>WBMY01015187.1:80627-114447 GCA_013397315.1 Donacobius atricapilla
AAAATCCACAAGCCCTTATGTAGTCATATAAAAAGCTACATTTTGGGAGGCTCACATAATACAGTATCGGGCGGGCTGCATTAGTGGAGCTAGAAGTCACAAACAGACTGTGTCTCTTGTGAAAAGTTACCAGAAAAATCAGGAGGGACTTGTCTCTCTCAAAAGACTGAATAAAAGACTATTTTATTAAGTGATGCTGACTTAAAAGTTCTAATGTTTTGTCCCTTTGCATTGTTTTTTCGTAGAAAAGTAGATTGTTGCTAAAGAGGAAGAAGAGTTGTTTTTGAGAGAGTTTCGTAGTTAGTTTTTTTGTTTGTTTACCTTTACTGTATGTTAATAAATCTAACTGTTTCTATTTTAAATTGAACCTGTTTTACTTTTTCTTTTAATCCTATTCCACTAAAATAAAAATTAAGCAAATGTAATAACCACTACAGTCAGAAAGTGATGTAAACCTTAGTGAAAGAGACCTGATAATATGCTACAGATATTTGTGCCTAAATGCTACACATCCTTGTGACTAAAGCACCACTCACTGGTACTCAGCAAACCTTAGAGGGAAGCAAATAACAAATAACATCAGATTTGGTGACTGATCTGTACTGCTCTGTAGTTGTTTCTCTACTGTGCACCTCAGGGTCTGTAACTGTCTCTGCGTCAAAACAATGTGATGTTTGATCCTGACCTCAATCTTTTCCACTTACTGTCTTGATTGATCCCTTTGCAAACTCCAGATGATATGGAATTTCCCTGACATTCACCTCTTTATGTGACCTACATGCCCTACTAATTTGCTACCACACTGATGTCCACGTGCTTGGGCATGGATACCCTTCCATAACACCATGCATTCATTCCCTGTGAATGTTCAGGATATTTCAGTCTCTGAGATCCCAGATGGCACTTTCTTTTTAGCCTGTGCACAAAAAAAAACCCCAAAACTCAACCCAAAAGCCAACCAAAAAACCCCAACCACAACAAAAAACCCAAACCAAAATATTGACAATTAATTCTACTTCTTGTTTTTTTCTGAGGTTTGGTCTTATTTTCTAATTCAAGTTCTCAAACTCATTAATGTTGTACCTCTGGGAACTTACTGGTCATGCAACTCTCCACCTCCCTGCTCTTGCCATGCACAGCTACACCACAAGTCTCACTGATACTTGCAGCATTAAATACTGTGAGAATTTCACATAGTTTGGGTTCTTTCCTTCACTGTTTCCACAGAGCAAGCCCCCTCTCTTTAACAGGTCCCCCAATTCAGCTTTTCCTGAGGACCAGGTACTCTTCAGGCCATCATTGGGAGACACTGGGATTGTGACAAGTTGCAGCAAAGCCTAGTATGTTTTTGGCAAACCTGAACTCTAGTTGAGCTGGCCAAGCCAGAAAAACCTGGTGCACTGCCTCACATCTAGTACAAGCACACTCTTCGTGCATCAGGCTTAGCAGCAAGCACTCACATGCAAAGGAGGGCTCATATCAAGGTATCTGCAAATCCTAGTTATTCCTGGCAGGCAATGTCAGGATGCTTACTAGAAAGACCATATCTTTCCCATCACCTTGTGACAGGCTACCAGGACACCAATAGGAGTAGCTAAGGCAGAGAATCCCCAGAGTATCTGCACACCCTGGTCCGTGTTAAGGGTTTGCCGATTCAAGCTTTCTCCATCAGACCAAGCTGAAAATCAGCAGAAATCTGTGCCTAAGTGCTACCAAGGTCTTTCTTGGGAACAAGAATAGTCTGAGGTGAGTCTGTCTCCAGGGAAGATGGTTTCCCAAGATTTTCTAGAGAGTCATTTCCTATCAGTGTAACTGGAGTTTTGAATCAGGACTGAACAGAAGACATGAAATTCTGAGACAAAATGCTCTCTTTCAGATAGGCCAGGTGGAGATAAGATGTCTTTCAATACCTGAGAGCCCTCACTGTAGTTAGGACAAGTGAAAAACTGTCTGATGTGTTACTGCACAAACTGGCTTGAAGGTGGCCTGTTGTCATCTATGCTGTGCTCTGCTCAGCACAGCAGACTTATTTCAGTCTCATTAGCAGATGGCCTTGAAGTGTTTGAGGCTGGTGCCTCAAGACAAAGAAAGAGGTCTGCAGATCAAAGTACACCTTTGATCATCCAGGACATTATTTTTATGAGCTGGGCTAAAACACAGCAAATTTCACAGATTCAAGCATAATGAATAGGTCAGAGAGCAATAGGTGGTATAACTTGACACTCAATTTCTAAATTCAGAGGTGGCATTCTCAACTTGGTGGCTGCTGGGCAGCATGATTTATGGCTTTGCCTGCAGGAGGTAACTCTACTGCTAATAGGAAGTGAGCTATTTGTTAAACAGAAAAGCTGGGTGTCTGTCCCTCCGTTCTGCTTCCCACACTGTGGCTTTTGCTGCCAGCATTATGTTTCAAATCATGACTTCAAAGGTTTATAGGAAGGTCTGTGTCTGTTTGAAGACAGATGAATCCAATACTGGGACAAGAACAATGTTTTATGCTGGAGAGCAATGGGAACCCAGCTTGCCCTGTATATGAAGTCCATACACACACAAGATAAGGTGCTCTGCAAGGGAGTTTGTGTGGATTGCCGGAACTGGGAAAAGGCCATCTGGGAGGTTGTATAAAGACAACTTTTCTTTGTCTTTCCAAGGCTATTTCACATTTCAGATGATATGTGCGCACCATTTTAGTTGGGTAACCTCACTGAATGAGCAGAACAGAAGGCACATGGGGGAGTCACATACCACTGATAGAACTGATCTGAATGCTAGGGTGGAACATACATTTTTCCAAACTGCTTTCCTTTTGTCCTAAAATGATACTGGTTTTTTGTCAGAGGATATGCTTACAAAATTCAGTTGTATAGGCTGTGAAATACCTGTTGTTATCTTCCAATGCTTTTAGCAGTTATAGATGTCTCTCATTAGACATACATACAGCTAGGTACACACCCTTACGACCTCTTTGTGACATACCACTGTTGCTGAGCTGACTTAGTCTTTATCAAATGCTTTTTTTTTTACAGATGTTGCCCATCTCTCCTGGGGTCATGAGCCCAAAGAGCTCAGCTGGCAACACGTGTGACCAGTGTTGGGTAGAGAGACTATGCTTTGTGTTCAGACATATATTACTAAGATGTCACTGAACTGTAGGGGAGTGTATTACTGCAGAAGCTTCAAAATATTTCGCCAGTGCACTCCAAGATCACTGAGTGATGAAATTTGTCAGCACCCAGAGACATAAAAGTTTTATTCTGACTACTCACTGAGTTCTGTAAGTACCCATAATTCAGTGTCCATGGTTCTGACTGTGTATATTTTTAAATCACCCTGGCAGATGCAGAGACTGGAGGCCCAGCTTTCAGCTGCGTCTCAGCAACTGCAGATCAGTAAAAAGTATCCGAGTAGTTGCCAAGACAGTTGTGTTTGCAGTGTGATTGCTGCTGGGAGTGACAGGGCTGTAGAGGTCTGATCTGCCGCAGCTCTTCAACTTCAAGGCAAGTTGATAAGTTTGGCAGAAATCCAGAAATGGCAAACATGGCTTGGAAAGGGTGGGAACCACTGACCCAGTTTTATGTTTGTCCAGATCACTACCCACAGGAAAAATTCACACTGAGAGCAAGCAAGCTCTCTCTCTCTTTTTCTTTTTCTTTTTTTTTTTTTTTAAGATTACATTACTCTGGAAAACAATTTAAAAAAAAAAAAAAGTTGAGTGGAATGGGATTTCTTTTCCTGACACTCTAAGAAACAATCATTGTTTTCCCTCTTCCTACACTCCTAAATCACGTTGTGAGTCTTATCATGCTTTGGCTTCGTCAGGCAGGTCACATGTCAACATCAAGACAAAGTCATACTGAAAACTCGCCTCTAGACAGACCTGTACTTGCAGCAATGCCAACAACCCACAGACTCTACTAAAATATCTGCAGTAATTTCCTGCCCCTGCAGTCCCAAGTATATTTCCTAAGTCAGGAATATCTTGCAAATATTCTCCTATGAAACATAGAATTTTTTTTCAAGTAGCAAAGTAGAAGTAATTGGTGCTGCAAACCTTCCTTTTTGTCTCCAGATAAAGAAAAAAAGGGATATTTTGGTTGTTACCACAAAGCCAATAAATGTGCTTCAGGGGTCATTAACTTCAAATCCATTCTTTTGGAAAAAGATTAAGTGCAGCACTGTACCTTATCCTGAATTCCCTGCCAAGCTTTGTTTAGAAATAGCATTTTACTGACAACTTTTTTTTTTCTCCTGTGTGAGAAAAACATGCTCACCCAGGGCAGAAGCTGACTGCATGCAGCACCCGGCTGCATAACAAGTGCTACCTAGACTGCTTAAGCACATTAAAAGAGCCTCACTTCTCTTTTTATTTTAGGGTCTGGTCTGACAGTGATAAGGAAGTTTAATCGCTGCAACTGAGAGAGCATCACGGCACAGGGGGTGAGCAAGAACTCCTGCCAACCACATCAGCATCCGGTGGCTTTGGGTCACCCACATCCTGCCAAAGAGGTTCAACCAATTCCTGCTGCAACCTCCTTTAATGCTATTGGTGAGAAACTGCCGTGAAAGGAAACAGAGAGCAGGAATTAGGAGATTTCAGGGTCAGGAGTCAGGAGAGGGGAAGGGAGCCAAGGTGGGGCAAGACACCTGTGTGTCCATTTGGGGCAGGGCTCATTTGGGAGGGTGGATGAGTGCAGGTTTTCATGGGACAGGTGGTCACCTCCTGTAAGCTAGCCATGACTGCTGTGGGCTATTTTATGGGGATGAGATTTTCCTTTTAATTGTGGATGTATCTGTCAAGCATTCATTTCAAATACCTCCAGTAGCCAATCAATTTACTGAGCTCCAGGGCACCATTTACTTTGTTGTTATTGACAATAACATGTTTTCAGACATTTTAATGTGTCCTGCATGTCTTAAAATCAGATAATGCAATTCTCCCCAGAAATTACTTTCGTTTGGAGTCTAACATAATTCAGTTTTTAACAGGTTCACTTGTGAAAAATATTCAGCATTTTCTCTGCATCTGAAATAGGAATGGCAGAATGAGTTCTAAAGGGCTCAAGATCATGAAAGGAGGAGGGTTTAGCCTATTTCTTAATAAAAGACTCCTGAAACATGTTAAAGCTGCTCTGCTGAGGCTCCCAATATATAAGTAGTCTTACGAAAATATGTCGTATTCAGCTTTCTATCAAATTGAAGTCACTCGGGAGAATTTAGAGTGCCCTGAAAGTCACTGTTTTTTTAAAAAGATATCATCTTAGTCAGATTGAGACTAAAACTAAAATGTGAAGTCAAGTATTTGGGTATGTGACAACCCCCCTTTTTTTTGTTAACTAAGAAGTGTTTTAGATAAAAATGGCACTTATTACTGAGGAACAACCAGTTCTGTCTTGTGACTTACCTCTCATGAATGCATGATATAGTTAATTTCAGCACATGCATCATTAGATCATTCAATATTAATGTTATCATATTAAAAAAAATCTTGTGACACATTGTGAAAGAAATGTTAAACTTTTGATAATATCCCTTTGTCAACTGCATCTAAGTGATTAATTAAGAATTTTAAAGTGCAAGTGGAAAATCATTATCTAACAATGAAAGAGATAAAGAAGGAATTTTATGGTTTTTTTAATAGCTAGAAAAGATATTTTTAATTCTTTTTAATGCAGCTCTATGAGATAACCGTCATGAGAAGATATAGCTAGATATTTTCATGTGTCTAAAGTTGGCAAAAGTGAGACCTCTCCTGCAATTATAAAACTCTTGGAACTGAGAAAGTATCTGTAAGTGTTGCTAAACTGCTTTTAAAATCAAATTGCTTTGCTGTGTATGAGAGGTTTGATCAGCTAGAAGAAAATATCTTTTTTTTTTCTGCTAGAGAGGTATCTTCCAAAGTTAATATCTTGTATTATCCAAAGCTATTGATGACACTGTGAAAGTTCAAATCACTTGAACTCAGTTAACTTTTTACACTTTCAGGTACACTTTGTGTAGTTTTAGCACCATCTTGAAATTAATAAAAAAACATGATTAGTTACTCTCCTTTCATATATGTGCAATAATGAACTACCATGGAAAACTATTTGACATTTTTAGTTGAAAGCATAGATTAAAAAATAAGATGTATTCAGCCACATCTCCAGCATTTTCTCAGTTGGAAAACAAGGTCACACTTGAGGACAATACTGACATCTTTCAACCTACCAAAATGTATCATATCAGCTCGTGGCTAATCTTGGGGCCAATGTTATTTAAGTTACAGTCAAGACAGAGTGATCTGCATGTTTAACTATGGGTAATACTGCTGTAGCAGCAGCAGCAGCAGACACCTCTCTGTTAGCAACAAACCAAATAATTCAAAAATTTCATCCATTAATAATTCCTGTTGTGCTCAGTTCTTCTTGCTCCTAGTCTTCCTTCTGGTAAAAAACCACTTTATCTTCTCTATACACTAGGCATTTCAGAGCAATACCACGTACTGTGCCTAATTCAGCTCAGTATGTATCCCCTAATAACTGCATAGGATAAATTAGATAATAAAAGGGAATGTATGGAAGGTAATCTTAGATGCCTTTTCAAGTAAGCTAAAACTTCAGGTGGACTCAATGATCTCAGAGGTTTTTTTCCAACATTAATGATTCTCTGATGGATTCTATCATTTCTTGAAATGCATTTAAACCTGATATTTTTACATTTGTACATAGCTTAAAATTGCTTCTCTATGAAGGCTGGAAAGAAACAGGACCCTTTGATTTTATAAATAATTCTTTAACATGAACATAAGTTAGAGTAAAAATGCACAGAGCTACAACAAGAGAGTATGGGGGAAATGAAGAAGGGTCCAGCAGAGATAACTCCAGATAATTTGTTCAGAAGTCCTCCTGGAGGAAGGAATCTGCTCAGTTCTTTTGTTCCTTTCTCCCAGCAGGTTACCTATCCAGGCCATGGTTTTCCTTCTGCAAGCAATAAAACTGTGGGCATACCCACTTTGGCTTTTTGGAGGGTTTTCCCATCTCAGTTCACCTATAAAATCCTTACTCAAACGTTGACCTGAACTCAGAGGGAATCATTTGCTTTTCCATGCTGAGATTATCAGGGAGCTTTGTTCTTCCAGTGACTACTTTAATAGCACAGAGTCCCTGGTGCAGCACACTCAATCTTCCACTGCTGAAGCTGGATAATTATTTTCAGGAGCCCTGATGAGATGCCAATCTTGATATCTCCAGGTCATTTTATGAAAAAAGTATCTTGGCATCATGGTTTAAAGCCTAACCCTGCACTGTGTAGACAGGGGAAGCATATGAATGGAATTTGGTTTGGTCTCTTGCTAGATGGATGCTTACCTGGGATGTCCACAGCTATACAGCTTCCCTCAGAGGTGCCAGGATGTCCTCTGATGGCTATAAGCACAGTGTGGGCTCAACCCAGATGTGCACCTCCAGCCAGATGTGTGCTGTCTGGAGAGGGGGCTTGGCAAACACCGAGGGCGGAGATATGAGACCCTCTGAAATCACAAGTCATACAACAGAAAGAGGCAGAAGGACTGGGTCCATTCTGTGAGCAAACTAGACACTAGGCTGGGGCAGACAAATTAGAGGAAAGTGTTCTCAAACCTGCAATGTGACTTGGTTATCTGCCACAAGGATTCCCACACAGAAAGGGACATTTTTGATTCATCGGTTATGTGGACTTGTATGCAAGGGCTTGCTGTCCAAGCAGTGTGCTGCCCTTCCAGGACCATAGGACTAGCCACATGCAGGGGCAAGGCCAGCCCTGTCTTTGGGCTAGACCTGTTGTGTTCAGAGACAAAGCAGCAGTAGCAAGAAAATGTTGAATTATACATAACCAGGAATCAGGGGAAAAGCCACAAACCTGTTATACAGGGAAGGAGAAAAAGAATGCCAATAAGAACAGAAAGCAATTTCTTATTGCAGAGACTCTTTCCTTACAGTGGCAGTCCTGTCTTGAAGGCTGTGAGGAAGATTCTGTGTGTGCTTTCAGCTGCCCTGCATGGCTCTGCAGACCAAGCAATCTCACCAGGTCATTTTTATGATGATCTGTGGTCTGTCCTCAAGGTACATTTATGCAGTCATGTTTCCTTCAGTGGAGTTATGACCACATAAACTGAGGGCTGAAATAAGCCCATCTGAAGTGAGTCAGAGCAGAAGAAACTCGTTTCCCTTTGGGCATGATGGTAAATAGATCTGTCAACCTGATGTTTATGGTGGTGCTGGACAAGAAAAGCATTCCTTCACCTCATGGCTAATGCCTGCCCATATGTTTATAAATGCCCTTTGGCTAGTGCAGGTTAAATGCTCAGAATTCAAATCTTATAAAAGTCCACATTTCACTGATACTGTACCCACTGCCTCCTCATCTCATTTCATCCATAATAACGATATTTCTTATTGTAATTCTGTTATATCAGGATGTGGTCTTCCTTGTAATTTTTCTCAGTTTTCCTCACATGACATGTTCTACATTACCAGGATGTTATGAAAATCAAAGGAGATGTAAATTCTTCTGATGCTGGCATGTCTGCTTTAGTATTACAAGTTACCAGTAAAACACCTGAGTGAAAATGAGAATTAAAATGCACAGAAAATTCAGTTGCTGTTGGAGTCTTAAATCAATCCAGATACACCTGACACCTTTCACAGCCTTTTCTGTGGTTGTGGGTATTGATGTGAACTAGAACACTTACTGTCTTGCTTATTTGTGACTTTGCAATTATGCTGGTATAATCAATGATATGTATTGCCCTGGCACAAAACATTCACACGTTGAAAGAAAAACAGCTTTTGTAAATTTTAAGCACCCCTAACTAAAATAATTTTATCATCAGCCACGGTACTCAATTCTGTATTTCAGTCCAGTGAAAGGGCTGGAGAAGTTTAATGAAAGCTACTTGGACAGTGATTACATTACTCTAAATACAGAAATACTGAATTTTGTGCACTGAAGTGACTGGAGCTCCGGAAGCTACTACTAGTGTAAAATACAGTAACAAAATGTACAGAGCAGTTTGGGGTTGCCCGGGGGAAACCTCATGATTGCAGATAAATTCTATCAATATGTCTGCCAGAAAGGCTGCTCTGCACCAAGGAACTCAATTAACATGATTTGTGCCTAAGATTTATTTTAGTCAAGCCACCTATTACAGATGTTTTATGTGTGTTGCTTCCCCTCAGCCAGGGAGGGCAAATATATTACACTTCTGACATCACCGTCATCGTGTTTCTCCACTTGCTAAAATCATTTGGATTGATTTAAGTAGAACTAGTATGATTTACAATTTCCTTTTGCTTTTCTTTTCATTTTTAATAGCCCTCATAATTTAAAGCCTGTTGTTATGGTTTGTAGCAGTGTGTGCATGACAACATACTTTGTTCTTTCCTTAGCTGGGCAGTGTTAGATGGCTTCACCACAGAGGTGAGGGTGGGGCTGTGGTTTTGGAAGATGCCTGCAAAGAGTAGGGTTGTGCTGCAGCACCACCTTTAGCCAGAGAAACCCCACAGATGTGCAGGAAGAAGCATTATGGTAACATCCTCAGAAAACACAAGTTATTGACACCCAGCAATGACATGGAATACCACTGTGACCATTTCTTCCAAATGACATGATGTTGCCTGGACTGGTTCTTGTTTCATAACCCCAGACCTGTGACTGTCCATTTGGAGCTGCCCTGCTCCAACCTTGGATCTGAATGCACAATAATGATCACAACAGGATCAGTTCACCGCAAAGTGACCTCCCTGCTCCTACATAATGGTGCTTTCAGTGCATGTACTGCATACATATATCAGGCTTTTTATTCACAGCATCACACTTCAGTTGCTTAGTCCCCATGGTTCCTGGTATATTTTTAGCTGGACATTTAGTTAGGGACTCCTTGCTCGGTGATTGTTGGAGTTTGTCTCCTGCATGACTGTAGAGGTCAGGGGCTGGTGGGAATCCTTTATGATCTCTGCAGACAAGCTGTGGAGCAGGGCTAATCATTTGGATCCTACAGGAAATGGCCTATCTATGAGACCGCAGCAAGCTGATGGGTTACTGCCATTTGAGTCATCTCCCAACAGTACAGCTTATGCAGCCTTGAAAATCAACATTCCTTTTGTAGACATTGCTCAATACCTCTTCCAACAAAATTCATCAGCTTTCTGCTTCTTAACAGCCTCCTTCCATGCTGTCTCTCTGAAGAAAAGCCTTTTTTTTTTTTTTTTTTTGTATCTCAGAAAGGTTATCAACACTATGTTCTTCCTGAGTCAAATTCTTCATGAAGGAAAGTAGAAAACTTCAGCTGATGTTCTACAACTGTGCTCTGGAAAATCAGCAGGAACTTCAAACTTAAATCAAGCAAATTAGGAAAAGTCAGGCTGTTGAATATAACCCAGTGTGATACATCAAGGTGTCATTTAGTACACTAATAAAAGTTTACCATAATGGAAAAACTTTTAGGTGTCATAAAATACAAAGAATCCACACTTTAGACTTCACTTGAAGATGCCATTGAAGAGGCATTCACCTCTTTCCTTCGTGTCTTGTTGCTTATGTGGGAGACCTTCATGTAAAAATCCCTGCCTCATGTTTAAACTTTACCTGTTGGTTTAAATGAGTCAGATTACAGTGTTTCTGTTGAGCCTTGCCATTCTAAAGACTTCTGTGTTTTCTCTCAATCAAGGTACCTAAGCAGTGCAATGCTCTGGTGTCTTAATTTTCTTTTTGAGATGCTAAAAAGAAAGAAGTCTCCTATTTTCCTTGTTTCAGATTTTTTGGTTTTTCAGTTCTTTACAATTTCCCTGGTCCTCTCTCTCTAGTTTTCATCAGGCAGTTCCAAATGAGCCATGCAGATCAGATGCCAGGCTGGTTTACTGGGCCTTTAGCTCTTGGCCCCAGACTGCTACTAACTAGCTGACTCTGTCCCTGGCCACGGTGTGTTCTCTTTGTTCTTACTTGGATATCCTTTCATGTGGCTTTCACGGGCCAAAGCAAATCAAATATTACAATAAGGCCTTTCAACAAAACTGCTATTAATATGTATTACAACAGTGTCTGGAGTAGCCAGTTGAGATGGAGGCTGTATGTGTTGTCTAGTTAAACTCTGTCTCTGTCCTGAAGCAGAAACAATCCCTGGGTAAAGTTGGCCACACTCCCCTGGAGTATCTTGCTGCTCATGATCTTTGGTTCCATTGAGTTCAGTGGTACCATCCATGCATCAGAGTATAATTTTTCATGAATGGCAGCAGCGTCAGTCAGTTAAAGTCCAGAATGACCCTCTTCCCTGAATATGTGATATTTCTTGAATTCATTATGAAAGACAAGGTGAAAGGAATATTACAAAGCTCTGTAGAGCTGTTTTCAAATCCCTTCTGAGAATCTTATTTCTCCTACAAGGAAAGTAAGAGACACCTTAAAACTAGGATTTAGGAATGTCGCTTCATTAAACTGGTAGATGAGGACATACAGTATGTCCATTTGTGATTAGTGGACTTCAAAGGATTCAGCTGATAATGCATAAATTAACTGATTAAAAACTTTATTGGAAGAATGAGACCTGGCTGTTCCATTTCAGCTTTACCAAATTCCATTATTAATGAGTTCTGGCTATTATTGTGGTCATATCACTGTGCAAGGGCTTGGTGAACTATCAAAGCAAGATCATGGAGAATCCTGTGCAACCCTCTAACATATAGTTCCATTGTCTCCACATTAATTCTAAATCAAAACGGGCAGATAATGGTGAGGATAAATGAGCAATCAAGTTTCATTTACTCTCATTTTTAGAATAGGTTCAGGGCTTCAGTGAATATTGCAGAATTTTAAACTTGTTATTAACCCAGAGCTTTATAAAATGTAGATGAATATTACAGATAGATCGAATAGTAAATACAGAACAAGTGTTTGCCTGTTTGAATACACTGGCACATTAGGTCTTCCTCTTACAGACTTGCTTAGCTGCAGGTAAGGTTACAATATCTAGATTTATTAGCCTAAAAAAATCAGCTGCTTTGTGCTTTGTCTTTCTTTTTTAATTCACAAAAAGGCCAAATTTTTATGTAGATTTTTTTAAGCTATAGCTTCAAGCAGAATCAGCTTCATTCTTTATTGGATGAAATGGGCTGCTGTGTCACTACGTGCTTCAGGGATTCATTCAGAGAAGACAGAAGATGGGAATGCCAAAGCCCCTACAACCCAGACAACAATGGCCCTCAGCCACTCTGATTTTCAGGAGCAGAGCTAGAAGGTTCAGACCCACATCTCTTCAACCACCTGGTGGCAACACCCTGCTTTTGCCAATGAAGCTGTCCTACTTTGCAGCACGGACTAAAAGATGGAAGGGCACAGTAAGTGAGCATAGCTGTAAATCCAAGGATTAAGGGATTCACCCAGAAGGGAAGAAAACTGGTTTAATCTCTTCAAGGTCTGTTTTATGCTGATGAATGCAAAACAGGTAACCTGCCTGTGGAACAAGAACCGGCATGAAAGTACCCCTTTATATGCAGGCATGAGCTTTGATGGGGCTGGGGGAGTGAGGATTCCTAAAGGGAGGGCCCTTTGGAACTGCTGGGCACCATAAGCTCTCTCTGCAAGGCTGATGAACAGTCAGTCTTAATTTCAGCACTGATTGCAATAACAACGAGCCTGAGCCCTGGGATTTTCAAGAGTTTTAGGATGAAAGCGGCCATGTAAAGTCAAACCACTGTGCTACAAGGCATCACTTTAATCCATTAACTCTCCATTATGGGCTAAGTATGTTTCCTAATTACCACGGGTGACTTTGGAGGGTAGCTTAACCACATGATTCCCACTAATAGGAATGAAAAGTTTATTGTTGAATCATAGACTTTGCCTAATATCTTAATTTCACCCTCAGAGCTGTGCCTGCAGGCAGCAGTCAGATGAGATCCATTTAAAGAAAAATGTGTTTAGCGTTAGCATTCAGGATTTAGAGCACATAGCTTGATCCTCTTTATTTGTAATTCCCTGTTCAGGCATTTCCCTTCAATGCTGTGAGAGCATCTTGAGCTCTGAAAAGGCCAGGCTGAAGGATAACATGTGATGCAATTACAGCAGAGTTGCTTTTCCTGAAGTTAAGGAATGTGAACAAAAGGCTTCCTGGGCCTGTCCAGTTTTTAAAATCAATTGTGTCAAGCAGGGAACAGAAGGCAAGGAACAGACAGGGCTTTGGCCTTTTTCTCCTCCCTTGGACTGCCTCCAGGGCACAAACTACAATCTCAGCTCTCCGATGACTTCTGTTCAGCTGCAGGGAGCTGCCGCATCCCTGCCCCCGCTGGCAGCCCCCTCAAGGGCATTGCAACAGCTGAGAATAAAAGGAATGCAGCAGCTCAGGTCACCTTTCTCTCATCCCTGCTTCAAAATACTCCTCTTCCAGAAAGGAAAGCCATGGTTTGTTCTGGTAGTGCCACACCCTTCAGCAAGTCTCCTCAAACTGACAATAGCCAAGATTGTGGGGAAGACTTTAGAGGTGTCAGTGCAGAGCAAACAGTTGGCACCTTAGAAGCTGAGGTTCTTGATTTGGAAAGCTGTCTCTGCCAGTGGGAAATGGGTTGGAAAAACTGCTCCTCTCTCCATTTCAGCCCCTTCCTTTCCACCCACATGCTGCAGCTCATGCTCCCCTCAGTTGTGCCAAGGCAGCTGCTTTGGGGACTGCTGCAAACAGGATTGCTTCGACTATCTCCGTTTAAAAATAAACCTTTTTTTCTTTTCCTATTATTCTTTAGCTTAAATTACGTCACTAATCCACTCTGCAGTCCAGCCACAGAAGCTGGTGCATTGCTCAGTGGAGGGCACAGAGACACAGTGCTGGGAAGCAAAATTGTGGCTGAGGAGCCCTATCATTGTAGTACAGCCCTGTTCTCCCATCAGGTTCCTATAGCGTGACCTGGGTATTCCATTTTATATGGAGCTCCTTGGTCATTAATACTCAGCTGTACACTACTTGGTCAGGCAGCAGTAGAAACTTACGCCCAGTGAAACATGGACACACCATTGGACTGAATTTAGGAAATAATGCACCATGGTCTGTTTCATCTTTAAACATTTATGCTAACCTTATCTTATGGGAAGCAAAACAATACCTTTCCTGCAGAACCTGCAAAGGCAAAGGTACGTCGTCCACACTCCCAATTATCTGGAATTAATTTCAATAAGTACAATTTGGCATGTAAATCAAGCCCATATTTTGAAAGAGTCCTAGGATGTTTGAAGGAGGCCCTACAGTTTTTGGATTTCTCAGTGATGAAAACAGGTTAAACTCAAAACAATGAAGTGAAACTTTAAAGAATGAAAAATTTACATTAAAAACAGAAAGAAGTGCTGGATTCTGCACAATCTTGCATGAGAAATAGCCTGCATTTCCTATATTCTAGAAAGATTGGATTGAATAATCAAACTAGAGCACAGGAAATAATTTTTCATAGGTGAGACAGGCACAGAGATAAACTTACTGCTCTTTATCCCTGTCTACTCTCCATGAATCTGAAAATGTTTAATGGATTTATTTCCCACAGGATATGTAAAACAAAGCACCTTTTTTACCAGTCACATAACTGATCTTACAAAATGCTTTATTCATAATTGATCTTATGAAATACTTTGTTCAGCTCAGTTTACCTGTTCATAGGAATAAGACAAGAGACATCAACCACAGGATGGTCATTTTCTGATTGGCCTGGAAATGTCCCTGTTGCCATGGTCTTGGCACTGTCTGAGCCAAGGCAAATTGGTATGCTGCATCTACAGTACAACCTTCACCACATAGTTTTTATACCGATTTTAACTATTTTGACTCAAGGTGTGGCTTACCTTGGGGAATTTAAATTACACTGCCCCGGGGCAGATGCTTGAACTATGTTTCTGCTGGAACTTGTGGCTGCCTTAAGGAGGGTGGGCTATACTAGCCATGGTCCCATCCAACCCAAGGAAGTGACTGAGATGAGTCTAAGCAGTACCTAACTTGCTACTGACCTGAACCCAAACTTTCTCTGCCTTTTTTCAGCAGGGGGTCCTGAGCTTGGTAGATTTACACTGTTGAGTTGGACAACAGCATAAAGATGAACATTAGCTGACAACCCTGGGCACTCCATTTAAAGAGGAAAAGAACTTTTAAAAATGGATGTTTACACTTTGACAAGTCAGACAACAGCCTCAGCCACCACCTGCATTTCTCCATTTATTCAACTTTCTTTTTTTTTTAAAAAGGGAAACACTTCCCCAAAGGGACACCAATTTTAGCTTATTACACTGCAGAAAGACAATGAGTGTTTACTACCAGCTGTGCCTTCTTTCCTTTGGGTTCTCTCCACATATGAGCATTCTAGACATCATATTGCTTCAGCTCCATTAACAGTAAAAAGGATATTAGAAATCCACATAAGCAAATCTGGTTCTCCCTGCTGGGGTCAGGTACATTATTTTTAAGCTTTGAGCATAACAAAGGCATCAGATTTGGAAGATCTGAGTGTTGCTTGTTGAGTTCACCCTTATAACTCTCCATAAAACAGGGAAATACTATTCTTACTTTGCAAGTTGGGTGGGGTTTTTTTCCCTAATTACACCATGGTCAAAAGTATTTATCTGTTATTCACCTAAGGATGTTCCTCTTTAGTCCATCTGAATTTTGCTTGAACTTTTTTCCCCTGAAACCCAATATTGATAAGGCTGACATCATGAGGTAGTTTAACATCCTTGTGACCAAAGCAGAATTTCCCACACATTTTGCCTAGATAAACAGTCCAACTTTGGAGGGATCAACATTTCCTGCAAACACCCCACTTTTATGTGTGAATGGCAGCTTTAGCTGAGAACAGAAAACGATGCCAACAAGCTGTGCCAGGTGACGTGAGGTAAGAGAGACAAGTGANGTGCCGCGGGCCCTTCGTCCCCCGCCTTCGTTCAGGGACCTGCTAAAGCATCCAGCGTTCCTCTCCGGCCACCCAGTGTGGGAGACACATGCAGATCTCAGAGGATCATGGAATCGTTTATGTTGGAAAAGACATCCAAGGTCATCCAACTGTTAAACTGGCACCGCCAAGGCTATTACTTAAACCACGTCCCTCAGTCCCACATCTACACGTCTTTTGAACANAAACGATGCCAACAAGCTGTGCCAGGTGACGTGAGGTAAGAGAGACAAGTGACCTCATTTTTTTCCCACCTGCCAGTAGTATCAGCTCAATGGCTCATTATTCCTCTGCTTATTTATGGGCTTTTGTATATTTACCCTTCCCCTGTAGGAAAATATTAGTACTGAACCTCTATTTGTACCTCCCCTTCTTTTCTGAAGCGGACAAAGACTATCAGCAGGTCTTTAAGAATGGGCATCACAAGCCTCCCTTTTCTTCTCCAGCCCCGCACTCTTGAGGAGTGGCGTGAGGGACGTGAGGGAGCATCGCCAGCCCCGGGGCGATCCGCAGGCTTCTCCCGCCCGGGGGCGAGGGCCGGGAATGCAGGAGCGCGGGGCAGGAGGAGCGCGGGGCAGGAGGGGCAGGAGGAGCGCGGGGCAGGAGGAGCAGGNGAGACCGACCCCCACCTGGCTGCATTCTCCTTTCAGGTGCTTGTAGAGAGCAATATGGTCCCCCCTGAGCCTCCTTTTCTCCAGGCTAAACACCCCCAGCTCCCTCAGCCACTTCTCATTGGACTTGTGCTCCAGACCCTTCCCCGGCTCTGTTTCCCTTCTCTGGACATACTCCAGCACCTCAGTGTCTTCCTTGTAGTGAGGGACCAAGAACTGAACACAAGGCCTGAGGTGTGGCCTCATCAGTGCTGAGTACGGGGACAAACCTTGACCCAAATCTACTCATTTCTACCACACACAGTATGCCTCCTGAGAACAGTACTAGCCAGGTTTTTCAATGGCACAGGTCATGGCACAGCCTCTGATTCTTCTTTAACCAAACGTGGCCTAAACCAAAGGCAGAACTGCATTCTCCAGCATCCCACCCAACACAAGTTCATCTGAATACTCACCAACCACAAGTACCTACATAATACCAACACAAGTACCATCAGGATCTTAGTTCCAATAGGCACCACAGGGGAAATGAATATCCAGTGTCCATTTTTGAAAAAGCAAAGACTTTTGTCTTTATCAAAACAAAAGTTATCCTCCTAAAATGAAAGGCATGAAATGTAGAACAACTTATGCTTGTGGGTCCCCTCCAACTCNTGTTCTAATGCATGGGGATCCTTTCCGTACAGAAATTTTTCAGAATACCCGTCTAAACCTCCCTGGTGTGACTTGAGGCCCTCTTGCCCTCTCACTTCTTGCTCGAGAGAGGAGACCGACCCCCACCTGGCTGCATTCTCCTTTCAGGTGCTTGTAGAGAGCAATATGGTCCCCCCTGAGCCTCCTTTTCTCCAGGCTAAACACCCCCAGCTCCCTCAGCCACTTCTCATTGGACTTGTGCTCCAGACCCTTCCCCGGCTCTGTTTCCCTTCTCTGGACATACTCCAGCACCTCAGTGTCTTCCTTGTAGTGAGGGACCAAGAACTGAACACAAGGCCTGAGGTGTGGCCTCATCAGTGCTGAGTACGGGGACAAACCTTGACCCAAATCTACTCATTTCTACCACACACAGTATGCCTCCTGAGAACAGTACTAGCCAGGTTTTTTCATGGCACAGGTCATGGCACAGCCTCTGATTCTTCTTTAACCAAACGTGGCCTAAACCAAAGGCAGAACTGCATTCTCCAGCATCCCACCCAACACAAGTTCATCTGAATACTCACCAACCACAAGTACCTACATAATACCAACACAAGTACCATCAGGATCTTAGTTCCAATAGGCACCACAGGGGAAATGAATATCCAGTGTCCATTTTTGAAAAAGCAAAGACTTTTGTCTTTATCAAAACAAAAGTTATCCTCCTAAAATGAAAGGCATGAAATGTAGAACAACTTATGCTTGTGGGTCCCCTCCAACTCAGAATATTCTGTGAATTTGTAAAAAAATACCCTGAAGTACCAAAGAGTCGTATTTGTGGAATGTGTCTGCTGCTGGAATTTAAAGTATTCGCTACTATTTAATGACCTATAAACAAGGATGTCTGTGTGAGGATTCCTCCATAGAATTTTCCCTTTTCTCAACCTCAAAACTGCAATTTTGGGAAGTCTGTGTACAGGCATGATATGGGTCCAGATCCCACAGCCATGCACTCTCAACCACACACCCACCAAAACAAATGGATACAATGTGAAATAAGAAGCAACTGCTTAAATCTGTCTGATCTGAGGCTACTATAGTCACCTGCCTCTTTCCTTCCCTCCCCTCTCAGAAGCTGACATCTGTCCTCCAGCTGGAAAGTCTGATTTCAGTTTAGTTTAGAGATGACCCTGAAACAGCCTTTGGGTTGCCTATTATACTAGATATATATACCTGTTATACTAGATATATATACCTATTATATACTATACTATATATATACCTATTATACTATATATATACCTATATATACCTCATCCCCAGCCATTCAACAACAGACTGAAGGTATTCCAAACAATCTATTAAACTGGGGAACAGCAACAAAAGCAGAAGCATTCTATGACATCCAGCAATTCTACATTTTGCATTAATCACCTGTTTTTCTTCCAGGAGCCAAAAATTTTATTTCTAGCTAATTAGACTGCACTGGGAGTTACCCACCAGCTTGTCAAAAGCAAAGGTGATCCCCATCTCAAGACACAAAAACCTTAAAGAAAACCTCAGTGATATTTTGATAATGCTCTTGTGCAAGTTGTTTTTATGTTTGTTTTTTTATAGGCAGTATTTAATTATCTCAGACTAATCCTATGAACATCAAACATTCTGCAGCTACAGTTATTTGCAACTACAGTTAAATCCTTGAACAATGCTCCCTTCATGAGGTTTCTGATTAGGTTACTACTTCTCATAAATAAAATCAGTAACCCTGGCACACTCTGCTCTCAGGATCCCAGTGAATTTTACTGCACAGATCTATTAGATCACCTAAGTCAATTGGGTCTTGTCAAAAGCAGAACAGAAAGCCTTTTGGGGGAGTTCATTACCTTTTTTTCTGGGAAAGCAGTGATTGGAAGTCCTATTTTAAATAGGTCACTGGTTCAGTTTCATAACCAAAGATTAATTCCTCCTTTCATTGCTATAAGTGCCTAAAATGCCTTCATTATCAGTGCCTTAAATCTAGCACATTCTTTCTCGTCTATTAACAGGTATCTCACTGCTGCTAAGCAATGCTGAGAATGGATAGGGGGGACTGTGCACTCCATAGGAAGAAGCTCACATTGCTGCCAGTGCCTCTGTTACTCATTATTCCCGGTGATTTGCTTCATTCAGGATCTCAGTTGACAATGTGAGCCATTTGGTACTACAGCATGGATTTTGTTCCCATGGAACCTGTGAGCCTTCCCGTGTTTGGCCATCAGCTGGCAGGGATACACTGGCAGGTCTCACGGTGGCCTGAGGTACCTGTCACAGAACCATGTAAGCTGGGGTTTTCCACAGGGAATGAGGAAGAAATATGAGGTGACATTTTCACCTCAGGCAAGGCAGCCACAAAGGTGGTCTCTTTTATCTCAATGTACACTGGCTTCATTCCCTGAAATCTTGGTCTGCTGTGGCTGGCTCACCGCTGCAGAAGTACCAAAATAACAGGAAGCCGTGGCTGGGAGTGGGGTCACCTCACCACCTCTCAACACTGGCCTCGGCAGTGCCCCACAGAACATTATTTCATTCAGCACAGCCAGATTCCTAGCCCAGGCCTTAAATGCCATGAAGCCAGAGTGATGTGACCCTTCTGTATGCTCCCACATGTCATTAGCTTTAATAAAAATGAATCAGAATATCAAGGAAAGGAAAAAAGAGAAAACAAATATAAATCATTTAAATAGCGAATAGAAAGTGAATAGGAAAAAAATAGCCAAAAGAGGATGTAACAAACACTGTATGCCTGAAAAACAAGAACAAACCCTGCATTTACTTGCGGTATTTAATTAGAGAAACAAAAAATTCCACTGATTTCATTGAGCACAGAATCATACCATGGCTTGAAGCCTGTGAGTTTGCAAAAAAAGGATACCTGTATTTTCCATTTGAAATAACCCTTCCATACTGAAAGTTCACTACCACTCATCTGCCAGGGCTTCATCCAGCTTCAATTACTTAAATGGTCATAACAAAACTCAGTAACTTCTCTTTTTACAGCTAAGTTAAGTCTTTAGTCTCATTTACAAATATTAAGATCTCAGCATTCAAAGTAGCTCACTGATTTTCTTTGAGGAGTCTGTGGACTATTTTAGCCTTGAAAGGTGACTAAGAAAAACAAGGCTATGGACAACAGGCTTCCATTCACCACAGAAATGTACTCCTCCTTTGAAAAAAGCGTAGGATGACTGCACATCAGAACAGTTCAAAAGCACTGCAGACATAATCAGGAAAAGAACCCCAAAACCCAGAACTGCAACAAGACAGAGAGGGAAAGATGTAATGTGGAGAGAGACATCTGTCCTAACAGGCCAGCATTATAAAGAAGATAGAACAGAAAGATATAACCAAACAGGTTCTACCACTGGATTTCACCAAATTCATTGCTAATGTTTGAACCTTCAGTGCCAGATTAATGCCCCCTCAGGTAATTGAGGATGTCTGCTGTCTCTTCCCTGTTCAGTCATTAATACAGCAGAGGTCAGCCCATCACTGGCAGAGGATTTCTTAGCAAGAGTAGTTTACACTGTGTATGTTCAAAGCAAGGTCTGCCTTCAATATCCCCTCCTTTGTGTGAATGCCCTGACAGCAAACCTATACACTCAAATTGTTGGGGTTTGGGGTTTCCAATAAATTCTTGTTTCACATTACATCTTCATTCAGAAGGAGACTGAGCACATGCAGGTCACATCAACCCAAACCCTAATGCGGAAGACACTAAGCACAAGTGTGTGAGACCTCTCACAAGGAGGAAGCAACTTCACCCACCAAACCCACAGTCTTCTCAGTCAGAACCTCAGTCAGGCCCTTTCCGAGAGCCTAGCTATTTTCTTCCCTGAAACTGAAAGTTAGCATTTTCTTCAAATCCCAGAACGGGGGGAGGGGGGAAAAAAAAAAAAAGTAAGCAAAATTGAATTATTAACAAATATTAATTGGACAAAAAAGGTATGACTGTTGCTCCTGGGTTTTCAGCTGTTCAGATGGGCAGTGAAATGAAAAAGATTCAAATAGTCTTACCCAGGTGTCAGCTGGGAATTTGTTCCAAGGCTTCAGGTACTGACACAAACCCACATATGGTTAATGTATTCAGTAAGGTGGTTGCAGTAGATTTATGAAAACTGAAAAAAGACTGCAAATGCAACAGTTAATCTGTTTTCATACAACTAATGCAAACGGTCAAAAAAAGTTGCCTCTCCCTTCAACCTTGCCTCTTCCAAAATGTGAAGTTCCCAGTAGCTGCTAACAGATCATTCTGTTATTATCATAAGTTGTCAGGTGTCAAAGATAACCACACCCTGCAGAGTAAGGTGGTGCCCTTCCTGCTAAATAGCTCCCATTATCTAGTGCAGTAATTTACATTCATTATCAAATGTTGTTCAAGAATTGTGTGAAAACTTTGATAAACTAGATGGACGACAAAGGCTGGGGCAAGGAGCAATTTCTTGTAAACCTCAAGGCCAAGTGCAAGGCCCAAATGCTGGGTCAGGGCAAGCCCTAGAACCAACACAGACTGGAGGATGGACGGATTGACAGCAGCCCTGAGGAAAAAGACTGGAAGCAACTGGCAGATGAAAAATTGGACATGACTCAGAAATATGCACTCACAGCCCAGAAAGCCATCTGTATCCTGAGCTGCAAAAAAAGAAGCATGGCCAGCAGGGCAAGGGAGGGGATTCATCACCTCTTCTCCACTCTAGTAAGACCCCACCTGGAGTGCTGCATCCAGCTCTGGGGTCCTCAGAACAAGAAAAACATGGACCTGTTAGAGTGGGTCCAGAGGAGGGACACAAAGAAGCTTAAAGGGCTGGGGAACCTCCCCTATGAAGACAGGCTGAGAGAATTGCAGTTGCTCAGCCTGGAGAAGAGAAGGTGCAGGGAAGACCTTAGAACACCTTCCAGCACCGAAAAGGGGCTACAGGAGACCTGGTGAGGGACTTTTTACAAGGACATGCAGGGATCAGACAAGGGGAAATGGCTTCAAACTGAAAGGGGGTGGGTTTACATTAGAGAAGAAGTTCTTTAATTTGAGGGTGTTGAGGCACCAGCACAAACTGCCCAGAAAAACTGTGAATGCCCCATGTCTGTGTTCAAGACCAGATTGGATGGGGCTCTGAGCAACCTGATCTGGTGAAAAATGTCCTTGCTCACATTAAGGGGGTTAGGCTGGATACTCTAAAGCCTCTGACCTCAACTATTCTGTCGTTCTGCGATTCTGTGAAATGCTACCAGTAGCTGAAGCTCCAAAATAATTCACACACTCTACAGGTTAAATGTTCCTGAAATAACACAACCTGAAGTCCTTGTTCACAAAGCTTTTTTCTCCATGTAGTTTGGTAACGTCACAACGACTATAGGTCTGCTTTTCTCAGTGTACCTGAACATGTGTCGAGATGGTGTAACTAAGGAGAGACCCAGACTGCCAGACAAATATTTTGAAAAAGTATCAGCTACTCCTTAACTTTTTTTTTTTTTTTTGGCACATGTTGCCCACATAAGATGAAACTCATCCTGAGTCTGACTGCTGGGTGATTCTGTGAAATGAAAAGATGATTTGGTTTGGCTTTTGGCCATTTGCATAGATATTATTAATGAGAGTTTGGATCCATTTAAATTCTGTTTTCAGCAAACTCCAGAGCCAGGATAAACTCTGCACTTTGTGCACACAGTGAAGCAAGCTCAGTAACAAGTCTGTACTTGAAAACAGCTTCAAACTCAAACTCATCTGGCAACCTGGGCACACCCAGTATTTTATTCTTCTAAATTCTGCCACACACCGCCCACTGTGGATTTACAAATTGGTGTCTAATTGACAAATAACTAAGCAGACACCTAGATTCTCTTTTCTGTGTTGTGAAAGAAGAAACTGCCTTTCTCATAACCAGTTGCCCTACATCTTAAAGGCACTGTAGATTTTATCTAGGCTGATTTTGCCAGCTGAAGTCTTGCTAGCGCAGGTTTCTGCTGGTGGTTTTGAAAAGCTGCCCAGAAAAATGCCTCAAAACAGCCATGAAGAATGGCGGGAGATATTACAGAGATGTCTAACAAGACTCACACCATTTAACACACTGAGTGAAAATACACACTAGGGCGGGCTAGCATGAAACCTTATTTCTTAGAGTTCTTCAATTGAGTTTGTTCTAGGTCAGTAGTTGAATAGTTCTGTAATTTTTAGGATTTGAAATTGGTGGTGTGTGCTGAGATTTCATTTTGTTGGTATAAGTTGCACACACAGAAGGAAATTTTTTTCAATAACATTTCAGCAAAATTTTTCAGTTATAAACCTGACCTGAAAACCAGCTGGTTTTAATATCTTGGAGAAGTAGTGTAGGCTCATGCAGTGGTATTAGAAACAGCTGATATTCTCATTTATGCAGTAAAAGAAAAAATAATTCGATTTGGTACTATGTACAGTAGTACCCAATGTGCTCTCTCAATAATATTAAATTAAAATTTTGACATTCCCTGTCATTCTTTTTCCTTCAACAAAAACCAACTAATTTGTTAGCAAAAGTACCATAATTTCATGGAAATGTTTTTGTTTCAACAGAGGGAACTTCTAAGAGAAAATAATACATATGGAAAACCACTCTGACTTGCTCAAATTAGCAACAAAATTGCATGTATATTTAAGGGCAGATTATATATATATTTAAGGAAGGAAAGCAGAAGCCTACTACAGGTAAATACTTATCCAGTCACATTTAGCTTTGAATTTAAAAGAAAGTGTCCGTGATACACAAACAAAGAGCAATATAGTTTTTACAGGGGATGTGACAATTTTGAGTTACATTTCAGCTTTCCAGTGGATCTAATGGGGTTAAACAAGAGTAAACACTAAGGTGTTAGTTATATGTCTTGGAAGATGCAGTTAAGCTACAAGAGCTCAGCCACTGCAATTCTTAACGCAAGTGTGGCTGCTGCAAAGGCTGTTTGCTATCCGTACTACATCTTTTCTTTTCCAGAGAACATGAACATGGTTTGCAACATGCTACCTGGTGGCAATGCCCTGCCAAGATTGACTTCAGTATCTGAGCCCTGAGAAGACAGTCACATACATGAAGTACTGCAAAATCTCAGCTCCTACTGAGAGCGGTGGGATTAAGAAGCTAAAGAGAAGTGCAGGGCCAGATTTCTACAGCATCCCTTCAAAATCTTGGGCAGTGGAAAAATATCCTGCAGTTCATCCTGCAGGCATGGCTGGAGCTCCAATAACAGGTAGGCAGCAACTGAGAGATATCCCTGGCAAGATCTTCTCATTCATTTGAGTTACTTTATGTCCTTGGAGGACATGGTTACACAGGCGTTGTTTTGAATGGCAATAGTGCCCGAAGGAGCCCCCATTCCCCTTGCAAATTCTCAGGCCTGTGTTATCCCTTTACTGAGCTGAATAGGTGGTGTATGCAGCTGCAAGATAAACTGATCTGTCTGGAAATCAACCTATTTTTTTCTGAATCATCCCAAGCTGTCCCCATTCCACCACTTGGTTCACAACCTCACTGTGCAAGCTGCTGCAAGGGTGGTTTGGGGAAGCAACGGGAACAAGAAGCCATGAGCAGAGCAGTAGGAACCAAGCCCTTTAAGGTATCTTAAGCAGCACTACCATCAAATGTGAAACCAGGGTCTGCCACTGTATGTGTTACAAAGAAATGAAGGGAGCCACAACAGTGTGCAAACAAGTGCTGGCTTACAAACCCTTGACACAGACTCACCCTTGTACAGGACACTTTAGGCCAAATCCTAAATCCCTCATAGCTGTTACAGAAGGCCTGGGTCTACACAAAGAAAAGTGGGAGGAAATCAGAGTTGTAACTAAACTCAGTGCAGTTAGGTCACCATGTTAGAGATTTCAGGACGGGAAGTTCTCATGATATATCTTGGTAAGGGAGAAACTGCATAAATTCTGTACCTCACATGTGGCTTGCAATTAGCTTCATCTGTGCATGACAAGCCAGGCCAGCCTGACTTCTAGTTGAGCAATTAGTAAAATGTTTTAAACAGAGTATACATGCTTTGAAGTCTGGAGTTTGGACCCTTATTTAGGTGCCTACAGGGCAGGTTTATGATCTCTTCTGGCTGTTTCCTCTTAGGAGGAACTGATTCTCATCCTAAATGTGCATAAGAGCCAGCCTGGCTGAGGACGACTGGCTCAGAGGTGGGGATGGAGGTGTTGGGTGAAACCTGTGGCTCCTCACCTGGGAGATGCAGTCAATGTGCAGGGCCCCCACCTTGCCATGGGGTGGGTAACAGCTGCTGCTATGACAACATGCAACTGAGAAAAGTGTGAATGAACAGAATCCCCAAATACACCTGCAAAGGCATTTGCCTCAAAGGAGGTCATGCTAAAGAGGAAAATAACAATAATGAGGTTTGCTTAGGAGATGGCCATCAGCTGGATTAAATAGTAACCAGGAAATTACCGAGAGACTTCTCAAGTAAAACAAAAAAGAAGTCAGCTTCAAAAGAAGTCTAAACAAAGCATTAAACTTCACAATGAGGGAAGAGAAACCTGGCCTGACAACACGAGGCATCAGGCCATGGGGTATGTGAGTTATGGGTGCCTGTAGCTCTGTGCACCTGTGAGGGGCTTGAAATCTGCAGGAGTTTTCACAGAAGGGTATTCAAGCATTTGTCAGTGTTTGTTAACATTCTGATTTATCTGTTGTAATACTAGTACGGATTCCATACATGTAGCATGCTGACCATCATGTGATTATGTGACATTAATAAATTAGTGACCAATTAATGAATCCCTGTGATTAAAACCACATAGGTGGAGCAGTTTTTCCCTGTGATGGGAACTAGCAAATGCTACTCTTGTCCCACTTGCAAAAATACAGACTGGAGTGGAAGTAAGGCTGAAGAACTTTAATGCCAGTGTATTGATGCAGTTTATCTCTGAGACAATCCTCTTGGAATTCTGAATTCCTTGACAATTCTGGATTTTTTTCTACTCTTCCTCCATCAGTATTTCATAGTGATTCATGGTAGGCACATATCAATTATCCTAGATCATATAAAAATGTCTGTGTGGTAGTAATTTAGCTCTGTAACAATACTTTTCTACTGTACACTGTTCCCCCATATTTGAAAAATGTATTTTAGGCCTACTTGAATGTTCTGATGTATTTCCACATGTAGGAAAGTATCAGTGTAAGATGTGAACTTCACTAAATGTATTTCATCTGTCTCACATCAAAACCTAATTTTCTCCATCATTACTAAATTTGGTGATGGTCAGAAGAAGTTTTTCCATGCCTAGTTAGACCTACAAAGTTTAAGCATTTTACTGATTTTTTTTTAAAACCAGCACTTCACCAAGAACTATCAAAGGATTTCAGTAAGTGGCTATGCCCATTTCATCTGTGTTTACAACAGAAAACCTTTCATAAATACAAAGTAATTTAAAACAAGCACTTTTGGTTTAAACTGGGGTTTTTTGACCCATTGATACCAGATCTGTGCTACAGCATCACTTAAGAGTATAAATTTCATCCATATGAAGTGCCAGCCCACAATGCCACTTCTGTAATGTTAAAGCATAGGACATGCTTTGGTCCCTGGGTTCTGGCAGATGATACTTGATCCACTGTAAAATATGCTTGGACAAAATTATCTCTGCAAAATATGTATTACACTTCAGCTGGCATTATGAGTTTGTATGGCTGTGTGTCAAGTAACTGCAGTGGTTTTGATCCTGTACTTTGTGCCCTAGGACCCAGCCTTTCATCATGTGGAACCATGGCCTTGGATGGTTCCATTGTTCAGGCTCCATGAACTGGGCCCCCACCCTCAATAAGATGAAGGGCTTTTTGTGCTCATGAAAGCCAGCCTGTTCTTCACCACTGCATCATCTGGTCTAATAAAAGATATTACTTCTCATTGTAGGCATTGCTCCTCACTTGTAACCACTTGATAGTTCAAAAGTTTCCCACTCTGACATGACATTTCTGTATTCTCTCTATCATCAGAATAGTATGTGAGCAGAAATGTCCATTATATAAATGAGATTCTATCACAACAAGGAAACTTCCCCAGGAAGGAGCCTTCAACTGGATTGCTCCCACTGTGTTTGGGTGGAGAGCTTTGCCTCCTTATACTCGCATGATTTCCAGGGAACTCTGTGAGTACGATGCTGTTTCAAAAATGAGACTTCTGGCTCTGCCTGCAATACCAACATCACACCTGTTTGTAAATCAGTGTAATTAAACAAATGCATGACTGTCCTGGAGAGAAAGTTGAACTGCTTTTGTAAGATGTTTTTATTTTAAAAAAATTAGTGTGGCAAATACTGAAAAGCAGAAGTTTATAAAATAACCTTGCACATGGATTGGTTCATGTTACAGTTGAAAGGGCATGGGACGTGTAAATAGCAGAACTCCTGTTTAAAATTGGAAGGCAGAAGTAAGTGAATGAGTAGTCATCTGTTTCGAAGATGCTGAACTGCAAACATCTGCATTTCCATCAACAGTGTTAACGGTGATAAAATGTATCCACTCTAAGTATTTTGCCATCATTTGTAAACACAGAATGCTTGGAGGAAAAAAAGAACAATTTTGTTGAAGTGGTACACATTTTATGTATTTTTCTATGTAGATAGTGACCTAGAAGCTTGATGACAAAGGCAAGAGCAAAATATCTTGAAGCAACTGAAAATATTATGCAGTCTGATATAAATTGTCTTGGTTCTGCTGCTCAGTCACTCAGCAGTCATTTTTTTTTCCATGGTGTTTTCATACATTTTATTTTCACAACAAGCAGCAGATGTCACCAGAACTTATCTTAGAAACTGATCTAAGCAGCAGCCCTGCAGGCTAAGGAAGTGGCATGAGAAGACCCTACAGCATGCTCTTCAGCATTACAATATGAAAGCCTTTGAGGGTCTGTCTCTGACAAATCGACCCTCTAATATTTCTCAGGGTAAGACATCCTGTGAAAATACTCAGTTCTTCCAGCACACAGTCTGGCAACTGCATCTCACCAGAACCGATGAAGCATCATTTCCTCATCGTGCAGCTCTCTACTACAGAGGTTACACAGCTCAGACGTCAGAAGTCAAACTAATGATTCTGTGAACGTCTATCACTTATCTGTTAAGTGCTAAACACTTGAATCAAAAAGAGCCATGGCCATGCTTTTGCTCTGTTTAAATGAAAGAGAGACATTTAATGTAAATTTGGTGCATCAACTTCACATGTTCATTTGATTTACAGTTTTCCCAACAAAGACAGGAGGAAAAGAAGCTGTCTATCAGGCATGCCTACTTCAGTGACTTTCAGTGACTAATGGTGCTTGTTTTTTCACCTTTCCTCTTCCTTTGGTTCTCAGCATTTTATTTTGCGTGCTTTTCTGAATTATTTAATGCAGGTGAAATGACTTGCTACTCAAGTTTTGAGGAGAACCAATTCTTTCCTTGTAGTAAACCACTCAGCATCTGTGATGAGTAAAATGCAAGAGGAAAACCCATCTCTTTACAGGTGACTGGCCTAGAGATATAGCTATAGCCCCTTTATTCATTATATTTTATTTAAAAAAAAAGAAAAAGGTTTAACAAGCAATCAGCCCTGTATGTTGCCCTCATCTGTATTTTCTTCTCATATACATGCTTTCTTATCTTATCAGTCCTGTGGAGCTGTGCTGTACATAGGATTTCCAAATAATGAAATTTAATAACAAGCCATAATTCCTGATAGTTTTCTTCCTTGTAATAGTAATATATAGTCTGAATTACAGTGGAACTGGCAACTGAAGGGGCAATGCACTGCAGACTAGATGTGGGAACACAGAGCTATGAGACAAGACACCTGGCAGCAAGGACAAGAACTACTTAAGCCACTTTTGCTATCCTAGAAAATATCTGATGGCTCTGCCCAGAGAGATATGGAGAAGTATGATCTACCTCAACAGCATCTGTTCTCTGTGTCACACATTTATTCCAAAATCTCCAACATCATTGGTAAGCATTATGTGAGCTTTACTCCCCATCTCAAGTAAACTTAGCACAGTAGGTAGATGGCTCTTAAATGCTTCTATTCCCTCTGTCTTTAACCTCTCTAGGATTCACTCTTCTCCCTCTTTCTCCATGATCCACCCTTCCACACACACTTCACTTCAGAAATTGCTATGCAAATTGTGTTCCTACATTACTGAGGGCTTTTTAAAGTTGTACTCATGAGCAAGAGTTGCATCCTCAGCTAAATGAGAGGTTAAAAACAGAAGTTACTGAAATATGAATGTACATATGGTATCTTTCTGACTTTAAATAAACTGTATAATCCTTGCCTCAGCAGTTATACTGGTGCAGAGTTTACTATTAAAAATATCCCAAAGTGAAGTTTTTTCAACTGTTTCTGATGTTCAGTTCATAGCTGTAAGGATTAGCCTTTTCCCAAGATGCCAAGTTTTCCCATATGCCTTGAAATGAACAATACTGGAAAGCCTTTACAGACTAATTTTAATGGAAAACTGCAAGGTCTCTCCCTTTTTTCTTTCCTCAACCTTCAGAACCCAGCTCTACTCCTCCTGAAAGCAGCTCCACTCTATCCTTTTCTCTGCTCCATTTTCAATGTTTAAAAGGATGCATAGAAGGATACTTGACTTTGTCTTCTGATAATCATTTAGCTCATTACAGGGTTTTTAAAAAGGCTTAAACTCATCTAAAATATGAATATGTGTCAACTATGGCAGTTGCACAGTACCAGTAACGCAGAGTCAGAATTTCTGAACAGGAATGACTAAAGTGCCTTCGGTCTCCTTGACCTTCTGACTTGGGTGGCTGAGCCACTCATCAACATCTATTAAACTACTAGGATTTAATGACATTGCCACAGAAATTATGGTCTTTGGTTAACTGGAATTTACTACATATTTGTAACTAAGTATCTACTAGGAAAAAAAAAAATAAAAGCAGGATGTGCATTTCTCTGATGGAGATGTGCCACAGCACAGTAAGGTCCACCAGCACACCAAGGCTCTGGTAGCTCGCTCAGGAGCAGCATGGCCAGGCGCCCAGTTGGGTGGGAAGCTGAGGACACTGTCTCAAACTGTCATCCTCTGCCAGGGGACCAACACCCTCAGACATATTTTGTATTTTGAGTGGATGCCTGTAAATCAGCATGTTTGGAATTCTTTAGAAGGTCAGCTGACCACCAATTTCCTGGATGTACATTTGGCTTGGAATAGTTCTCTTATCCTTGTAATTATTTTGGTTTTACATGCAATTATTTGTACACTTCCTCCTTTTATATTGCTTACATGTTTAACTTTAAAGCTATTCCTGGTAGCTCTTTTCTAGAGAATTAGGAACATTGAGTCTTTGCAAAAGATAGAGTTGGGTCATTCTGCAACATTAGCCTTAAAAACAACAAAAAAAACCCAAACCAAAACCGACCAACCAACCAACCAACCAACCAAACAAACAAATATGTAGATCCTGTCCCACAAAAAAGAAAGCCTTTGGGGCTTGTCTGTAGAAGTCCCAAATAATTGCCAACTTTGAGCTATTTTAGGTGTGATTAAAAATCCTCCTATTCCTGATTACTTTCAGGCAGTTTGATGCAAACATTACAGAGTCAGGACTCTCTTGGGCCCCTGTCAGGAACAATGCCCTTAACATAAAATAAATAAACTATATTAGAGACACCAGGTAAATCTGCTTTAGTTCTCCCCAGTATCCTTTTGTACCTCAAAGACCTCAGTGGTATATACCCTGAAGTTTACAGGACATGTATTTCCATGCCCAAGATATGGAAAGTAGCAAGATTCCTCTGTGGAAGCCCATTGATGGGATTTTAATCTGCTGTCTCTGCTCCCAACCTCTGGGTTTTGACATTCTGCTGTAAGCTTTGGGACACATTTTTGCTGATACTTTTTGTTTTGGCATATACACCAGACAAAATAGATTGGATTTACCTCTTCCTAAGCCAGTGTGAGTGATACTGATATTGGGGTGAGATGCCAGTCTGGTGCACCCCAGCTTTGTTGAATTTCCACCTAATCAACTTTAAAACCAGTCTGACATTTTCTTCCCATTTTTCCTTGTGATTTTGCATTTGTCCAGTTTTCTAATATTTGTGTTGGTGACAAGTGCAAAAAGCACTTTTAATCATATCCTGAGCAAGGGGTCTGATACACTACAAGAGTTCCTGGCAATACACACACACACACACACATATGTTCAAGGCGTGCAGCAAGGAGGGGAAAAAAAAGCACTAAATGGACGTGAAAATGCTACCATTCTTTTTTTTTTTTNCTTCCCTTGTTTTTTTTTTTTTTTTTTTGTGTTGCTTTCAGACATATTTAGTGTTTTTCATTTGTATAATTCTTATCCTGTAAAGATTTTGGAAAACTTTATGGGAATAAAACATAAATTCCCTAGCACATCTTTTTCCAGGCTTTGGTAAAAACTACAAATAAATCTATAACCTTTCCATCTTACTACCTGCCCTTCCTGACATGAATAGATCTCAAAAGTAGAATTTATTTTTACAGATAATAATGTGAAATTACCATTCTGTATCTGCGGCTTTGAAACTCACACCATAGGATAACATAGAATCATAGAATAATTTGAATTAGAAGGGACATTTAAAGGACATCTAGTCAAACCCCCCTGGGTTAAGCAGGGACATCTTCCATGAGATCAGCGTTTCTTAGAGTCCCATCCAGACTAAATTCAGGCTACTGTGCAGTGTGGCCAAGCAGCTCCTCCTAAGTTTCCACAGCCCATTTCCACTGTCCTATTTACTGGCTAAGCCATCATTTGTGCTTAAAAAGGAGACAATTACTCCAGAACATCTGAAAGCCACATTTTCAGCTGCAGCTCTGTTTTGCATCCTATTTACTGCTTCTACTTATTTCTACATGGTACCATCTGGACTCTATCTCCTTCCTACTTCCACATGATTTGCAATTTCCTAAGTTCCTGCACATATTTTTTTTGCATTTTATGGATAATCAGCAATTTTTTAGCTTTACAAATAAAGCTCAGCATTCCTTCACTCTATTTTTAGCTCAGACTGGCTACTGGGAACAACAGCCTGCGAGTTTTGAGCCTGCTAGGGCAGCTGACTCGTAGATCAGCCTGGCAGATGGCTCAATTCTTTCCCAAAAGCTTAGTGAGAATAGACCTATCATTTCTAATCAGCCAGTTGATAGCAAGTGCACGGACACAGCTGATTCTTGAGTTGTGTCTGCATTTGTCTCCTGGAAGCCTCCGTGTACCCCACCCCAGCTCACACTGAGTAAGTGAATACCCTCCACTCCATCCACTCCCAATTGACTCCTCTTGGATTTGCTTGGTTGTAGCCTCTTCCATTAGGAAGGGACCTACCGAGTCCAACTTCCTGAGTAATTGAGGGCTGACCAAGTTAAAACATGTTGATACGGTCGTTGTCCAAATGCTTCTCAAACACGGGCAGCCTTGGGGAACGCCGTTCCTCTCGGCAAGGAAACGGTTCCCAGTGTCCAGGGTCAACTTAAGGAGCAGCTTTGAACCATTCCCACACATCCTGTCATTGGGTACCAGCGAGAAGAGGTCGACACATCCCTCTCCTCTTCCCCTTCTCAGGAAACTGCAAAGAGCAACCAGGTCGCTGGCCCTCAGCCTCCTGTTCTCCAAACCAGACGGGCGCAGAACCCCGCGCTATCCTCGGGAGCGCATCTTTTTGTTGTTGTTGTCCTTCGGGTTTGCTGGGCGTCGTTCGGTTTGGGCTCCGCCTCCAGAGGGCGGGCAGGCGGGCCGAGAGGGAGGGAGAGAGGGAGGAAGACGGCGTTTGACGCGGGCAGGAGGCTGCGGCGGTGTCGGTGGCGGCTGTATCCCGGGCGCTGGAGCTGCGGCCGCAGGTGGGAGCGGGGATCCGCGGCCGGGCGGGAGAGCGGTCGGTGCCTGGCTGGGAGCAGGAGGCGCCTGGCTGGGGCGGCGGGAGGTGCCCAGGTCTCCCTCCGGGTTCGGCGCTTGCCGAGCCGTGATGGTAGCAGAGCCCTGCCGTGAGCAGGGCTGCGCGGCGTCCCGGGGCCATCGCCGGCGTTTGTCATCGCCGCTGCCTGCCCCGGCCTGCCCCTGCCCGCCCCTGCCCCTGCCCGGCGCCCGGCGTGGGGCGAGCAGCCTCTGCTGCCGAGCCGGAGCGTGGGGGCTTTGCTGCTGCCCGCTCCGCTCCCTCTCTTCCTCCTCTTACAGCAAACTGTGAAGTACCACAGATCAATAATCTTCCCCTGATGCATGTGGAAGGCATTCCTGTTGTATTACTTAAAAACAAACAGGCAAACAAACAACCCCCCGTCTCTGAGTTAGGCGCTTTTTTAAAGCGCATTTCCACTGCTGCTGAGCTGTGCTTTTCGGTAAGCTTCTATAAGCATGCCAAGTCGGGACGGAAAACAGATCAGAATATTAACTGTAGAGTCTGCAAAAACAGATGGAGAAGCGCGGATAACGTGGTGGCGACTGTAATTCTCTCTCTATTGTTTCCAGGTACTTAACACAAAAAAATGAAAGCTTTCCCATCATGTCTCTCCATGCAGTAGCGCTCGCCAGCTTCAGCAGAACAGAAGTTTTCAAGCACCCCTGCTCTGAGAAGGTGAGGCAAGGGAGACCTCTGAATGGTGGCTCGGGGTGCTCGT
>WBMY01015187.1:114488-156301 GCA_013397315.1 Donacobius atricapilla
TTCAAAAACCAGCTTTAAATTGTCGCTGGACGTAATAAATTATTTTTAAGTGCTGGTGGAGTTAATCTGGGAAAAACAGTCCCAATATTGGAGGTGGGGGAGGAAAAGGCAGACTTTTTATAGTAGGAAGATGTCATATTTTCAGTGGGGTTTTTTGGGGTTTTTTGTGGGTTTTTTTTTTGTTTTTTTTTTTTTTTTTNTTTTTTTTTTGTTACGGCACTGTATTGTGCTTTCCATGTGCTTTTGTTGTTGTATTTCCTTATCATTGCGCTTTAATAGCTTTTTTTTTGTTTGTTTTTGGTTGTTGGAGGGGGACAGTTATTTGGCTTTTTTTTTCCCTGTGATTTTGTTAAAATCGTAGCGTCTTGAAAGTTAATGGAAATCGTACCTGAATTCTTAGACCATTCTGATAAGAACCGAGAGATGGGAGCATTGTTTAAAAAAAGATAAAAGTCTTAAAACTCAGCACCCTTAATAGCTGTGCTTACTGATAAAGTACTTGTATTTGTCTTGCTGAGCGTTTGGGATACTTGCATTCTTAGAGGTAGAATCTGTTATTTGCTGAGAGTTTCTTAAGCGTATTGAAAGCAGTTTTTAAAATTTTAATAAAATAATTTAAAAATAGTTCCAACTTTATCCACTGATATTGACCTTATGATATTTATATGTATATAACTTGTCTACATGCCAGTTTCTCTGAAGAAGTGCAGAAGGGGGAAAAATAGAAAACACTAAACAGATACTGAAAAGAGTATTTTTCTAAGCTGGCATAATCAAATGCTAAATATTTTAAATTAAACATACCATTTTTGGCTTGAAACGTTATTCTTCCGTTAAAAGGGAAATTCACTGTGGGTTTTAATTTCTTCTGCTTTCTGTGAGTCTGAAAGATATCTGGTCAGGAGCTGTACTCTGAGTCACCTCACTCTTCCACGTAGGAACTGTGGAGGTCAACAACCCGGTGTGGCCGAGGACAGCACACCTTTAACTCCCTTCTCTATGTATGGGATCACAGAGTTCAGGGGAGGGTGAGAGGAGTCTTGGTCCTGTTTCAGCGTACAGCCATTCTCACACGTGCGGGGGGGAGAGGGGGGGAAGGCACAACACCTTGGTTAAGTGCCTTTATACGATATGCATGTGGGAGCAGGGCACCCTTTCGTTTCCCTGGTTTCTGTGATGTGCTCTGCAGGTCCATGATGTACTTCCGGCAGAGGGAGGTGGGAAGACAAGGAATTTATGAACTTAGGGAGGATACCTGTTGCTTTGCTGTCTTAAGTATATCATAGTCTCTTGTTGGAATTAGCCCCTGAGTATCTGCACTAAATTACTTTCCTGGTTCAGCTTACACTGGTTTGACAGTATGGCAAATCCAGCTTTGAGGGTGAAAATACTGAATTTGAAACATCATGACTGCAAAAAGTGAAGTGCTGATCTGGTATAAACCTGCTCAGGCAGTTCAAATGCATTCAAAATTTGGGTCAGCTTATACTGGCAGGCTCCTATGCCAGGTCAAGTTTACCTATGCCAGGTATTATCTAATCTATGTCACCTCTTGCATTATGCTGGGTCAGCCATGTTTGTGATATGAACCACATGTACTGTGTTCTATCAAACTAGGTGACATGACTACAGTTGCTCCCAGTTGTTCAGAGCTGGGAGATCAAGCAGCACATTGATCAGATATTTGTGGAGTTGGATCCTCTTATAAGTTATGCCTTATAACTTGTGTACATCTAAATAGAACCATGCATCCAGATACTGGTTGGTGGTCCCTTGAATTCTTTTCCACTCCGTTGCTGTTGTTTTGGTAGATACATGGGCATCCTATTCAGCATTTTGTTTCATTTGTGCCTTATACACATGTTTAATCAGCCTGCTGTGGAGAGTTTCTTTTTGTCACCTGCCTTCTGGAGTGGAATGAGAGATGTAGAGCTGAGATGCCAGTGCTCTCCAGACTGTGCATGCTTCTGGGGAGATTTTCAGGCAGTCAGAAATGTAGGCAGTGGTTAGGTGACTGTCAGCAGGCCTCAGAAGAGTGTTCTTACTGCTGGGATGACTGTGGGACTGAGGGTATCATTAGCAGAGTGCTGTTATCTTATAACCAAATTGTCTGCCTCTCTCTTCTCGTTGTAGTTAAACCAGGAAAGCCTAAAAGTGGCGTTCACCGACTCAGCATGTTCTTCAAATCCCTCAGTGAGGATTAGTTGCCTTGCTGTGACACCTCAAATCTCAGTTCTCTCAGGTAATGCCAGTTTGTTCCGAATTGTCTCCCTCTGGGGAATTTTGCTGGTGCTTGTAGTGCTAGCAAAAGCTGTTGGTGTTTGTGTGTACTGAATGAGTTGTTTGAAGAGGATTCCTTGCCTATTGGCTTTGAGGGTTGTACAAGATCAAAATACATTATACAATTTGCAAGTATGAGTGTTTTTTGCCTTTTAATGGTAGTTTGGCTGTTTTAGTTAATACTGACATTTGCATGTGAGGGGTGGATCAGGTTGTTCAGAAAAGTTGTGGATGCCCTATCCCTCCAAGTGTTTTAAGTGTGAGAGGGACTCTGAGCAACCTGGTCTACCAGGGATGTCCCCACCTACAGCAGAGGGGTTGCAACTAGATAATCTTTCAGGCCCCTTTCAGCCCATAACATTTTATGATTTTTTGATTATAGCACTAAATGTTTTGCGTGGAGTAGATGATGTTTGCAGCCCAAATTGAGGTATTCCTGTGCAATTGAAATGTCAGTAATTACCAAAATACCTTTCTTTCCCTGAAAAGTTTGAAATATATTTGTTTGAAAGTCAGATAGTTTTAATTTTCCCATTTCTGACCATATATTGCCATGGCTGGCTACATTGGCAAGTTGTTTGTTTGCAAGTGGAGCCAGTAAAATATGCAGTTTTGCTGCTATTTCTGCAAGAGCTTTGTCCTGGTAAGTGGCAGGCGACTGATCCCCATTACTGATATACTCTGGCTGATTTTGACCTGGCTTTACTAGGATTGCTTCGCTAGCAGCTCTTGCAGTTTCAGTTATATGTGATGTTTTCACTTTTTTTCTAGCTTTTTCTCGATGAGCACTGGTCTTTATATGGACTTGCTGTTCCAAAATACACAGAACAGCAAGTTCCTGTTTTGGTTTTGATCCCTTCATTAGTAAACTTTCTTATCATGTTGTTTGCACGCATGCAGGCTTCCAGGTGAGAGACTCATGGAGAAATTTACTGTTTTCCAATGAGATATGTCCAAGGAGAGCAACCTCTGGGCAAAGTCTGGAGTCTGCAAGACTTGATGTTTTTTTCACTAGCAGTGTTTAACAATCCTTGTGGTCCTAACTAGGAGTTCTTTGTCCTGGAAATGATTCTTCTTCATTGTATCTATTCTTAGAATTTTACAATTGGCTTATCTTCCCCAAAGGAGATAGTTGTTAACTTCGTTGGGTTGATGTGGTTGATGGTTTCTTCTTGAACATAGACTTTGTGTCTAATCTCTCAATTACTTGGATTATGGCAGTTCCTCTGAGGCTTTTTTGTTTGGTTGGTTTTGGGTTCTTTTGTTTATTTTGTTCAAGATATAGGATTTCAGTTTATTCTTCTAAAGCTACTGATGGTAGTGCATGCTTCTGTGTCCTGCTGATGTTGTTATGTCTGCCACTAAAAGCAGTTTTTCCATTTTCTGTTGAACTACAGTTTTGCAGTAGATCATATAGGACCTTGACAGTGCTTTTCATTCTTTCAGAGGCACTATAATAGTCTTGCTGTGACAGAGCTAAGTTTGTTATGGTTTTGGCTATGTGTTGCCACCCCCTGAACAACAGACTGAAGTTTACTTTAGCCATTTCCACTCTGACTGAACTGAAACACACAAGCACGTTGACCTTGTATTACTGAGTGTATTTTTTTTACTGTTTCAGCTCTACTGATCATCCCTATGACTTACTATAATGTAATCTTCTACTGGCAATAGATCAGTACCTGTATCAGTAATAGTTTTGTTATTCTGTTTTGAGGAGCAGTGATGTTTTTGAGCACACTGACAATCAGTCACCATTAAAGTCTTAGCTAATTGTGTTTGGATGGCAGCAAAATACTTTGCTGTTGGTTTATTACCTAGCCTTTATCAATAACAGAATTGCTTCCTGAGTGCAGAAAGCAAGAGCTTTCTTGCCGGAAGAGGCAGCAGCGAGTGGTGAGTGAATTCAGCTGTTCTTGTCTTCTCATCTGTGTAAAAAATACTATGCATTTTATTAATGTTGTGTATTAAACTCTTCTTAGTATTGTTTCCTAACCTCTTGTTTTCTTCTGTTTTCTGAGCAGATGAATCTTCAAGGCCGGCAGTGATTGGACATGCTGGAAGTTTTGGATCATACCCAGGCAGTGCTGAAGCTATCAAAGACATTCTCATGTCTGTTTTAAATGCATCTGGTTTGAAGCCCTCTTTGGTGTTGGAGCAGAGCACAATGCCAGGAGCTGAGCATCCGGACAGTGATGTGGAACAGTGGGAAGAAAGCAGTGCTGGAGACAGCCATGATGACAGTGACAGTGATTCTGCACATCACAACTCTGCCTGTACACAAACAGACATTCGGTTTACAAGGCCCCGGGCATGTTGGAACAACACAGACTATGATTCCCCCAAACCTTCACTGGATACTTTCCCTTGTCCCCGTTATACTGGTGGAGATCCTGCTGCTTCCTCCGCGAATGGTTTCACTCTTTCAAGCATGTCCCCTCTGAAGCGTGACTGCTTTACCCAGGTGACATTAACAGGAGGCACCGTCACATCCGCTGTTGTGCATTCTGGAAAAGAATCTTACACCTCCCCTGAAAGAGACTTGGCTTTCCCAAGGTTGCTTTCAGATTCAACTGTTGGTAAAGCAGATCTAGTGAAATACCCTTATGCCATGGAGCCTGTGTCTCTCAGCAACAGCAGCAATGACGGTGGCCTTTCCCAGTCAGAGCCAGTCAATCCAACAGGTAACTTTACAGCTGCATTTCTGTTGTAAGATCTCTGGAATGAACTGTAATCGAATCTTATTTACGGTGGTTTCAAGACAGATGCTGTCATTCAAAATAGGAGAGAGGGGAGAAAGAGCTTAAAAACCAAGAAGAACCAGAGGCATGTACTTGGTAAAATGGGAAATGATTTCGCTTTTGCAGTAGGCATCTCTCAGGATGCAGAAATGCTTCAGTAATACACAACTGTTGATAACATGTAAAAGTTACTTTGCTGTGAGAAATGTAGGACATCCACAGAATGAGCTTTCTACCAGCTTTATCTTGTCTTCACTGTTACCCTTTTCCCAATAGCAGATAGCATGGATCTGGGCATTGGGCAGTGATTCATTGGTGTATGTGGGGTCATGTTGTGTTTGGCAGGAGCTGGAGGAGACGGACCCCTTGGTTTCTGGGGTTTTGGAGGCAGGGCATTATCATCCAATTTATTATGACTGAATTGGCTTGTTCTGTAGTGGGGCGGTTTTTCCTTTTCCCCTTTCCAAGTGCACCTGAGGTCTTGGAGACACAAACCCCCATCTTACGTAGAACAGGTTCTTTATACCTTCCACTGGTTTCCGGCCATGTGGATAACCCCTTGTGTTGTCTGGGAAGAGGACTGGCTGCGGGCTGCTAGTGGAGGGTGTCCTTCGAGCAGGGTGCCTTCTGCCCCTGTAGTGTCAGGGGGCACTGGGCAGTGTAAGCCTGTAGGTGAGGAGCTGTTCAGTGGGAGAGTTCAGCACATGTCCCTGAAATGACTGGGGGAGCAGCTGGCCTGGCTTTGGGACTGTGTGTGCCTCCATGAGATGTGCCAGCCTTCCTGGGCTGCAGGATTCGGTCCCTGCCCTTTGGCCGAGGCAGAACAGTTGCCTCCTGTTTAACACTTAATATTGACAGGAGCAGCCTTTGGTACAGCCAGATGAAGCATTTTGATTTTGTTTATAAAGGGTGTTAGTGGCATCTAAGGACTTAATTTAGGGCCACAAAGATGTTCAGATAAATGAAGCACCTCTCCTATAAAGACAGACAGAGCTGGGGTTGTTCATCTTGGACAAGGCTCCAGGGAGACCTTGTAGCGCAGCCCTCCAGTACTTAGAGGAGGTCTTATAATAAATAGGAAGGACAATCAGGTATTAGGAAGAAATCTTTAACTATGAGGGTGCTGAGGCACCGGCACAGTTTGCTTAGGGAAGCTGTGGATGCCCCATCCCTCTAAGTGTTCAAGGCCAGTTTGGATGGGATCCTGACCAACCTGGTCTAGTGAGGGACCTTTGAGCAACCTGGTGTAGTGGAAGGTGTCCCTGCCCATGGCAAGGGATTTGGAACAAGGCGGTATTTAAGGCCCGTTCCAATCCAAACACCTCTATGGTGATAGATTTCTTCAGAAAAATGTTTTCTAGTGGAATAAAGGCAAAGAGCAGGGAGTGTTCATCCTGCCTTTGTATTATAAAAGAATAATACAAAGTCTAGGTTTTGTTGGTTTGTTTAAATTCGGTTTTTTTCTTCTGCCTTTGGTCAGTAGTAGTCCTAGCAGTGACACTCCACCAACCTCTACTTCCAGTTTCTGATCCTTTCTAGCTATTTACCCAGAACTCCTCCAAGGTCTAAGTTGGCAGCAAGGTCTCAAACAGGCACGTGCCGCTGCAGGACTGTGTGCTCTTAAATAGCGCCTCTGTCTCTGGGATAGGCAGTTGTCATCAGTTGGTATGTGGCGATTATGGCTGTTTCCTTCTGCTGGGTGTTGCGTTGGCTCCGTGCCTTCGAGAAGTGCCCGTCTGGGAGAAGGAAACCGCACCCAGCAGCTGGGGCTGGCTGGGGCCAGTCGCACGTGTTCGGGGAGCTGGGGCTGGAGAGCAGAGCCCCGGCTCTCGGGGTCAGCGGGCGCTGTCAGGCATGCAGCACAGCAAATACATCCATCGCGCGTGACTCGGCCTTCCGGCACCTGTCGGATGTGTCACAAGCTTGTGGTGGGGTGGTGGTGCTGCTGGTGCTCCAGAAAACAAGGGGAGCAAGGACTGTGGCAGCCAGGTGACTGAGGGAGAGCATCCTTGATTTTACTAAAAAATACTGCTCACAGGAGGCAAGATCCTGTTAGACACTTCGCAATGTGGTATGTTCTGTCTGCCTTAGGCCTTTTCTTTACAAAGTGAAAACTGCATTTCTTCATTCCTTGTTGCTTTTAACCACTAACACACTACTGGGTAGCTTGGGTAATGAGGTTTCATTCTCTTCTGCACTGTCCAGCACTATGAGGATGTGAAAAGTGAATAGCAAAATGAAAAAGAAGAAATATCATGCCTAATCTGAGGGCAGGAATTACACAATAGCATTTCCTGACTTGCTATCTCAGAGGTGGTGGTTTCTCAGGGGAGAATTGATGAAGGATGCACAAGATACAAAAGAACTATGTAATATCACTTAAATCAGAATAATTTTTTTTTTTTCAGTGGAATTTAATTTTTCTTTAGTGGGATATTTTGCTGGTCCCCTGAAATTCCTGCTACGCCTTGCTCGTATGTTTGAGGCCACCAGAGTGTGGCCCTTATTCAACCTTTCGAAAAGGCTCTGTTACTGCTAATGAAGAGTTTGTGACTGAGTTTAGTGTTTTCTGGGGGCTTTGTTGTGGCTGGTGTGTCACTGAGTTCACAGGCTTGTTCTTGCTTTTGAGCTCTATGTACATCAAGGTCACTTCCTTCTCTGGTTTTTAGGGCTTTTTCCCCAGTCCCAGCAGCCTTCAGGCAACAGTGTTCAGGAGCAGAAAGGTAATCAGATAACTTTTCTGCATCAGACACAGAGTTGCATCCCATTGCTGGATGTGCTGGGCTTCTTTCCTGTGCTTTCTTTACATTCTCTTTACTTAAAGATGCAAGTGGGATGCAAGAGGTAAGCAAAGGAGAGAGCTCCCATTAGATTTCAAAATTATATTTAAGATGAATTGCATCTTATGTTTTAAAGAGAAAGGAATGATTTTCCCATTTCCTTATTTCTGCTTATTATTTTTAGTTTAGAGAGTATTACTTGTTATGTTAACTGGTGAGAATGTCGTCTATTATCACGCTATACAGCTTACCATGTAAGATGAATCATCAGGTAGGTACGAAAATAACTTAATTGGGCCATTAAACATATTTGGAAAAGTCATACTGTCAGCCTTTCTGTTTTTCCTTCGTGGTATACACAATGGAGGTATTAATAATTCTGTACAAAACCTCTCCATCTGTGTCGCTACGCTCGAGCACAGTATTGACTTTACAGCCTGATGTCATTGATGCTCAGGGAAGTGCAGCGTGGTTTCTCTAAGCATGGCAATATAAATAATCCAAACTAGGCCTGAGAGTCAGTGTCCCTTAGTTGGAGGAAAGTTTACATAAATTATGGTCATATTTTGTGGGAGCTCTTTAGCCTGTGACTTTTAAACAAATTTAGGAAGGGCATTAAAAAAAACAAAAAAGCCATTGGTTAAACTGCTGTTTGGAAAGGCTTTAAAGGGTGGCCATTTTCCACCACATATGATCTATTTTATCCTGTAAACATCATAACAGTGAAACAGAAACTGCGTGAGTTCAAGGTCCAAGAAGAGGTAGTAAACACCAATAAAAACCTGATGTATGCATTACTGTACAGTGAAAAGTTCGTATTGGGGAAAAAGAGAGAAAATTTATTTCACATACTCATTGTACTCATTAGTGACTGCCAAGAGAACAAAACTGCAATTCTGGGAAGCAAGGAATACTGTGGCTAATGCCACAGTTGAACATACTACCATTCAGTATGGGTTGCATTTGGAAGCAGGCAGGAGATTTCCTCAGGGTATAGAAACATAATGGCAAAATGCTTTCCAAACCTAATGTTTCCAAACACAATGCCGGCTGTGATATGGGGAATCCTTTAAGGCTGGTGCATCTCCCCGCATGCCCAGACAGCAGTGAGATTTGTGTTTCTTCCAGCAACTGTGAATGAGCAGAGTGCAGTGTCGGCTGGCTGTCGCAACTACAGAGCATCGCTGCAAATTGAGCCTCAGGTTCTGTTTGTGGTTGTCCCAGCAGCTCAGGCTGTAGCTTGGAGAGAACTGGTGTGGGAGTGCAGTGCTGCTGTCACGGCACAGTATTTAAACTGTGTTTCTCTCGGAGTTGATGTTCATGCTTCAGGTTGTCAGAACAGTTGAAATGCCAGTGTATTTCTTGCTTTTTTCTCCCCCTTAGCTCCTACCACAGCCTCCAGCCCCAGTGGTGTTCAGTTTTGGGAAAAAAAAAGTCTGCTTTGCCTGCTTTGCTTTCTGGAAGTCCCTGCATGCATCATGAGAGCTGCAGAGAAAGAAGTAACTAATAAAAGTTCTTGTTATACCCACAGGTTCTACTTCTCCTTTGAATATAAGTGCTATACCCTTGAATCGTTCACTACAGGACACCTGCATGCTTCCAGAGGATGTGGAAAAGGTGAGGACAACGTAATACCATCGTCATAATGTTTTTTACGTTTTATTGTGGCAAAACCAAATGACGAGAGGTGTTTCTCAATAAAAGAACTTCCTGATGTACTAATATTTATGAATACTCTATTTTCCCTCTTCTTGCCCTCTATGGTTGAACCTACAAACATAAAATGCCTATTTCATAATTTGTCTTCTACTCTTGACCCATTAATTAAATATTTTAATTATTTTTAAATAATGGAAATATATACAGGAACAATGTATGTTTCTGCTTTTTGTTCCATTATTTCCTCACACAGTCCTTGAAAGCAAACTTCAGCATTGGTAGCTTTATATTAAAATATGTTACAGAGAAGTTGTTGCAGCTGCATGTATATATATGAGATTTACCTCATGCTTTTACTATCAAAAGATGGGGAGAAGATGAGGATTTTTTTGTGTGTGCTTATGATGAGCATGTGAGATGTACTGTCAAAGCATTACAATATGAATAACAAGCACAATAACTCTGCAGTAATTCAAGCAGTTTCTCGTGGTTTCTCATAAGGGCCCCAAACAGTCTTAGGTGTGTTGCCAGATAGGTGGTCTACTCAAGCCTATAAACAGAGCTAAAGATGAGGCGATAAAGCTGTCACACGTAACTCTGTGTGCTAAATGTTAATCTTTTCCAACAGTGGAAAAAGAGGGGTTAATGGATTGCAGTGAGTAGGATTTAATATCAAAGAGCTTTAAAAGTGTGCCTAGGAAAGGAGATTTTTTTGCTGGACTGTGTGCATGTGGTCCCATGTCCTGGGCCCAAGGGACGATCAACATCTTTGTGCACAACACTGGTTTTACTGGAGTAGCAAGTTCTGCTTTTGATTTGAAGCTTTCAACATCCATAAGGTACATTTCAAACAACAAAACCCACTCAATAAATCACGCACCAAAACTCAACGAACTTGATCTAGCTTTTCATGTTGCTTTTTATGAAAGGTGTTTCAGAAAGGAGACGATGTTTCTCCACCTGTAATGTGGGACCTAAAACAAAAGTAATTTATTTTCAGACACCAGGAAACCAGAGGAGTTATCTGGATTAGAAGCCACCATCTGAGTGTTGAGTGAGGCAAGAGCTTATCAGCTACTACCACTGTGCAGAGATTGGGAGCCGATGTGATTAGAAGTTAAAAGATAGAAGAGCTCAGTCCTTTATGAGCAAGGCTGCCTTTAAAAAAAAACCCAAAGAACAAAAAAAACCCAACCAAACAAAACCCCACAAAACTTCAAATATTTTTAGGTTGTGAAATAATCTCTTTGAACATTAGGACTGACAGTTAAGGTACGTGTCATGTCAGCAGGTCCTGGAGTTGTAGTTGTGGGCCAGGAAGGAAATGGGTCAGATAATCTTAAAGGGGCTTTCCACTGATGGTAGTGGGAGAGGACGGAAATGAGAAGGTTGGTGTGTCACAGCTAAGTTGGGTCTGCTTCACAGGGTGAGGGAGCTATCAGTAGGCAGAGCTGAAAGCTGATAGTCATGCTGAGTACAGGAGTCTGTGTGTTCCATTTCATGTTTTTGCAATGCAGCTCTCTCAGATACACTCATAATTGCTTTTATCAGGGCGGCATGCTGACAGGCTGCGCTCTGCCACTAACTTGAGACTTTTTGTATCTTTAAAGTAGGATCAATCTCCCAAAAGGAAAAAAGTCTTTTAAATTATTTCTTTGCTAATGGAAAGATAGCAAACTCCTGGACTCCTAAAGTTCATGGAAAGTTTTATCTGGGGAAACTGTACACCAAGCAAGTAATACTTACTAGTGTGGGAAAAAGATAAGTCTCTCCAAACACCCACAGAGACTTGGGTGCTCTCTAATGCTGAGATTAATCTTGTCTATGTGTATTTGTCTGTGAGCAGTAAGAAAGCTGTGCTGTCTGTTGTGCTCCTCAAGATTTAGCTATTCCTAAACACTGATGCCTTTCTTCATGGTTCCTGTACAAGTTGGGAGGATGTCATGAATAGTGATGTCAAGGGGTACAGTTTTCTGAACATAAGTCACTTTTATAAAGCTTTAATTATACCGCACTCAGGAATCTATAGCCTTGGATACTGCCATAGCATTTTAGATGTAAGTTTAGGTTTGCACATGGCAGTTGAGGGAGACAGTATCCTAGGTGTCTCTGGGTTTCCACCCAAGTGCCTGAGTACAGCTATCTCTCCACGATGTATCTATTTTTGAGCTGAGACAGGTGTGGGACTTGTGCCCAGGCCATCAGCAGTAGCTCAGGTAGGGCTGGTGGGATGCTCTGTTAGACCTCAGAAAGCAAGGGATACAGCAGTGATATTAGGAAAGGAGCCCCATGTGTGTGTGTGTCTCAGTGGTCCCTTTTCCTAAAGAATGGGTGACCAGGGCAGGCAAGATGGCAAGGGACATCACAAGGAAGTGTTGTCCAATTTGGAAATGCTATAGTGAAACTTTGGAACAGCTACCTTTTATTCAAGGCAGTGGGAAGCCTGGGGAGCCAGGTTCCCACTTATTCTTATCACAGATTTTCTATGTAGTTTTGAGTTGGCCATGTAAACTATCTTACTGCATATTCCCTACTTCACTGCCCTAACTATTAACACATGAAAACATTTTACTAGCTCCTGTACTTCCTACCACCTGAAGATCTACACTCCATTCAAAATTTGCCACTTCTGGTCCTCTCCAGCTAGCATGTGTGCAAAACTGCTTATACACATTGACTTGAAATTAAATCATGTTAAATAGATTACTTGGATGCATGCTTGCATACTAAATAATGCAATGTAACTAGAAGACTACATCTTTGAAATGTATTCATGTTTGTCAGTTAGTCATTTTTATCTAATACTTGGGTGAGATAAAAGTAGATTATATTTATAATCAAGGGTGAGACAATTATGCAGGCAGTTGCCTTCTGCATATTGTTCCTGAATTGCTCTTGGGGTGTTTTTTTTGAGTTTAAATAAAAGGTCGGACAGGTTTACATTTTTATTTTTAGAGGTGAAAAAGTAGGGGGGGGAAATGATACATTTCACTTCATCTTAACTAAATATAAAATATGTTGAGTACTAATGAGCGTTCCAATCTTGTGTCCAGGAAAATGCACACTTTTTTGTCGCAGATATGATTATAGCATCACTAGAAAAAATGAAATGTAATCTCCTAAGCCAACAACAAGCAGAGTCCTGGGGTGTGGAGGAAACAAGTGGATCAGATGGCAGCTATCACACTGACTCAGAGTTATCTTCTTACCCTGGAGTGAAGAAGTCAGATTCTTCTGTTACCTCTTCAGACAGTGGTTATGAAGGCAAGTTACTTAATCTAGAATGTAACATTATCTGAAACCCTTTGCTGCTTGTTTCTGTGCAAGAAAATACTAAACAAATTGGGGCATTGCTTGGAACCAAATCCTCTGTTACCTTCTTTGAGTCTGGTGAGCTGGGTCTTTTGAGGATCATTATGCCACAGATGTTTTTCCTATGGGTCACATACTTCCTTTTGGATGTTCACGCCTGTGGTTTATAAATTATAATTATTTTTTACATTAAAATGAAAATGTAGGGTTTAAATGCCACAAGCCAAGCATGACTCTCAACAGAGCGTGCCTGTAGCTGGCTCTTTCTCTCTCTGCTTAATATATGTGTATTTTTTTGGTAGTACTTGCAGTTTGGTGCTTTCCTTCTGTGTTTGCTTCTGCAATACGCAGATGAGGCCATGAAGTCGGTTTAAGTGAGACTCCCCAGAGTATTCATTCACATATAGTTTAAGGCAATATAATAAATTATCCTGGCATTATTATGCTTGAGTCAGCACATGCATTTTTAAGTAGATTTTAGTCTCTTGAGTAGTACAGACCTTAGTGATGAATCATAAGTCTAAAGTCTAAATGACGTAACTTCTGTGGAAAAATGAATGGTGTTCTTGGACATGAGAAGGGGAGAGAGACCGCTGGCAGTGTAGAAGATTCGGGTTTATCACTACAAGATTCTGGCTAAGAACCTGAGGGACGTGCTGTATGACAGACTCCCAAGAACTGGCCTGCTCTGTGTATGTATAAAAACAATTAATATTCCTCTGTAAATGCAATATGTGTGCTAAAGTTTTGGTAAGTGGTGAAAAATGTAAACATAATTGCAACTACTTATAAATGCTGGAAAAGTTTAACTGATCTTGTCCTTGTCTTGGACAGGCTGTGCTTTGCTGTCTGTCAGCTCACCAGTGCATCTACCGTCACATCATGAGGTTACCAGATTTCGTTGCCACAGTGACTCAGAGGATGAATATGTAATTATTGGTAAGACTTTAAAATTGTAACTGCAGAAACAGATATATTGTTCAGTTGAATCTATTCCATTGTTTGGGAAGTCTCTTGATTTGGTAGATGTTATTGTAGGAGAAATAACGTGAGAAAATGGAAACAATTATGTATGTGTAGCTCCTTATTAGAACACATGCAGAAATACCAGACTGCTGCAGGATTTACCTTCTAGGAAAGAAAATCTTTGCTGGTTTGAGAGTGTGGTGAGCTGACCCTGGCTGGACACCAAGTGACAACCAAGTCACTCTGTCACTTCCTATCTCCCCTGGAGAGACAGCATAAAAGGCTTGTGGGTTGGATAAGGACAGGGAGACATCACTTACCAAATACTGTCACAGAAGAAAGAGTCAACCTGGGGAAATTAATTTATTGCCAGTTAAATCGGAGTAGGGTAATGAGAAATTAAATCAAATTTTAGAGCTCCCCCCCAACTCCCCGTTATTCCTGGACTAAACTTCACTTCCAGTTTTTCTGCCTTCTGGGGCTTCCCACACATCCTGTCAGGAGCCTGCTGCAGCATGGGCTTTGTCCCTCTAGGTCACAGCCTCCTTCAGGCATCTTCCTGCCCTAGCCTGGACTCTTCCACAGGCTGCAGGGGGATCTCTACTCGTCCATTAATCCCCACGGGCTGCAGGGGCACAGCTGCCTCGCCATGGTCTGCCTGAGGAGCTGCAGGGGAAATCTCAGCTCCGGCTCCTGGAGCAGCTCCTGCCCCTCCTTCTCCACTGACCTCTGTCTGCAGGGCTGTTCCTCAGCCATATTCTCACACTCTCCAGCTGCAACTGTGCAGGGCTTTTTTCCTCCCATTTTGACTCTGTTATCCCACAGGCACTACCACCATGGCTTACGGGCTCAGCCCTGGCCTGTGGTGTGTCCATTCTGGAGCTGTCTGGCATTGGCTCTCCCAGGCATGGGAGAAGCTTCTTGCAGATTCTCACAGAAGCCACCACCATTGCCCCTCCTGCTGCCAAAATCTTGCCATGCAAACCCAACAGAGGGACTGAAATTATGGCTAAGGCTTAAACCAAAGGAATGTGCATGAAGGAAGTGTGAAACTGGCACAACCTCAGTCAGCTATAGCAGCATTGGTTGAGAGAATTTAGGACGTGATAATTGACTCAGTTTTAGGCAGCCTCTCCCTCTGCTTCAGGACTAAAGCAGAATGGCTTTGTTCTCTTATAGTCACAGGTGCTATGCCTCTCTTTAAAACATCCTGAATTTCATTTGGTTTGCTTCTGGTTTTTACTCATACGGAAATAAAAATCCTTAAAAGTGGCCTGTGCAATTTTTAACCTTTGTTTTATCTTTTTCTGATAACAAATGGATTTCTATTGTTCTCATTGGTTTTAGAGCCTTTTTTTTCCTCTCATCTTTCCCTGATCTACAAATGAAGAACAAGCTCCTAAAATACTACTTTCCTATTAGCAATAATTACTTTGAGATGTATAAATGGGGAAACATTTGTCTTGAGAGCAATAAGCATGGTCAAAACTAATGCTGCCAATGAGGACACCTGTTGGCATAAGCATACTGTGTCTATGTAAACATAGTGAAGTGTGTCCTTTAGTTGCATTCATCTTGCCTGTTACTAACGTGTTTATAAGCATCGACTGGTATGTTTGTGACTGGTATCTCCAAACATCTGTCAGTGTCCAAAAAAACTAATGCAGCTTCTCTTGGCTCTGTACATTATTATTTACATTGAGTGACTTCTGTCTGGACCTTGACCAGCAAGCACTTTGTCTCTCCTTACCATTTCAGCTCTTGAAGGCAGGCTGATGGTGATGATAGGATGCAAAGGTATTAGGGAATACTCTTCATCATGTCAGAGATACGCAGAGGAGATAATACTTCTTATGCCTGTTTTACAACTAGGGCTGAGGTTATTTCCCACGTCCAGGAAGGGTGTTGGAAAGATGAATATGTGTGAAATTGACACTGTGGTAACACAGAAAGTATTTTTAAAATAGTGCTGAATAACAGATGCTTTGTTTCTTAAATGGCTTGATAAAATTTTCTCCTTTATTACAGAACTTGAAGACCTTGAAAATCTGTCTGTTGCCCCTGATAAAAGGTGCGTATCTTTACTATAATAGCCCCATGGCTCCACCTTTTCTGCTGGAGCAGCTTTCTGGTGGTTCTTCTGGCTGTGGCAGGGAAAGTTGTGGGAGTGGTAAATCAGACCTTTTCAAGGAAAGGGAAGGAGTGCTGCTTGACAGCAAATGTCTCTGGTGCTTGGCTTAGCAGTGTTTCTCTGATCCCCTAGTCTTGCTGGAGGGTGGTGTCTGTGGCTCTTCGAGGGCCTGGGGTGTATCAAAGAAAGAGGGTAGGAATGAAGGAACAGGAGAAAACTTTTCAGGGATGCAGAAAAGGCAGAGAAGATGCTGATGACATGCTGCCATTTTTCACTGACAGTATTCTTTACCTTTCAGATCATCTTTTGAACCAGGCAGCAATTCTGCTGAAGCAACAGCCCAGGAGTTGTGCAGGGCTTTCAGAAAATACTGGTTGCAGACAGACTCTGCAGTTCAGCTGTTTGGTTGCCTGAGCTCATCTAAGCAGAGAGTGAGTCTGATCTGAAAACAACGAGCTCTTTATTCAGTTCCCCAAATAATCATGGTCTCACTGCAGCTGCTTCACTGCTAGGAAAAGGAGGAAGCTACATTAAAAAACAAAACAAAAAAAACCAACAAAACAAAAAAAAAGAAACAACAAATACAGATGAATGCTTACGGTTTATTAGTTCACTTTACCTAAATTTTTAGAAAATGTCCTCTCTCTCCAGAAATTTTCAGCACATTTAAAGCATCTAGTTGTGAACAATCAGCTTTCTCCTGGGATTGATATGAGAGAGTTTGAGGGGGGACTACATGCAGGTGAAAACTTAACTTTAAAATACCGGAGTATAAAGGGAGATAAACATCTGTCATAGCATTTAACGTATGTCCAGCTGATGGGCTGGTTATCTTAATGAGCTTCTCTTTCCCAATAGTCTGTGCTGAAAGAAGAGATTCCAAGAGAGCTTGAGTCCAGTTTGAATCTGGCTGAAGAAATTAAGATCATATCCAAGTTGAGAGGATCTTCTGGCTGGTCCCCACCAAGATCACAGATTATATTTAATATTCATCCTTCTGTCAAGTAAGTTTTGAGGGATCTGGACATTGTCATGCAGTATAGCGTGGGGAAAGCTGATGGAAGGAGCTTGGGTGATTAACAGATCTAGTGCATGTGCAGATCATCTGTGAGCAGTCTAGAGTTGGTGCATGGCACAGCCTTCTGCAGCATCTGTCACCAGCCTTGCTAGAAAACAGATGGCATCTTTTTCCTTCTCTTGGCACGTTGTGATTAACACAGCATGTGCAATTTTCCACGTGATAGATAATATACATAGTCTTTGGTGTTAGGGTGGCAGTGTACTTATCTCCTGAAAATTTTGTTTTGTGACACTACTTGAAGAATACTTTTGTCTTTCCCTGCTGTGCTGTTAATATTTTACGGATAGCTGGTTTTCAGAAAGTAGGGGGAGGCATCAGGTCATGTGTGAGGAAATGGTTATCTCACCCTGTGTCAAATGCTGTTAAGTGCAGACAGTAAGCAAACTGGCTGTTCCCTGTGTTGCTGCAGGTACAGTTGCTTTTTCAGTTGCAAATGGGGATTTCCCCTCTCCAAACCCTATGGTACTGATGCCGCCCTAAGAAATAGAAGATAGTTCTTTCAACAAGCATTACAGAATCTCCCTTCTTTGTGTGGAGGAGTCAACTCCTGAGGTGGACATTCTCCCTGGTGCCAGTGTAGCTCTGTTGCACTTTGGAAGAATGTTAATTAAAACCGTCTTTTGGGTGCTGAATGGTCTAACTATTTGCCTCTGTATACAGGAGAGATGCAGTGGTGGCTGCTCAAAACTTTACATGTGTTGGTTGTGGAACCCCAATAGAAAGCAGTAAGTATTACCAAAACTGGCAAAAAACCCCTAATAAGTGCAGTACTTGTACTGCAGTTGGTACTGTAATCAGACTATAATCCTCACCAGCACAAATGTACCACAATTTTTATATTATCTGAGCTAGAAGGAAAGTCTCATTATTGGATGTGCCTGCAATAGTAAAACAGACAGTGGGATCTTTCTGGTGTAATACAGAATACAAGACTTGATAGATGTCCTGCTCATACACAATAAAAAGTCATAACAGTCAATCACAAAACAGAAAAAAACTATACCAAAAAATCAAGCTTCCAAGCTGGAAAGTGCTGGTTTTGTACAGTCCAGTTGTTTCTTTTAGTAATTCTTTCCCTGTGCCAATTTAGACATTCCCAAAAGTCTTGTTTTAAAGACTGTGTGTAAGCTTATGGAATCTGTGGTTTTGTTCTTTTGGGGTGTCTTTTTAAAACTTTTTGTTTCTTTAGATCTTGATCACAAAATCTTTCTTGGTTTTTTGTTTAATTCCTGATACTTTGCAAGAACTGCTTGAAAGCTCAGTGATTTACAGAACTGACAAACACATCTTACCGAAGAAATCTTTGAGGTGGCATACACACACACACATATGTGTATATATATATATATATATATATATGCTTATACTCAGGTATAAGTCTCATTCTGGGTCAGCTCAAGACCAGAGAGCTGAGAGCACAAGAGCAGCATTTGTGGTGTCCTATAAAGTATCAGCAATCTATGGTGGCATGTTAAGTCGAGCAATTTGGAGATGCTGTAATAGCAGAGAAAAACCCCACAAGCCTCTTGATGTGAAAAAGTATTATACAAACATGACTCCAAAATTGGTGGAAGTACTTTTGTTGTATGTTTTATCTAGTGTTTCTTCTGTGGTTAAAGCAGCAGGGGTTTTTCTAAGAACTTATGTTGATAATTATAATCAATTGAACAAATATGGAAATGAGGAAAGCTTTCTGTTCTAATGCCAAGTACAGATTTTGTAAATGTGTTCACCACAATAACAAACCCCCCTATTAAAAAGAATAAAACAAGAAAAGTCCTTTTCTCTTCATTCCACCAGATCTGAGTTATTTAGACAGACTACAGACAAGAGTTATGTCCCACAATTTTTTAAAATATTCTGAATTTTATTGCCGTCTGCCTGCAGAGTATATCAGGAGACTCCGCTATTGTGACTACCTGGGGAAGTACTTCTGTGACTGCTGCCACAGCTATGCCCAGTCTTCTATTCCTGCCCGAATACTTTCAAAGTGGGATTTCAAAAAATATTATGTGTGCAACTTCTCCAAACACCTACTGGACAGCATATGGCAGCAGCCCATTTTCAATGTGTCGTGTATTAACAAAACCCTCTACACAAAAAGTAAAGAAATGGACAGGGTCAGGGTAAGTGTGGTTTTTTTCATTAGGAATTTCTGGGTCTCAGACTTTCAGGAAGAAGTCCTTAGGGCAGGATGTCCTCTGTGTGTATGTGGTAGGAAGGAGGGTTGTTTTTTTGACTTATCCCATCACCACCTCTGGGACTTGCCCTCTTTTCCCTTAGGTGAAGGGAGCAAAGAGAGGCATTTCTAACCTATGCCAGAGGTCTCCTTAGCCCTGTTGTCTTTGGGAGGTGTTTCCTTAGTGGCTTCCAGTTTTAGCGCATCTAAGGGAGTTGGTCTCCTGCAGTAAATATTTACATCTTCCTGGCTTTTGGCTGTTGGAAAGTTCTGTAATTTTTGAATGGGTCCTTAATTTTGTGGGCCGTTAAGGGAAACACCCTTGGCTTATGTAAGAGCTGTACCTCCTACAACTTCAGGAGGAGTGTTCTGCTGAAGACTACAAGTAGGCATGTGTTCCTTTCTTGACTGAGGAGACACACACCTGTTCTTACACAGTTGTGTGTCTGGCATGCATCAAGACCTGCAGCTATTTTTGGTATTAGAACATGCTTCACATGTCAGGGAATAAAAATAGCCTTTGCCTGCCTTAGGCTTTCATGCATTAGAAAATCCGTTTGTTTAATACTGGGCTAAGTGTAAAGTTCCTTTTTTTAGGTGTGGTTTGGTGTACATGCAAGGGTTGCTGACTCAAATAGTGGTGTTCCTCACTTAGGAATATATAAAAGCAATGCTTTTGATTTTTTTTCTCCTCCATCTTTTAGGAGGCGCAAGAACAGCTTTTTCATTTAAAAAAGCTTTTGAAAACATGCAGATTTGCTGAAAGGTATGGGCTGTGATTATGCATGAGAAATAGCTTAAAATGTGCTTAATGTGCTTATAGAGCCTTCTTCTCTAGAGACATTTGGGTGCAGTTTTAAATAAGTTGCTACGATCATTAGAGAACTCTAATAATGTAACGGCCTTCTATTGCACTGCAAATGTTGAGTGAAGTACAGATTTTATGTGGTAGCTGTTTCTTGTAATATAGTTTAGTTTTAAATGTTGAATGATTTTAGTTAGGCGTGTATTTTTTCTTGTTCTGTTTCTCTTAGGTTCTCACTCATTCTTAAAAGGTCAAAGATACTTACCTCTCTGACAATATTTGTCTTCAAAAAATATATTGGCTTATTTTAATTAACAGGTGTGTTCCTTGAGTGTTTAAAGATTTCTTCCAGAAATCTGTCCTAATGCTCAATTCAGTTTATTTTATAAAAATATTCAAATGAAAGTAGTAGTAATCAACAGTGATAAAGACCAAAACATGACCTTGCTTGTTGCTAGAAGTGAAAAATTTCTGGTGTTCACCTTTCCAAACTGTGGGTGTAATTAACACATAGACATGTGAATAATAAGACCATCACTGCAGAATTGCTGATTTTTTTAAGATCAGGTATAAGCAAAATAAGCTTTAAAAGTAGGTTTTGTTTTCTCTTTGACATGGACCTCTTCTTTATGCATCAGCTACATGTCGTTCACCAAAATCAAACAGAAATGTGTTTTTGTCTGTCTTTCGTTCAACTCCCTGTGATTCCATTACTGAAATAAGAGTCGTCACTGTACCTTCTATCTGCATCAGTGATATTTTAAAAGCAGTAGCTCTATTTTCAGTGTTCACCTGCTCAGCACAAGCATAGTTTCATCCAGTTGTGACCTGTGCAGAATAAAATCCCTCAAAGTCCTCCTTGCAAAACAAATAAATAACCCTGCCTTATTATATTAGATACTGTATGGGATTTTACCTGCTCTTCACACATTATTTAGGGATTGCTGGGGTAATTTGTGTATGGCAACTCCAAAGCTTGAGGAATGCATGTTTAAAGTAGATAGTTCATTCTAAATCCCAAACCTTCCAATTTTTATTAGAGTGATCTCAAATTGGGAGGGGAGGTAGATAGCAGGAACTTGCCTTGTATAATCCCTGTGTGACTAGGGATGTGAAAGAGGCTTATTCTGGAAATACACTCGAAAACTAACTTTTTGTAACTTTGATTGGGTTTTATTTCTCTTTGCAGTGTACTGAAAGAATTTGAACAGGTCCCCAGCCATCTGACAGAGGAGCTGCATCTCTTCTCACTGGATGATCTGGTGAAGATCAAACGAGGGCAGTTACTGCCCCTTCTTAAAGATATTCTGAAGCGCTCCACCTCTCATGTTGATGGCTGTGAGGTAAGGAAAAAACAGGGCTTTTAGTGTCGTTGCAGCTGCTAATATAAGGAAATATCCCTGCTGCCATTCCCAAATAATTTTTTCTTACATTTAAATTCAACCGTTCCGTTGTTTTTGTAGCTCTGTCAAGCGAAGGGGTTTATCTGTGAATTCTGTCAGAGTGCAGACCTGCTCTTTCCCTATCAGACTGCCAAATGTAAAAGGTGCCCAGGTACGTTCCAGACTGAATGTTTTCCTTTCTTCCTTGGGGGAATTTTGGTGTATAAAACCATTTAGACTTATTTTCAACATTGAGAACTAGCTTCACTGAAAGCATGCATATTTGAAATTCTGCATGTGAATTTGGAAACATCGGACAGCATGGGTCTTTGAAAACCAGTCTGTGGCAGCTGTTTTGTGTCAGTGAATTCAGAGAGCAAAACCAAGGGTTTGCCTTACTGTGGTTGTGCTTGCAGGGGGAGGCTATTTTTTGAGTCTAGGCATGAGATAGCTGTTTTATCAGATCTTGCCAGCATTCAGTGTAAATTTTTACAGTGGTGGTTGTTGTCCTGGCCTTGCATTGCTTCTGTTTACTTTTGTGCTGATACGTAGATGATAGAACATCATTCAAGTAACACAGCTATTGACTCATTCTTTTTATTTCTTTTCTTTTTTTTTGTCTGAATGCTACTCTCTATGTATAAACAGAGTGCAAAACATGCTTTCACAAAGCATGCTTCAAGTCTGGAGGCTGCCCCAAATGTCTGCGGATCTCAGCTCGGAGGACTCTTTCAGAAACTTCATCACTGGTGCCTCAGTGAAACTGGGTTCCTCTGGCTGCTGACTCTAGATGATGCTCGGAGCCAAATCTTCGAGTGCATGACTAAGCATTAAATAATGTTGTTTTAGACATTACTGTTTTTAATGCATGTCTCCTTTCTGGGGGGTAAAAAAAAAATAGAAAAACAACAAAAAAAAGTCAACTTTATTATCGTCATTGAAAACACACCCTAAAGGAGTTTCATCGTAACTGGTGACAGACTGGATGTTAATTTTTTGGGCTGACTTTTGTTGTCATGTTTTGTCCTTGTATGTAAGATTTTTAATACTATATTTTTTCATGTAAAAATGACTCATCTCTGTAATTCTGCAGATAATGTATAGATAGTAAGTGAGCATTGGAAGTCTCTGCCTGTGTTTGATTTTGGAAATGAGGGAGAAAGTGGTGAAGTACAAAATCGTTCTCTGAAAAGCCCTACAATAAATAGAAAAGATTTGTCTGCAAGTTTTAGGCAGATGCTGATCTGAAATTTTTATGGCAAATGCTTACTGTGAACCAGTGAATTTTAAATTTCTTTTAAACATATCTATGCAGCAACCTGTGGTGAGTTAACTTGGCCTCCTGCTAGGGGCTCTTCACACTCTACCCAGCTGCTCTCTCACCCCATTCCTCAAGAGGACAGAGGGAGAAAAATAAGGTGGAAGAGCTCACACGTTGAGATACAGACAGGGAGATCACTTGCTAGCTACTGTCATGGGTAAATAAAACCCTTAACTGGAGAAAATTAAGTGTATTGTAAATTAGAAATTGAGTAGGGTGGTGAAAAGCAAAGACTAAACCAATAATTTTCCCTTATCTCACCCACCCCTTTTCCAGGCTGAACTTTGCATCTTCATTCCCCATTTTTCTACCTTATAGCCTGCCCCAAGTGGTGCAAGGCAGATGGGGAATTGGGGTTGCTGTCAGTCCATAACTGCTCCTTCCTTCTACTCCTGCCTCCTCACACTTTCCCCTTTCTCCACTGTGGTTCCTTCCCATGGGCTGCAGTCTTTCAGGATAAACCTGCTCCTATACAGGCTCATCAGGAAGATGTAGTTCCTTCAGGAAATATTCATGTGCTTCAGTGAGGTCCTTCCCATGCACTGTAGGGGAATCTGTGCTCTGATGCCTAAAGCACCTCTTCCTCCTCTTCTTTTTACTGACTTTGGTGTTTTTGCTGCTGTTTCTCATGCCCTTTCTTAAATACATTTTCTTAGCAGTATCACCATCTTGGCTGAGGTGCTCAGCCATCCTGTGCGGTGTGTCCATCAGAGATGGCTGCAAGCAGCTCTATCTGGCATGGGGCAGTCCTGGCCTCTTCACACACAGACCACCATGCAGTTACCCAGTGCCAACCTGCACCAGCTATTCCACTCTAGAAGTTTCCTTCCAGAGCACTTAGAAATGTGAGGAGAGACAGAGAGTGATCAGGAGAGATGCTCCTGTTTAAATCCACCCTCACACTTGCAGACAGAGTCCTTGCCTGAAGGTGAAGTGCTGGAAATTGAAAGCAGCTTTCTTTCCCTGCCTGGTTGGTTACTTCTAATGAAGCCCTTGCCTTCAGAAAGGTAGAACAGCTGCTCAAACCTGTAAAACCGTTTTTCTGTTAATGCTATGAAGTGCCAATGAACAGAGAAATCCCAGGACCTGAAAGTACAAATCAGCGTTCTGATCTCTCCAGTGGGGTGCTGTTAGTATTTTGAATTTTTTGTTCTCATTTTGTGCATTTTTTTCTTGCTCTCCTCATCTTCTTGCTCCACTTTTAAGCAAGGAAAGGATCTGCTACCTGGGACTGTGTGAGTTCACCTCCACATTAATGTTTACAGTACTACTAAGCTCACTAACACTTCCACTAATCTATTTTCCTGTGATCAAAACCAGCTTACCTACTTACTGCTCTGAAGCAAGATTAGCATCTCTTACATAAGATCACCAATGAAGGGTAAAATGTGGTGAGAAAGAGCCTGCTTTTGCAGCTGACTGTATTTAATGTTATGCAAGAGTAAATTCTCATTTAAGTTGGGTGCACAACTAACTGAATCACATGAAAGGCCTTGCTTGCAGGGATTTTGTGCTTATGAAGGAGTAGATGTGAATGATCCTTCTGTGAGATAACCTGCAGGGCAGCTGAGTATGTCTTTTTCACTATTCATTAATTTAGAAGAGCTGATCTAGTTTCTGGCTGTGCTTCTCATGAATGTTCAAGTCTTACTAAGCAGTAGCAATGCACAGAAGGGGGAGTGTTGGACAACAAGTTTTGTGCATCAAGTGTTGGTCCTTCACATCCGCTCAGTTCAGTCCAGGTCTCCACAGAGCCAGTACAGCTTATCCTCACTGATGATTGCTATGTACCGCAGGACAGGTTGCACCACGAGCAGATCCTCAATGAGCTGGTAGAGCTGGAAAGCGAAAGGCCTGAGAGTATCAGCATGCTTATAGGCCAAGTAAAACTGGTTAAAATGTTCTGCTGCTGAAGCTGGAGAAGGACTAAGTTGTGAGATGCCAGCAGGTTGGTCCCGAGTTAGAAGGGGGTAACATTCTTCTGTGTTTGAGGGGATCCTGCGTTTGACTGTTGGGTCTGGAGGATGGTCATACCAAATCCACATTCTTGTGTGCTGGTGTCAGCACAGGACAGCACAGGAACACCCTGAGGCTATTCACGCTGAAGGTCTTCTCTGGTGAGAAGCAAGGTGCAGGTGACTAGACCTGTAGACACAAAGGGTTCTCAGCTTTGCTGAGGTGAGAGTGTCTTTTATCAGTTGCTATCCTCAGCATAAAGCAACCATCATGAAACTGAAAGTATGTATTTTCTTTCTGTGTTGGGTGATAAAGTGGCTTGGACAGAAAGGGATGACTTCTGCATACAAACCCTCTAAATGTCTTTAGGGTGCAGTCAAGTTCTTTGAATCCAATTTTGAGACTCAGTAAGCTTCTCAGATCAATCCCATGCTCTTCCTAAGCATATCTCTATGGGTAAGTACTGAGTTTCGTAATTTCTGAGGCTAGACCAGATGATAAGGCATATCCAAGACAAGAATTTAAGAAACAAAAGCTGTATGGCTACAGTGAACTTCTTTGCAGGAAGTAAAATCCTTCAGTCCTTATTTGTGTAAGCTCTGAATTCTTTGATAGGAGCAGACATAAAAGGGTTAGGAAAACTTACTAAGGAGTTGGGCCCATTCAAAATAAGCTGCCTACTAGCTAGAAAGTTGAACATGTTTCACAGAGGACAGTTACGAGAGACCTGGTTCTTCAGCTGTTGAGGAAAGGGAATTGTCATACTTGTCTGTTTGCATGAGCAACGATGACCAAGGCTCATTCTTAACTGTGAGTTCTTATGTTGTCATGCGGATACAACAGGAGCCCTGCTGAGGACACTACTGGAGGAGCACTCCCAGGGGCTTTGGTGGCAGAGAAACCTACTCCTAGCTAGCTACCCACCTCACTTCAGAGGCAGAATTCACTTAAAGACAGTGTTATTAGTAATTTCCATAGGCACAAGGTTTCAAAAGAATACAATACTAACATCCCACTCTTGCAGTTAGCAATTTTGCTCAAATCTCCAGGAGTCATTTGTTTATACTGATTTGTTGTATTTTCCTTCTTAGTTTCAGTTGTGAGTTTTCAGGAGGTGGAAGTGCTTTGCGAAGGCTTTGTGCAATGCATTGAAGAAAGGATTTTTCATGATGCATCATACAGCTATTACTGTAAACAACAGATTAATGCTAATTATCAGATGTAGTATGGTCTCACAAATACAGGACTTGCTGCGACTGTAAGCAAGTATGTCACGTACTTAAGTAGTTTTATGGGTCCTTATAATTCCAGGGTTGTCTGTCACACCCATCAGTGGCCAGGATCCAATAAAAAGTGCTGAATTCAGTATTTAGGAGGAACTGAGTAAGAAAAAATACAGTCTTCTGAAGGCTTTATTTCAATGCTCCTTTCCAGTGAAATTTTTTCCAGGCCTGGCTGGAGGTCTTTTCCTCAGGCTGAGAATTGCCCTAGTCAGATCATCTTGCTTCCAGTTTCCTGCCAGCATCTGCCTATGATTAAGAAACGTTGAAGTCAGCTTGAATGATGGAGAGATGCTTGCTGAAGAGAGCCCACAGAACAGGGCAAAATGCTTGTGGAGCATGTTTCAATGTCAGCTTTTAGCTGGCAACATAATTTTATTCAAGTGGCTGTCTTGTCCCTGCACTGTGTTGCTGATGCTGCGAGCAGTGCGGTGTCTGGATGCTCGCGGAGCTGTTTGGACAGTTGCAGGAGTTGGGCTGGACTGAATTTTGACAGCTTCTCCCACTGTCCCTTTGTCACTTATCTGAAATAACCTGCCTTGCTTTACTTCCCCAAGCAGCAGCAGCAGTTCCTCTTGGATTCCTTTTTCTGTTATTTTAGTCAAGGCATTTCCAGTTGTCCAAAGAGGCAAAATGAAACAGAGATAAATCCCCAGTGTTAACAGCCCCTCTTCTCCTAGCCCTGCTTGTTTCATTCACTTTTTAAACCATTTTTGCCTCCTTACAGCCCAGATGAATGTTTATGATAAAACAAATAATATAATAAAATACTTTTGCTATTCCATAAGCTAAGGATGATACTAAGGAAGATGTTTGGGGAGAAAAAAAAAAAAAAGAGAAATAGAAGCAAATCTATTGGGGTGCTGTCAGCTTGAAGAGATGAAAAAGTGTTGCTAAGTCCTTAGGAAGACCTGCCTGTTGCCTTAGGAGACAACACTAAGAAGCATTTCCCACAAGAAAGGGATCAGAATGCCTTGCATAAATCAGCAATAACGTGGTGTTGTGGTCACTTCAAAGCAAGTCAGTGACTGCCAAAATGCTGCTGTTGTGCATCAAGGAGCATGACATGAGAAAGGAGAATTAATGTGCCTTACCTGGGAGCCATTTTACTGTGCTCTCATCTCTGTCCAAGAGGTGCTGTGAATCAAGCTCCCCCTCCCTGAGTTCTCAGAAGGTGAAACTAAAAGCTGGAATGGTTTTACTGGAATAGGATATATTTTTAGGCCTCGTACACGTTTCATGGATGAGGCAAAAAGAATGTGAGTATTAATTTATGTTTCAGCACAGATGATATATCCATGCATTTATAACAGAAGATTTCCTAAAAGCTAATTTGGACTGTGGTAACGTCTAGCTGCAATTGCAATGTTCTCACAGGAAAATACTTTGGCACAGCATTTTCCTGGGTTAGCACGGCATTAACATGGCCAGCATGTTGTGCTGTGTTGCACTAGAAAAAATATTTGTGGTCTAAGACTGAAACAGAGCCACAAGGCCACTTGGAAGTGTAGCAAAAGATTGAGAAGTTACTGAAGTGGAAAAATATGATGGGATGAGATTACGTGTAATTAGAGAGAAGTGTGGATAGCAAAATGCAATCCAATTGAGGCTTAAACAGCCCTGAGGAAGGTGATGGTTCAAATGGAAGCACATCCCAAATGCAGACCAGCAGACTGAGCAGAGGAACATCTCTAACCCTGAGAGACGCAACAGTGATGGAGACAGACTTTCTCAGAAAGGATGAAAGGCACAGAGAAGACTGAAGAGACCCTGTCTCTTCCCTCTAGTGAAGAAAAATTGGGTTATGTTTTATCAGTCTATTAGTCAACATGTTAGCAGTACCACTCATCTGTTGTCCCTCTCAAGTGTCTGCTCAACAAAGAGCTCTGGTTGCCCCAGCTTCCCCTTGAAGTACCTTCAAAGACACCTGGCTCATTCACCTTGTTGAATTGCACTGCTCCTTCCATAGGTCCCAGCAGTCAGGCACAAGGCCAGTGCCAGAGCTGGACAGGCTGGATTCCCCTAACTCCAGTCCCCAGGATTTTTGCTTCTGTCAGATTGATGGGAAAGCAGAAATAGCTACCAACATATCCCACGCACTTCCTATTTCAAAATTGCTTTCTGGCTACTTAACACATGTGCTTCCCCTTTCCCACAGCAGATGTGCACAACTGCTGCTCCCACAGGTGCTGGCTGCTGATGGCCAAGATGTTTCCCTGTGTCAGTCTTCCAGTTACTCCCACCAGGAGACAGGGAAATCCACAAACAGCCCATCTGCTGGGTCCAGGGCCTGTCTGCATGGTAGTCTTGTCTCAGCGCTGTGCTGAGTGCTCACCAAAGGAACATGATGACATTATTCCCATATTTTCCCAGCAATTTTCCTTACATGTTCATCTTTCCAGACCGCCTTTCCACAGGGACACTCTCCAGGCCATCCTATCTTATCCTTTCACCTCCAGGTCTCTGTGGACACCTCATTCACTCCTGCCTTCCAGGGGTTCCTAGCTCCCACAGCCCTTTTCTCCCTAGCGTTTTCTCTCTCTTCTTCTGGTATCTGCCTCCAGTGGTTGTCTGGAGCTGTCAGCGTTCCTTCTTTCTCACCTTGCCTCCCAAGAAGGTGCGCCTCGGTCCCTGCAGCTTATTGCCTCCAGCCACTGTCTCCCCTGGGCACTCATCTCAGGCCCAAGCACTCTCCTACTCTCTCTCCTTGTTCCACCTCCAGAGGAGCAACCTGAAGCACTTAGATTTTCCAGCACATATCATATGAATTAGCCTTTGACTATTACTAAGAACCTTCACTTTCTTCAGGACTGAAATCCACACCGCTCTCTCCTGGGTACATTTTCACCACTCATTCTTTCTTCCAACTTGACCTGCCAGTGAAGCTTGAAACACATGTCAACAACTAAGCCATGACTGTTTCCCAGTGACTCTTGCTCACCTACATAGCTTCCCAGTCCAAGGAATTCAGAATTTAAGCTTGGAGGAAAAAACCTCTTTCTGATGCTGTAAGATGGAGCTCACACTTTTTTTTCCACTTCATGTTGATGATAGAGCACAAGCACATGCTTTTGTCTGAGTGAAAAAAAACCCAAACAAACAACTGTTTGTAAATCCTCTGATTTCATAATCCAGGAGGTCACAAGCACTCTAGATTTACAAATGCTGTTTACCATGCATCATGAGAAAAGGACACTTCTTTTGTCTTCAAAGCTGGGCTATAATCACATGTACACAGTAGCAGACTGTCCTTAGGGTGCTGTCTGCCAAATCAATACATCCATAGGTCTTGTCAGTCTTTTATATGCACTGGATCTTACCAGGAAAACAAATACTGAAACCATGCCAGTGCCTAAGGGCAGATTTCTCAAACAACATCTCCCATCCACATTTGACAGCAGATGGCATAAAACCTACCTGCTGGTCCTACCACTTTGCTGTGCTATAGATCGTTTCATGCACAGCTCATGCAGGGGCAGAGGGCAGCTGGCATTCACCATTTGCTGCTAACTTGTCCTGTCTGACCAAGTGCAAAATCCTGTCCAAAGAAAAGATGGCTTATGGCTACACAGGACTTCTCTTCAGAGTTCTGCCTGAGTCAGGGGAAGGAAGAAGATGGAAGTTGCTGACACTGAATCATTTCTGTTTCTACCCCAGTGAAATAAGAGACGACCTAGGAATTTCCTTATTTTTGCAAAACAAAAAAAAAAAAAAGAAAAAAGTTTCCCCCTCCCTCCTCTCTGCTACACAGGCATCAGAATGAAGCAAGGAGGGGGAGTTGATCAATCCCCTGTATTTGTATTATGACACGAAGTGCTGTGACATTTGACACCTGTGAGTCACGGAGTGAGAAAGAGATCCCAGCGTCCAGCAGTAAGTCAGGGCTGAGGATCCTGCCTGAGCAAGAGGCTCTGGCATGGCATATCACCCTCTGTGTGGTAGTTCATGCACTGGGGCTGCAGGAAATAGTGGAATTTATACATCAGCTTGAGCTTCTAGTTATGTGTGAGGGTTATAAGTTGCTTGTAGAAACCCCAGGTGGCCAGTCTTGTATTTAATGGTCAGTTATGTGCCTGCAAGTAGGTATGTCCTTGTGCCTGCTTCTGGGCTTCTCAGCCACAGGCAACTCTACACTGAAAAATAAGACATCATGTAAATTTTATATCCTTAAGCCAAGTTGAGGGCCAAGAAAGGAATGAAGAGGTGTGTGTTTCATATGTTGATCAGAAAGATGTGCCTGGACCTCCAAAGGGATTTGGTACAGTTCACAGAATGAGTAAAGCAGTGACTTGTAGCTGTTCACCTCCCTTCTCAGTGTCAGTCAATGAAGCAGAAACCTCAGCTTTCCTCTCATCATGAGAGCTGGAAGATTCTTCCTCAGCTGGACTCCAAAGGACACTATAGAAAGTAAAGGAGATGGGGTTGTTGCAGGTGACAGAAACAGCCAAGTGTGCTGAGGTCAGTGAGAGGACAGAACAGGGAGCAGATAAGAGTGAAAAGCAAACGTGCAGAACAGCAGGAGCAAGTCTGTTGGGAGTTTTGTAAATACGATGGGGCAACAACCTGGTGCTGTTAAGCACTGGTGGTTGCAGTTTTTTCTGTTGTAAGCTCTACTTCATTCCCCCAACACAGACATCTTTCCTGTGCTTGCCTAACACACAACGGGGCTGCAGCAAGTGGTTGTTTCCTGGGAAGAGGACACACTCCGGAATGGACCAGGAAACCACACTGCATGCTCCAGCTGGTCCAGCGACCAACTCTGTGTAGTGGCCTAGAAACCTGTCTGTATTTTACAGGTACAAAATGCCGTGGGTGTAGCCACACAACCAAGGAATGCAGTACACAGTCCTCAATCGCTGGCTTTTCCTCTGAAGGCTATGGGAGAGGACATACTGCAGTTGGCCCAAATTCTCCCCACTGGCTGTGTAAAATCAGCATGGGTGGATGTCACTCACAGCTATCTTACCCTCAACATGCAAAGGCAAGAGCTCTTGGGGTGTCTTGCTTCACCATCCTTATTACCTGCACACTTACAGTTCCTTTCAGCTGACCGGAGCTGTGAATTGAGAATGGATTTGCAATAAAAAGCTTCCTTCCCCTCTTGCCCTGCCTGCCTGTACAAGTGTGTCTGCACACACCTGCTTTTACATGCACACACACAGATGCACAAACAGAGACACGTTTAAAGGAGCAGAGCCCAGTGCAATACAATCAAGAAATGCCAATTTAAACTGTGACTAAATTACATCTTGCCTTAAATCAGGCCACATCTGAGAAGCAAGAATGCTGTATATTTATCACCCAGTAGTAAGTAGTTTCTGCACTTGCTAAACATGATGTGAAAGTCAGACTTGTATTTTTAATGATCTCCTGATAAAACAAGAAAAGGAAAAGCTTTTAACCTCACCGAAACTTGGTCCTCTGCCTCCAGAGTACACAATTTCAAAATCCTGAGTTAGTGAGAAGATCAAACTGAGGTCCCCAGCACAAATTGACTGTAATTTTAATATTTTCCAGTCTTCTGTTTGAGGAACTCTGTAAGTATGAGCTCTGCATGTAGGCCATCACATGCAAAATATGATGCCTGTGGTCCAGCATGTGGGTCAGATGCCTTAAATTGCACTGCAATAAATACTGCTGGTAAAATGCTCAAGTGTAGTTTCAGGGGATGGATCTTGTCTGACAGTAGCTTTACATTTCAAGGTGTAAATAGGGGAGTTGAGGAGTGGCCTGGATGAAGAGAAAGGCAAATGATGTTTGAAGGCTTTCACAGGGGATATGAGAGAAGCATTGGTGGTGAACTGAAGAGCTGTGTATTCCGAAGCAGCAGCTCTGATCATGATTTTCATTTCACTCCACCACAGAAACTTCTGAAGGTGACTTGCTGTGTATCCAAGGTAAGAGAGACTGTAGGCGAATCAAACAACTTAAATCTCTCTGCATCTGTGATTCTGTGTCACTATCTCATCACATCGTGTGCTATGTAATGTAGTATAAAGTTAAAAAGTATATAGAAAACTGAGGGCAGTCTCAAAAAGCATCCGAGCCTGACGGGACAAGTGCCACTAGAGGGGGATGGTTGTACACAGCTGAGGCGGGTTCCTGCGCTGCGGGATGGGGCGCAGGGATGGCGGGGACGAGCAACCCAACCGGGCTCCGCAAACGTGCCTCGGTGTAGCTAGAGCCGCACAAACTACAAATGCTGCCCAGAGCCAGGGGCAGGACCCAGACGGCTGCCCTCAGCAGTGCTGTACTGCTGTGTTCGTGCTGCTCTCTGCTCCTGAGGTGGGTCTGCCGAGCCACGCCAAGCTGGAGAGGAGCGGGGGCCCATCCCGGGGAAGAGATGCCCGCACCCCCCAGCAGCTCTAGCGGCTGCAGGACACAGCTGCACCGTGTCTTCACATCCAGCTTGGCACCTTCTCATTTCTCCAAGCGTGCCCACTTCTACTCCTATATTCCCTTAACTCCTTGCATTGTTCACGTTTTGTGAAGGACACTGAATGCCAGCTCTCTCTGCTGCTGCCACGTTAGCAATGCAGAGTACATCTCTCTGCCCCTGGAGCTTGGCACAGAGGCCGGGAGTCTGGGCCAGAAATCCTGAATGCATTTGGAGCTCTTTCAGGCTGGAGACACTTCCTATTAATTAATCCTGGAAAGCTTTACTGCCATTCCTAAAATAAAAGGAGAAAAATTTTAAAGTTATCCCTAGAGCAGCTCAGTGTTAGCGAACTTTTTTCCTTTGGAAGACACAGAACTACTGTTCCTTAACAGCATGTCTGCTCAGGCAGGATCTGCCTGATGGTGGTGCATCTCTGGGCCTGGCACAGCCCAAACTCTCACTTAGAAGCCAGAGAGTGAAGCAGTGCTGCACTTGAGATACTCTTACTACTACTACTAGTAGTAGTAGTAGTACTACTACTCTACTACTATTACTGCTACTACAGTAGCAAGGAAGACAACATGACTGCAGCTCTCAGCCCCTTCTCTGCCAGCCAGCTCCAAGCCTAGAGCATAGAAGGTCACACATATCTGTGTTTATCTATGTCTTCATGCCCCTTTGCAGAAGCACCTGCTGTACTCTCTGCTCTGTATGGTACTCTGCAGTGCTGAGTTCATTTTCCTCACCATGAGCAGCCAGCAACAGGTCAGACAAAGCCAAAGGTCGCTGTTAATTTTACTGGGCATCTTGCTAGTTTCTGGATTATTTTGAATTTCAGCCAAGGATTCCTCAGTGTGCACAAATCTTCTGGAATGACATCAATCCCAAACAACTTTAAAGGAAAAGAAAATTCTCTCTTCTTTCTTTACCATGCAGCTTTTTCCTTCTTGTTCTTCTCAAAATTATGGAGTGGTTGTTCAGACTACCTGTTCCAAGGTAGGCATTGAAACTGCTGTGGAATTTCAATACTATGCATTCTCTGTATGTGAAGCTTTAACGTTTAGCCAATGGCAATATTCTTGCAAGTAACACATTTCCCTGTTTTCTGTGTTTGAATAATCCTTATTATCATTTGCAAAAACTCCTTCAGATTTTTTCTTTTCACTGTAATGTCCCTGAGTTCTATTAAAACTCTGAGTTCCCTCTTGCAATTCTCATTCTGCAACATCATTTTCTGCTTCTGCATTTAAATGTCTCTAATTTTACTCCCAGTCCCCACTGCTATCTGTCCCTCTTTCCGGTAGCTGGGTATTTGTATTGAGATTAAAGACTCCAGTGAAAATCCCAGCAGAAGCAAGCAGTTGAGTTTTTACTATGATTAGTACAGCAAGTGGAGAGTCACAAAGTTACTTCCATCCTTCAACTCCACAGAAACGGGATTTTGGGTGTGTTAACAGCGTGAAGCCTCGCAGCATCCTTGGCTTGCCCTTTGTCCACAGGCACCTAAATTGTCCTTGCAGCTCCTCAAGGCACTTGAAGACTCACTGCTGCACACAGGTGGGTTACTGTTCTGTGGGAACCACACAAGGACAGCACTGAGTTCACTCGAGATAGAGAAGGAGGAGGGGAGAAGGGAAACTGTGTCTGCACAGCTGAGTGGAGGTTGGAGCACTCACCAGGAAGTGAAAAGCTTTCCTTCTTCAGCTGAGGCCGAGGTGGTTTCGCTTCTTGTAACTGCAGTGGAGCAGAGCTCCCCGGCCACAGGTCAGTAAGATGAAGTGCGGAAAGCAGAAGGGGTGGTGGGGAGAGAATGGGGGCTACTGCGGCTACACAGCCATCATCAGGCACACAAGACTCGTGGGGTCAGAGAAAGAGGTCAGAAGAAGGCACCTGCCTTTGTGGCCCAGTTCTTACAGAAGCGGGAGGCCCATGTGTAGAGCTCTGTCCTTCATCTTACTGATCCAATTTATCCAGCAACTATTTCAGGACAAATACTCTGTTTCCATCACTGGGACAGAGATTTACATCAGTGCATAGGAGTGCTTGGATACAAAGAAGACCTGTGTCATCAGTTTTTCCTCTCTCCCTTAGCATTTCCCTCTTCTCTCAGAGTCCCACGTTCCTTTATAGTGCTGCATATTCAGCATCTGTGAAAAACCATTTTCAGACTTTCCAGCCTCAAGTCAAACAATATTGACTTTTAAGACAATGTACATTATTGACAATCAAGAAACACAACAAAACCAAGGCACTTCCAGCTGAAGGTTATGAAAACACCAGGTTTGGGCAAGTCCCATAGGGCCATACTGGGAAGTCCCTTTCTCCTGTTCAGTCCAGGTTGTAGCTGTGGGTGTTCCATGGTCAGGGAAGGCTCAGGCACTGGATTCAGTGCATTGGGGCCCAAAGTCTGTTCCAGACCCATGGTATAAATCCTTCAATATAGAAAATGTTTGCCCTGGAACAGGCAAAAGTACAATATTTGTTATAGAGATCAGAACAAACCCCATAAACTGTGGTTGTGAAAAAATGCTGAATTCTGTGATTTAACCAAAGATATGAAAATCTGTCACACTTAACAATCATCTGTCTTGTTAAGTGAATGGCAATAAAATCAGAGGGGTTTGATTTTTTAAAATTAAAAAAGCATTTGAGTTTCACTATATCTGTATGTTGTATCACTGTTACAGATACTATGTGGGACACAACAGGAAGAACCAACCCTTACTGAGCAGTATGGTGGTTAAGGGGTAGCAAGTCGGAAGCTGGAGCTCTGATCCATGTTCTGTTGCAGGCTATCTTTATCATCAAGGCATTTAGGCAATGTGCTTTTGTTTGTTTCAGGTCTTAGTGTTTAGAAAAACGTCAGACATTTCAGATTTGGGGACTGCAACTCATTAAAAATAGGTTTTCTTCCTATAGTAAACAAAATGTATTTAGGAGAAATACCAAGATTTTTTCGCAAGACCTTCTATAGCTTGCAAAAGTGTTGCAGTTTTGACAAATAGGTCCTATATGTAATTATGTAATTTGTGCTTCAGGAATAAAGTAATTTTTTTTTTTTTTTTAAGCAACGACAAGCCTTATGATGTAAAATGACATAGTGCTAACAGAGACAAAAAATTGGATCCCTCTTCAAGTATCAGTGGAGGAAACACAGGGTCAGCATATAACTTCATTGATTTTACATAGGACTGAGTCAGGCTTTCATTTTGATTCAACTATATATACATTGATACAAAATAGACCTTTCAGAGCTGAAAGCACGAATACCATCACTGCTGCAGCTGAGTCCTGGGTTGTACAACAGAATAACGTAACATGAGATCTTGTATTTCTTAACTATTTTATTCCATTCACAGTTCTTCTGCTGCAATCCAGATCACTTTTCACAAGGTACAGGAGACAAGACTCAGTCTGAGACATGAGGTTTCTATAGTAGTATGACAAGCATGGAAACAAAAGGGAAGTCTTCCAAATCTATGTATGTTCCTGTAACAATGAGCCAAAGTCCTTTGCCATACCAAGGTCCACTGCAGCAATCACAGACTGTAAAACTATGCTGAAGAAGAAACTGGGTCAAAAACTTTGAATCATCCTCCTAAAATTATGTGTACGCCACCACAGCAGCTCAACCTCCTCACTCACAAATGCAGATTAAAGAAATTATCTGGCCTCAAAATGGCTGTCGTTCATCAGTAGAGAAGGTGCTTAAGCTTTCTAGCTCCCCTTCAGCATAAGCCCACACCACTGCAGAGGAGTAATTACTCTGGCCTTAATGCACAGTCTGCATGGCTCCCGTGGGGAAGGAGGCGGGCGTGCCAAAAATAGAAAGATGTGCCATACAATGGAGTGAGGTGGAGAGAGAGGGGAGAAAATGATTCTGCAATTCCCAGAAATGGAGCTGACATAATTTTGTCTCAGCTATGAGCTTGAAGTCCATCCCCCTTCTGAACAGACTGGCTTGACACACGGCCACAGCATGAAACTGCAATGCGCATTTGTCTGGAGGACAGGGGGCAGTGTAAAGTCCTAGGAACCCCAGATACAAGGAAGTATTTGCATGCCTGATAGGTCTCCCTTAAAAGTGGTTTCACGTTGATTCAGTTACACTTGATATCTGGATTTGAGCAAACCAGGACATACCCCATATTATGTAATGGTCACCTCTGATCAACATTAATTTCCTGTGAAAGAATGGACCACTTCTGAGCTCCCACTCTCCTAATACTTGTACAATTACTGATTGGGGGTAATTTCTGCATATATCTTGCTCACCATACTCATTGGGGAGGGAAGGAAATGGGAAATGGGAAATATTTCTGTATTACTCATCCAATGTTTTTTTGTTTGTTTTCTGTCTTTAATGCCTGGGCATTTTTCCTTTGGGATCTTTCTGGAAAAGCAAATGACAGCCACATGAGTGAACTTCACAGACTAATTCTGAATATTATTATTCCAGAACAAGGGGGGTATGGAGTTATTTTTTGTTTGGAGGAATTTTAATGGAAGATTCAAATTTCCAGGTGGCAAGGCAGACAGCTGGTTCTCTCGAGTGTTCAAACACTCAATTTTTAAGTAACTTAAGGGATCATTAGGCATTTATAGGCTCCTCACACCATATGGGACCTCAACCACATTATTAATTTAGTGAATTAATAAACCAGGCTGGTACGTACATAAAAAATGCTATTTGTTTCTCGCAGTGCACTTTACATTCTAGACACAATTGTAGGAACAGTACTTTTCTAATGATAGTTTCAATACCTGGGTTATCTGGAAAAACAGGAATCTGAGCATCTGAATGTATTAGACATGCATATACAAATAATATCAGCATTAAGGTCTGCAAAGAACAAATCTCATATGAATATATTTTTTCTACAGGTGCTATTGGGTGGGTCCCCATTTTAATTTTTATCTCACCAACACTTCACACTGCTTAAAAACAACCATACATGGTTTAGAAATACATCTTTTCTTTCCTTATCATATAAATCAACAATATGTGAACACATATGGTCAGTTGAGGGAATGATCATATTTTGCACAGGAATATTCAACTTACGGCTATCATCAAGATTCTTGCAAATAAGGGCTGGGTCTACACTACCCACAGCTGTTTCTGGTATGCAATTATCATCTACTGGTTTTGTTTCAATGAGACTTTCCCATAGGATAGGATTCAGAAGAGGGAGAGGGGGCAGTGAATCTTTCAAATGCATTCAGTGGCATGATTAATATCCAAGTATGGTCCAGAGCATTATAATGTACAGATCTGTTTTCATTTTCTGTTGTTTATGTACCAGGTTGAGGTTCTTGATGTCATTAGGAATAAAGTTAATATCATCATAGGCAACATCCAGATGCTAGAGATCTTCTAATAAAAACAACCTACAAATAAATAAAATAGAATGATGAATTAGAAATTAAAATTAGAAATGACAGAGAATCATGGAGTCAGAAAAATATAGGCTGAAGGGGACCTCTGGAAGGCATCTAGTCCTGCTCTGCAGCTCACAAAAGGAGTAGTGAAAGTTTTCGAAAGACAGGTCTGACTGCTAGAAGTACCCTAATTAAAGCCACTTATCTGACATTTTATGATTTTATATAATTGGCTGTATACACATGATGAGTAGAAAAGGAGAGAGGGTGCAGATCCCATTTTTAAAAGGTTTGGGAAAATACTGGAATATTTCTTTAGGTCAAGGGTCCCCTGCTCCTGAGGGAGATATCTGAAGGTCTAAACTGGTGCTGCCCTGAGTAGGGTTTGGCCAGAACTCCCTTCCAGCCTCCACCTACAACTCAGTCGTCCAAAGACAGTCTTTGCCCAGGCAAAAGCTTTATATTTAAGTCTATAACCAAACTGTAAAAATTTAGCTTTACATCAGTTTAGTGAAGTTATGGAAAATAAGCAGCATGTACCTGTATAGGAGAGAAGAGTAAGTTATTGAATAACAAATTAAGGCAGAAAAATGTAACCGTTAAAGGGGTCTAGTCTGGAAAGTGAAAGAAAAAGTAGTCCCAACAGAGACATATAAATTGAATCAGCTTCATAAACTAACACTCTCCCATGTTATTCAACTGTGTTAGACTTCCCTCTGTAACCTTCCTAAGGCATACTGGATATATTCGCTCAAAAAGCCTAGTCAAGTTCTGGACTATATCCATCCTCTAGAGAGAATCCAAATCATTGAAATATGCAATCCAAAACATCTCCAGAACCCAGACAGAGAAACTCTTCTTCAGCTTGTTGCTCTTTTATCAAAGTCTTTCTTTCATTTCTAACCTGGGAGGTTTTATACAAACTCTGATAGGAGAGCACTGATTCTGCATTCTTATTGTTACATACACTGTCTCAGACTACACAGATCCTGAGATAATAGTTAACTATTGCCTTATATAATTTCAAATACGTTTTGATATATATAATCTGTCATTTAGTTCCATAGAAACCAGAACTTAATAATTTTCACAACAGATACACAATAAAGTGTATCAATGCAATCTACACTACCTATTAATCCCTGAAGTATTATCAAATATAAATCTAAGGGTTCCAATAAATATGACAAAATCTAAGGGTTATAATAAATATGTAGATGAGTGTAAATAATGAAGATTACTTTAATGAAAGAGAAGTTATATCCTGCATTGGAGTTCAGAATTTTCTTAGATTCAAGGCATATGCTTTGCAAGGAAAACAATGCTTCACTGCTGAAGAGTTCCCAGGATAATTATAGATAGTAACAGATAACTATAGTCAGAGGAAGAAAGCATTGTCTGTATTTCATTAAAATTAAAAACCCAAATGAAAATCCTTTTTTGTGTAAACAAAAATCTACAACATGTGATTGTAAAGATGAAAAACATTTCTAGGAAAAATGAAAATCCAATTCAGACATTCTCACTGGTAGCTGTGAAACATTCAAGAGATGTAGTATGAACAAGACAGTCTGAGGAAGAACTGATGTCTAGGTCCCAAGTGAAAGTGTTGGGTTGCTTCTTGTAGCAGAAAATTGCTTTTAGCCTTCAGGTTATATTCCGTTAAGACGCATTGCTCATTTTGCTGTGTTCAAGAGTCAATAATAGCTTTCATTTAAAGTATCTTTTGGAATTCTAACCTCATTGACAGAAAAGTGATCTTTTATTTCTTACCCTACCACTGCATGAAAATGAAGTGCTTAGAATGATTTAAAAGGAAATATTAGTGATTTAAAACTTAATATTAGAGTAGCTGTGGGGAAAATTGATTTACATGGGGTTTTTTTCAGTCATTCCCTTGCCTTAAATTTTCCATTGTTTATTTCTTCTCTGTCTCACCCCCTTTTGCCATTTCCTCTGTACCTTTACTGTGTCTCATTTTCTTTCTGATGCATCCTGCATCATTTTCATGGCAATTGCCCAGCACGGCACCTATTGTGAAATTGTATTTCAACCCAAGTTGCATCAGCACCAGTCAAAGTAGTTGGTTTGGCATTTTGCTGCCTGAGTAGACAGGAATGCTTACAGCTATGCCTGGCAAAGACCAACCTCTGGGATTGTTATTCTTATGAACTAGATCTGGGAAGTATCATTCATCATTCTGCTCTGTTGGGAAACTTGCTTTGGAGGGAATCAAACCTCTTGTTAATTCATGCAAACCTGTAGTTCTGGGCTGCAAGTGTATTTGCCCACGGACATTATCTTGGCTAAGGAGATAGGCATATCTCTGTTGGAAGCACATAAAGCAAGAATAAACGTGGTCCAACAGGCTGTGCATTGCCAGGCTCCAGCTGGGTCTGAAGAAGGGGTCCTTTGAGTTGGATTTGGACTTAGCCACAGAAAATCTGATGAATGGTTTGGGTTGTATCTTTACATTGGATTTTGAAGGGACTGTGGAATATGTGCTTATTGCTGAGGGAAGTGTCTGTTTGCCTGACTAGCCCTTGAGAACTGCCAGATGCTTCATTTCCATTGTCATTATATGTACTGTTTACTGCTCTAGCTGGATATTTGTCCAAAAAGCCTTCCTGCTGAAGACAAGAGAAAAAAAGACATTTGTAATGAGGGATCCTCTGGCATCCTTTGTGACAAAAAGATCACATGACAAATTCTCCATGCCCTGTAGGCGTTTTTCTTGTTCAGAGAAAATGCACCAACAACTAAGACCAAGCATCTCAGTGCTGCCAATCACAAAATGTTAGTCTTTTTTTTCAGCCCAGGTGGAGTTCTCCTACACACCGTGCTGAATGATGTGTTGTATCCGGTAGAAGAGCTGGCTCAGAAGCAGGACAGAAAAGACAGGTTTTCAGAGGTACTTTGTGAGTTGAATGAAGAATGAATGAGCCGTGTTTGTTCTCCTGTGTGTGAAATATGGCCATTTGTATCACTGACAAGTCCCTATTTAGGGATTCTGAATCCATTTGCAAGGTGCCATGTGCTAATGCAATGAGATCTCTCACCTGAGAGGTAAATGGGGCTCCTTTGGCAAGTGTTCCCCTCCGCTTAAGCTCCACAGTGTTCCATGTATCACCTAAACCTCATGCAAATCCTACTGAATGTAAAGGCAAATCAAGCAAATACCATATGAAAAAAGCACAATGGAAAGGACATGTTTTAAGTGTGATGGCAAAAGTGAAGTCAGTCATGGTCAAGGAACAGGGAATTGGGAAAGGAACAAGGGAATCAGCTTCTAGAAATGGTCTCAACAGTGACTGTAGGATCAGACATTTCACAGAACTTCAGTTGCAGGCAGGTTCATGGAATTTCTTACGCTTTTTATAGGTCTTGTTTGCGTGACTGTGGTCACGAGGTGGATAATGTGTTAAATTGTCAGACATGCTTTAAGTCTGTGAAGAACTGATGAAGCTGGTTGAGANATACATACATCACTGATAGATCTCTTGTTGCTGTACCTTTGGTAGTGACATACACTAACATTCTGTGGTTAGTGCATTTATCACCAATGTATTTATCAGAAATTCTGAACCTTATTTCCTGTTGCTTGTTGGGGGTTAGATTTGGGTTTTTTNATTTCACAGAACTTCAGTTGCAGGCAGGTTCATGGAATTTCTTATGCTTTTTATAGGTCTTGTTTTCGTGACTGTGGTCACGAGGTGGATAATGTGTTAAATTGTCAGACATGCTTTAAGTCTATGAAGAACTGATGAAGCTGGTCGAGACAAACTTGAGCTGGGCTCCTTGCTTACCTAGAGCGTGGCTCAAGCAAGGCCTGACAATGAAACAATGCCTGGAGTGACCTCTGACAGAGGTCAGCCTTTACAGCTGCCTCAGCAGGTGGAGGATGACTGAAGTGCTTTTTCTACCTCTGGTAGCAACTGTAAATTCTGAATGAAACTAATAAACCCTCTCATTAAGCCAAATTTGCATATAAATTTTTGCTCCCCTAAGAACGCAAATGAAGAGAAAAGTGAATATGCCTTATATTTATGACTGCAGTCACCAAAACCCCACCTATAATATGTGATTCTTCCACCTCATTGGGAAGGGCCAAAAGCTGTAGTATAGGCAAAAGGAGTTACAGGACCAGAAGAAAAAAAAAAAAAATATATATATATATAT
>WBMY01015187.1:163511-175281 GCA_013397315.1 Donacobius atricapilla
AAAAAGATTAAAATGAAAGTTACTATGAAGCGGACTCCTCCGGGAGCGCTTACCGCTCTCTCGGGGGAGCGGCCGGCGGGGCGGGGCGGTGGGACCGGAGGAGCGGTGCGGGCATCCCGGGATNGCCAATATAGGGATTGAACCCACGACCTTGGTGCCACAAAAACATGTCTGTAATTACTGCTGTAGGTGCCATTTAGTTCCAGGCACTGGGCAGTTGAGCCACCAAGACTCATCGGGGCTGCAGAAGAGAGAACAGAAAACTGCTAGTGAGGAAATTGAGTGTGGTGAAGGATGCAGGAGCAAAGGAAGGATGTATCTGTCATGAGCCCTGCAAGGTTGCTCCTTACTGTGGGAGAAGGGCAAAGCCAGGGTCTGAAGAAGGGGGAAAACTAATTCCCAACAAACATATGTGAATCAAGAGAAACCAGGATACAGCTGTATTCTACTCTAACCACGCACAAATACCAGGAACTTTCTGCTACACAGTATCAAGCTCGGGCTAACACTGATGAGGAGAAAGCGCCTGTTCTGTGTACCAGCTTAGAGCAGAACTCCTTACACAGGTACCCTTCATCAGCCTACTTCACCGAGCAGCGCGGCGGCTGCCCAGTGCCACACCCCGGGCTGGCCTTGGGGACCGTCCCCGGGGAAGGGNATCCCGGGATGGCGCTGCCGGCTGCGGGGAGCGGTGCGGGCATCCCGGGATGACCCTGCTGGGTGCGGGGAGCGGTGCGGGCATCCCGGGATGATGCTGCCGGCCGCGGGAGCGGTGCGGGCATCCCGGGATGGCGCTGCGGGAGCGGTGCGGGCATCCCGGGATGGCGCCGCCGGCTGCGGGAGCGGTGCGGAGCAGCTGAGGCGGCGGGCGCGGTGCGGAGCGGTGCCCGGGGAGCGGGGGAAGCGGGGCTCTGCTGTCGGTGTCACACTCTGCCCTGGCACAGCAGTGCCGCTGACTGTGCTGCATGGGGTAGCAGGTGTAAGGCTGATGCTTCTTCGTGCAAACCAGGTCGAGCTGAGCCAAACCTTTCCAAATTAATCTCGGCTGTATAATTACTTTGAGGAATAGGCCCGGCAACGCAGTGCTGATTCAAGCAAGTCCCATTTGATGCAGTCTGACGGAAATTTTAGCTGGGTACAAAGTGTTTTGAGAGTTACAAATGCGGGATAGGGCAGAGAGAGATACAGGAGAGGGAAGGGGTGAGGGTGGGATACTGAAGTGGAGGCAGTTTTAGCATCTCTGATTACTGAAAATGTTCTCTTGAGGTTGCATTTGGGGACTGATGAGTAGTCTGCATCTGTGTTTTGCAAACACTGACTACCCACCAGAGTTTTCTCTGTCCAAAAGTGCTTGGGTGATGCATTTGATGTTTGTATTTATTTTTTAAATTCGCTTTTGTCCACAGGGTACCACTAAAGACTACTTCTTCATAGCTGTAATAGTTTTGAAAATTTCTGAAGGGCACTTCCTGTGCCTCGCTATGGAAATGAAGAAGCTGGTTTTGCATGTTGCAGATGACTCTGCTGTTTGTCTCCTGCCTGCAAGGTTAGCATTTTGCTACCAGGCTGGCAGCAATCAATTTCCCGCTTTCCTCTGCTTCTCTCCTTCCTTTGCACGTATTCCACTGCATAAAGTGAGTGGAATAGGCTGAGGGGAAAATTTGGATGTCTTTAAGAAGCTGAGTAAATGAAATTAAGGACGCAGCTACAACATGCATAATAGGTGCCAGAGAGGGATTATTTAATACACCAAAGCATTTACATTTTTCTTTATGCAATCATCATTCAAGAATCAATACAGTGCCCGAGTGATTTATTTCATCATTGGCTTTTGTGCTTAGCAGTGCGAGGTTGAAGGGAAAAACATTATCACAAACAAATACAACACATTATCTGTGTGCCATGTGGAACCACGGGCTCTTCCCTGCCCTTCAACTCAGAGCAAAATCTCTTTTGTTTGTCCACAGGCACATCTGTAACCTGTTGTACTGCTAAATAATCAGATTTATGTATTTATTTTACAGATAACCAGCAGGTTTTTCTCAGGAAAATACAATCATTCATCCAAAACTATAGTCTCTTCCTTGTTATTAGAGAATCCATGTTTCAGTTTTGAGGGATGGATGAAGTAAGTACCAATTGTAACAATGTGGGTTACCAAACTGGAATGAATTTCACCCACAAGCTAGGACCATGCTGCTAGTCTTCCTGCTGACCTTTAGCATTGGCAACACAGGGAGCACTTGACTGGAAGAGTCACAGATAGGTAGCAGCATTACAAGTTGGACTCAAGGGATTGATTTCTAAATTGATCATGGACTCTGCAAAGAAAGCATACTTCTTTTCTCTCAGTATTTTGCTTTTTTCAGGCTCTCCCTGTGCTGCCTGTAAGCAGAGCTCCTGATGTGGGTTCCGCCTGCATGCAGGCTTTAAAGTCTGAGTGGAATGTGGAATAGTCCTCATATACACACCTGCAGCCTGTAGGCCTCCTCTTTTCCTTTCTCCCTTACTTTGTAATCTGGTGACTCTGAGTATCTGCAGTGCATTCATTTCCTTCTCACTTACAAGAAGACCTCTAGTCCATTTATTTCTTATGGGAAGAAAGCAGCCCACTTAATCAGCATTTTAAATAAATCCTAGTTTGTATTTTAATCTGCTTTAGTCATACTTAATCTCTTTCTATTATGAACATCCTTATACTTTTTTTGCCCTAAGGTTTTACTCTGAATCAATATTTAACATATTTCCCTAGTTTAAAATTGATGTGTCTTTGTTGGTTTTCATTATTGAACCTTCAATATTTACTGTTCCTTTCCTGTTGTGACATTTTAGCTCTAGCAGTCCTTTATTAGATTGTGACTGTATGCCCTTGACTACTGCTGTTTGAGGAAGCCACTGAAGTTGTTTGCAGGGCTTTTTCTTTAAAGAGAGTCTCAGAAGAAGGTCAACACATCTCATTTTGCTCTTGCAAGCCCTTCCCTGCAGAAAGTGGACCATTTTAACTGAGAACGCTAACAGGAATGAGCTAAGTAAGCATGCATTTACATCAGAAAAGTTTCCTTCCTCGTAGCATTGAATTTTAATGTGACCCACTGAGTATGAGGTTTGGGTAGATGAACTCCAAAGATTCCATCCCACCTACATATACACAGTCTTTTCTTCTCAGTGTATTTAAACTGTGTACCTGTACCACAAGATGGAAAAGCATGGTTAAAACTCTAGTGTCAAAATATTTCGGGAGAATTGTGTATCAGCACATTTAACATTTACATCACATTTTAATCGGCAAGTCCAAAAGCTTTTGGAAAAGGAGGTCAGCATCGTTCTGGAATTGATTTACCCAAAGATAAAGTACTGTAAATGCAGTGGTAAAAATATTTGTTTCTGAGTACTTTACAAAATGTGTTTGTTCCTTTAGACAGAAATAGCCATATTTCTTATAATAGTGGAATTTCTTTCCTCCTTATAGGTCCTATCACTTTGCTGTTATGTTACCTAACCTTGAAATGAAAACAGTTTTGTTAACTATTTACAAATGCTCGTTGCTGTGTTGGGATTGAATTGCCTATCCCTCTCATGGCAGATAAAAAAAACCCAAAAGTTTCATTTTCCTGTGTGTACTGGTAAAAGGGAGACAGTGTGCTGGGTAAAAGAGGAACTGAGCAGGAAAAAAATATGAAAAAGAAGCCAGTTACTGCCTTGTTCTGTTTGTTTTAATAGTTTTATATGGTCATCTTTTTAGGTAACAGGGAAACAAAACCCAGTGTCTGCTCTTAAGCAGAAGTTTCAAGTTGAATCACTGAAACCGTATCTTAAAATAGTATCTTTAGAACCAACTTCTTTGTTTCATGATTATGGGAAGAAACATGAGAACATTCTCTGATTTTCATATAGAAAAGGTCCTGAATGATTGACAGTGTAATTTTTCTTTTGCTTATGGGAAGAACTCCAAAGATGAGATTTCAGTGTATATTACAGACAAATTCTTCTTTACGTTCACAAAAAAATAAATAATTTATGTCATAAGTCAAAATCTCTTAAACTAAACATCTTTTACCCAACTTTTAAATTCAGAAGCATCTGTATTAAGCATCAGCAAATTCTTCCAGCATTTTTGCCCTGTTGTTTTCCATACAGTCCTTTTTTGCATGACATTCTGTTAAGGGACAATTTTTCTCTTCTTCCCCTCCCCAAATGTGTGCTGTCTTTTTGTACAGGTGAGTGTCCTGAGTTCACTCTTCCATTTCTTCACCTATATATCCAGGCAAGAGTATTCAAAGTAAAACTTAGATTTCAGATTACCTGGTTTAAGACATCCAGGCATTCTAGAATCTCAGTTCATCCAGGGTTAGAGAAAACAGCAAAGGAACCCAACATGAGTGGAAATAGCTTGGATTGTGTTTTGCAGGCACAGTGAGGCCATTTGCATGTTAGTGACTTGATCAACTTGGCTCTAATGAGCAAAATTAGTCAGGACTGTGATTAAATAAGTGTGAACAGGGACATGCAATGAGCAGCAACATCAATTCATTTTTTTTGCCTATGAATTAAAATTTTAAGTAGTTTATGTGTTTTTAAAAAAAAACCCCTGGTTTCCCTTAAAAGCTCTTATCTGGGACATAGCTCATCAGGAGGAGTGCTCACTGTCTGCTCTATTGTAAGGCTAGGCAGAATAACTCCTGACTCCTCTTGCCAAAAAGAACAAGAATCAGAGGAAAGTATCCCACTCACCAGGTACACAAAGCCAAATGCCTTGTCCAGGTGTCTGATGAGGTTGTCCCTCCAAAGAAACCATTTCTGATGTTGGAACAGGCTCCCCTGTACCTGGTGGGAGATACTTGAGGTGTCATCAATTTATAATCCTGGGGGGCATCTGCTGCCTAGGAAGTTTTGCAGAAATAACATGGAATCATGTGGACAGATGATGCCAGGGGGAAATTGGGCAGAAAAAGAACCACCATGCTGCTCCCTTCCTGATGAGGAGAGGGTGATGGCCGCTGGAGGTGTCCCATGCTCATGAAAGAGTGTGTCTCAGAACCATCATCAACCTTTAAATAGCTTTTCTTTAAAAAGAAACTGTCTTTGAATGTGTGTGTCAGTAGGAAGCCTGGGGTTTGGGTAGCATTGGAGGTGTCAGGATGCACAGGGCATTTGGAACAAATAATATAAAAATTCCTGCAAGAGAAAAACACTATTTTGCACAGTTTGCTTCTTGATAATGGTAAGTGTTCTACACAATGAGGCAGTTATCAGTTTCTTTATTCTTATATTGCAGACACAGTTCTGTTTGCCTCAGAGAGATTTCTAGGTCATAAAAGAGATACCAAAGGAGAGATACTTCCCAGAAAATGAGGAAGAGATTTATAGTCAATTAGAGAGAGAAAATGTCCTTACTGGAGATCCCTTAGACCTACCTTCAGTCTCCTGTATGGGATACAGGATAGATGACACTTTTTACTTCTGGTTTCAACTATCAGAAGGCATAAAAATATTTGTTAATATTAATCACATTTTTTTTAACAAATCGCATCCTTCTCCTTCCTTCTTTTCATTTTGGGCATTCATTCAGTTAAAAAGGCAGTGCAGTCTTAATGTTGTGATATACCTATGAGCCCCAGTAATTTTGTGTGAATGCTACACACATAGATGAGAAATCAATTTTTCATGCAAATTCAAAAGCAGCCCTTAGATGAAGGCTGTCATTTTACACTGGTTTTCAGATAACCCCTGCTTGCTGAAAAGTTGTGAGTGCCCAAGTATTTGCCTATGTATGCAGTTCTTATCCAAATCCCAATGTCCAGACTTTGTCAACATCCACTTTCAGAATTACGTGCCCAAGATAGACCAGCAGAAGGTCAGAAGAGGAACAACCCAGCAATAGTTAAACCACTATTTCAAACAGTGAGAGGTCTTTTTCGGACAAAGGTTTTAGAAATATGTCCCTCACTTTTTTTTTCTTCTTTTTTCTTTTTTTTTTTTTCTTCACTATTGTGCCTTCATTATCTACATGCACATATTTAAATGGGTTTTTGCAACCAGTGGTAACCAGAAATCCTAATAGCTGACTGCCATGTGTCTGCCATGTATTTATCCTCTTATCCTTACTCTCAGAGACTTTCTTGTGGTGGGATTAATGGGCTCTGTTGTGTTGGCCCAGGTGCACAGAATCTATGCAGTGGTATTGTCCCAGAAATTTTGGACAGAATAATGGAATAATTTGGGTTGGAATGGACATTTAAACATCATCTTGTTCCAACTCCCTCTGCCATGGCCAGGGACACCTTCCACTAGACCAGGCTGCTCAAAGCCTCATCCAACCTGGCCCTGAAAACTTCCAGGGATGGGGCATCCACAGCTTCTCTGATCATCTTGTGCCAGCGCCACACCATCCTCACAGTAATTATTCTCTTCCTAATGTCTACTCTAAACACACCCTCTTTCATCTTAAAGCATGCCCTTGTGAAAGTTTCTTCTCCAGCTGTCTTGTAGGCCCCTTTAAGTCCTGGGAGGCTGCTAGAACATCTTCCTGGAACCTTCTCTTCTCCAGGCTGAACAACCCCAGTTCTTTCAGCCTGTCTTCATAGGAGAGGTGCTCCAGCCCTCTGATCTTCTATGCGGCCCTCCTCAGGATTTGTTCCTGCAGGTTCGTGTCCTAATGTAGGGGTCCCAGCTCCCGAGCTGAAGCAGCACAGCTAGGGGTCTCATAACAGTGGAGTAGAGGAGGAGTATCACCTCCCTTGATGCTTTTGATGCAAACCACAAGCACATAGCCTTTGCTTAAATGCTGACTTATTTTGCAAGGGCAGGTAGGAAGGGCTGCTGCAACTATGTCCTTTGGTAAAAGCTGGGGTTTGAGAATGAAGGTACCTGGGTGCTGGGAAGGGAGACCATGAAGTTTCAATGCAAGGTTGCAGAGCAGCTGGTGCATGGGATCTTAGTAAATGCACAATAATTTCTTTCTCATTCATATGTCTACATCTCTTGCACTCACTGGAGGAACACACCCTTGGGCATAGAGTAGCTGTAGCATCATGGTTCTTGTGCCTGCTGTCCTCACAGTGCTGTGTCCAGAAATTAACTTGGCAAAGGTGTCCCTGGGCTTTAAGCAGAGAAAGCCCATGGTGGTGGAATCCCACTGGGATATGGAAGTACACTTTCTTTTACAATTAAAGACAACAGCTCTTCAGCAATGGAGGAAACAGAGGTTGCAAGATACAGCTGAGACTATGGAAATGTAAACAAAAACTGAATCTAGTCTTTGCTAAGGCATCTGCAAACTCTCTTGTTGAAGTGTGATTTGCAAGCCAGAGTGTGCCCTGTGCGGCTGGTGATGCATTACAGAGTCAGTGTGCTGCTCAGGAGAGTGGTGGATCTTACTTCTCTGAGGAAGGAGTCAGGAAGAGATGGATGTGTGGAGGCTTGTTGCAAGCCCCAGTTTTTGTTCCTCTTCGTGTTGCAGTTGCAGGAGCAGCCTATGTGCACAAGAGAGAGGAGAACTAGGCAAATTGGTGGGATTTTCTTCAGTGTGAGATCTTTACCTGGCTCTGCTACAGTACAGTGTTTCTGTCCAGTGTTTCTGACAGCTAAAATGGATATTTCATTACACAACTACCCAGTCATGTAATATGTAATGCTGTGAAGAGCTAAAGAACATTCCTAGTTAAACCTAAACCTTAGATACTTTCTAGAGTAATACTTAGAGAAGGATTTAGAGTTCCTGTCCTGTCAGATACTCATTGCTGCTCATGTGAAGCTCATAACTCACCAGGTGGCCAAAGACACAGAAATGCCTGAAGGAGCATTAAACAAGAAAAAGCAAGTTTAACCAGCGGGCAGACTGCTTCTGCCACTCTTGACACTGAACTCTCTTTCTCTTGAGCTATTTGATGATTTGTGCTAATCTTTTATCTCGCCCCGTCTCTGGGCCTGACCTTTAGCCCTGGCTGGCAAAGTGGATTGAAATAAAAGCTAAGGATGCTCCTTTGTTTCCCCCCCATGCTTTGCAACTTTCTAAATGATAGTTGCCTCTCTCTGCCATCTGGCAGAGTGCAAGACCTTTGGGAAATCTGTCTTTCTTCTCCTTATGTCTTTCTTCATCTCCTGGAACCACAGTGCCTGGAGTCTCCAGGACCTTTTGTAGAAATCAGCTATAGGAAGAGAGACTACAGAAAGATGTGAAGGAAAAGCTGAGCACCCAGCAGCATTCTGGAAAAAAATTCTCATCTGCATTACACATTCCTCTATGCATGATGTGCCAGGGAGAATGGCCAGCACTTCACAGTGGCTGAGGCATTTTCACCCTCAAGCAGCCATGTGGCTTCCTGTACGTGGTCCCAAGTTTTGGGGTGGACTCCTCAGCCAGTCTGTGCGCATTGCCCGCGGCAGTGCTTGCCAGGCGCTTCAGTGGGAATGTGGCCAACAGAAAGGGACTGGGGCAATCCCAGCCCCAGGCTCCCTGTATGCCCATGTCTTGTCCTTGGCACAGCTCCAGCTGCCTGGCCAGGGGCAGGGATGGTGGCCATGCCTCAGTCGTCCATACAGGCCAGTTGTTCACTTACAGGTCACAACCTACAGGTCACACTGGCCAGTAGTAGCCTCTGCAGAGATTTCCTTCCTCTTCAATGTGTCCAGGAGTCTAAATCTCTGCTGTTGGGTAAGCTGAGCTTAGAGTTGATGTAGTTTGTCATTCATTGCATGAAGCACTTATAAATATCCAGGAAGGGGCTAAACAGATCTGCCTGAGCTGATCTCCAAAGCCATACTGCTCACTTGCTCAGCTGTACAATGAGGAGTGGAAACTGGGCAGCAAAGCAAAGTGGGGCTAGTGACACTGTCCCTTTTGGGGTTTTGGTTGAGGGGATGGATTGCGTGCACCTGTTCCCTAATGGTCAGTGAGTGCCTGGGAAAATGGACCTCACTGATGGCTTGGGGGTGACCTGCAGGGATGCTATGGTCTGTGCATTTATTTAGTGGGATGCAGAAATGAATAGGTCCAAACACTTGCTCCTTGTGCCTTGCTTCTTTTGCTGTTTATGCAGGGTATTTTTGGGTAGCTATCTTGAACAGTTTGGGGTTTTTTCTGTGCTTTGTGACAGTGAAGAGGGCAAAGTGACCACTGTGTGTGTTGCTTGGATAGCACAGGTCTTTTCTCCTGTGTCCTGGTTTAGGGCAAATTTTTGGGAGGAAACCTCTGAATGGGGTTCCTGTGGAAAAAAAACCAAACCCAAATGGCCCCTCCCCCACAACTGGTCTGGAAAAAACTTCCTTGGAGAAAAGTGGAAAAAGCTATTTATTTAACAACAACAACAAAAAAATTCCCACGAGCACACAGGATGAATAATATGAAACAATAAAACCTTTTGTTGAAGTGAGATGACAAAGCCTTGCCAAGGGTGCAGTTTATCTCTCTCAGTCTCTTATCAATTCCTCTGGCACTGGAGAAAAATGCTGTCCTGGGTCCCAGAGGGCACAGGTGCGATCTCTCAGTTCTCCTCTGGGTTTTCAGTCCAGGACAGGTTTAAATAGTCCCAAGAAAAAAGGGGAAAAAACCAGTTCTCTGCCCTAGCTAGCTAAAACTAACTAAAAAGCACAGGAGATCTCTGTCCCGCAGCAGTCTGTCCGAGGCTCAGCTGAACTGACCATCCAGGAGTGGAATGCAGAGGAGTAACAAAGTTTTTCAAAACAAACTGTGCGCTTCTTCTTTCCTTGTTTTGCTCTGAGAACCAGCCTTAAAGGTACAGAACACAATATACAGAACAGACGATTGGGGATATAGGCATCATAAAGTCACTCTAGGACATCCTGGAAGGCCTTGGTTTCTAAATTCCTGACACCACATGCACGCACACACACACACACACACACACAAGATCAATACAGTTTGGAGTTTTTGTTTGCTACTGAATTGTTTAACATTTCAGTTTCCCCTGTGCCTCTTGAACACTTTGTCAAAAGAGCAATTAATGTTTGTTTCAAGTTTGTCTTTTAGATAACACTTCAGCTAAAGTTTTGTTCTCTTTTTCAAGAACAGTCCTTTAGCGGCTCTTTTGAGTCTTCTGACATTTGAAAACACACCTGATGTCTTTGCCTCATTAGTTTTCAGTGCACACTGGCCACAGCAGAACAGAAAATGGAGCAGCTAAATGAGGATGCAGAAACAAGGAACTCCTCTGCTTGTCTGTGGATGTGCTCAGCCTGTTCCCTTGTGGTGCAGGCAACTCCTGGAGAGATATTTCCCAGGGGGCAACACTAGCAGCACCTCTGGGATCAAACTTATGCCACCTGACACGGCTGACACTTCACCATGGTACTTCCTTTCGAGTGCCGGATCTCCTCTCTCTTTGTGCTCCCTCAAAAATCTTTCACTACTAGCAGTAGAGCAGAATTAAAGTCTGGTCTTCCCTTTTGTAACATGTGACTTCTGTAGGATTTCTAACTTAACAATTATCGCAACATCAAGGGTCTTCCTGCCTATGTTCTTAGTCAGGTGCTAAATATGTTGCTTGCTAAAACTTGTTCAGGCTGCCTCAAATTTTTGCTCCGGTGCGTCTTGGCCATTGTTACTGTCAAAGCCTGGCTACTGCTCTAGAGAGAGAGACTTTGAGAACAGGAGCATGCCTTTGGGTGCATACCCTTTGGTTGCCTTGCAGGGATTTTGTATTCACACCTCTTCTAGCCTTATCTCAGCGGATCTTCCAAGAAGTATCAATGCCGATCAGTAGGAGAGGAAGGTGTTTGACCAGGAAGATGAACAAAAAAAAAAAAAAAAACCAACCAAAACATCAAGGAAAAGCTTCTTTTTGCTTACTTGAGATAAGCAATACTGATATGGAAAATATGAAGGAATCATAACTGGTTTTTTGTGGTGCCAGTTAAATTCAGTGTTTGTCATTGCTAGAGGGGGCAATGTTTCCCCTTTCCGAAGCTTTTTCCTCTTGTATATTTAATTTATATGTGTCATGGCAGAGATTAATCCTAAATACAAGCTCTGACTCAGAAGTCTAGGTAATCACTATGTAAAAACATTAGGAGGGCTAGATTTGTTCACATTCCTTTACAAAAATAGAGATGTAATGGGTAAGAGTTTGTTGGATTCAGGACCTTTGTGAAAAGCCTGACCTCAGATCACAGAATAGTAGAATAATTGAATCACAGATTGGAAAAGACCCTTAAGATAACATTAAATTTGGTGGCAAAGCAAGCACTGTCAAGTCTACCACTAAAGCATGTCCCTGAGTGCCACATCTACACATCTTTTAAATACCTCCAGGGATGGTGACTCAACCACTTCCCTAGGCAGCCTGTTCCTGCCTAGAGAAGAAATTTTTCCTAATAACCTATTTAACCTCCCCTGGCACAACCTGAGGCCACTTACTCTTGTCCTCTCACTTGTTAATTGGGAGAAGAGATTGACCCCAGCCTGGCTACAACCTCCTTTCATACAGCTGTAGAGAGATCCCTCCTGTGTTCGATTTCCATATGATGCCTCCACCAATGAAAACCCTCTTTTCTGCAAAAAAATGCCATCTTTTTTTGTCTTCCTCCAGCTTCAGTAGATGCAAGACATGCTCCTTCTGAGCAAAAGGCTGACACCCAGCATCGGGCATGGACAGCCTAGTGCTGACTTTCACCCTTTACCTGCAGGAGGATAACAGGTCCCCCTGATGCAGCTCCAGAAGCAGGTTTGGCTCTGCAAACACAACCATGGCAAGGCTGGAAACAAAACCCCTTCAGTTTGGTGTTGCAGGGGGAAATACTTTTTTTTTTTTTT
>WBMY01015187.1:175295-210577 GCA_013397315.1 Donacobius atricapilla
TTTTTTTTTTTTTTTTTTTTGGATGTGCTGTAGAAACCCAGCAAGTTCCTTCTGTGTTTTGCAAAATTTCCCATCCTGACAGGGAACTAATAACCGCTTGTAAGTGTTTCAGTGCAAAACTTGGGCCCCAGGCTGGCATGTGAGAGGCTGCAAACTAGAAGTGGAGACTCTGATCTGAAGACAGTTACAAATTTTATGATGAATGCTGGCTTCAAAACTTGAGAGCAAGCAAGCAGAAACTGCCAGGGTAGGAGTGAGAAAAGGACAAGAGGTAGATGGAAAAGCGGGAGAAAAAAGAAAATGTGCAAAGAAAAAATGAAAAAATAAAGGAAAACATGCCAAAGAAAGAGGAAGATATACAAGAACACAGGTTTTTAAAAAGCTGAAAAGGAAGAGATGAAAACTATGAAAAACATAGAGCAGACAGCCTAGGATGTAAAATTTCTACCATTTAAAAACCTATAAAGTCAGAACATAATGAGAGAGTGTTCAAGGAGATACATATGTGAGTAAACTCATGTGCACATGACATTTTGTTCAGTCCTACAGGTATTTGTGTCCAGATTTTCATCTGGATCCAAAGGAAATTGAATTATTCTTTTCTTCACAAAAAGCTGCCTGCTGTTCAGGAGAGCAGTGTAATTTATAATCATGGGGGTTTTTTTTCTCCTGCATGGTTTGCAGCAGGAGAAAGGTACTTGACATTCTGGCAGTAGGTTGGCAGCGCCTGAGTTTGCAGCAGAACAGCTTTATCGTGGCTGTGACAGCTGCCCTGTGTGGAGCAGGGGCCCTGGGAAAGCCCATTCTGCTACTGTGTCGAAGGTTCACTCACCAAAAAACTGAGTGAGATTGAGGCTGAAAGTACATGAAAAGGTTGGTTAACCATGAGTCAGCTTCTGCCAGATCAGAGTCTCAAAAATCATTACTTTGTTTCCTCATAGTTTTGCAAAAGTAACTGGTGTAACAAATGTAATTTTTTTTCCTATCTGTTTCTCATGCTTTTTACTCCTGTAAGCCTCTGGCCAGCTGGCCCACCAAAGTCATATTTTCATGTATTTCCTCCCATCGCAAAGTTGAATTATTTCCTGAAAGAAAACCAGGAAAACTAGGAGGCACACTGGACTGAGTTAAGCTCTAACCAAGACACTGGTTCTCTTTTGTAGGACTACCAAAACAGGATAGACAATATTGTTGCAACAGCCTTCATGAATGGCACTTCTAGACCCATATCCATTTGGGAATGGGTTGATCAGCTGGAAGAGTCACTGCCAGTCTCTGTTGGAAATGTGGGACTTGCACACCTTCCTGGGAAAGCCTTGGAGGTGTGCCCTTCTCCCACTGCAACCAGACCTGGAAGATGACAGTGGCCAGGCTTCTCCAACCTCTTCTTGTCACTCTTTCACTGAGTAAAACCTAAGACTGGCTCATGCACTGTTATTAATATTTCACCAGTATTCCCCTTTGCAGCAAATGGATGGTTTTGATCAATAATTCATGGTTGGGCGTAGCCTATTACATTTGAAGTGGGGTGTATGCTTTCCTGTTATTTATTTATCATTGCTTTTATTTCCCCAGGTATTTCATTTTTCACTTGCTTAAGTGCCTCTCCTTCAAAGTTCAGACTGCTTGCAGGAAATTAATCTTGTGCCTTATGACTTTTAAGTAAAACTAAGCTCTCTTCGAGGGCCTGAGACTTAGCCACAGGGAAAACGTTCAGACCCACTCAGTCACTCCAGTGCAGGAGATCTCTTTGAAACAAATGGCTTGGGAAATTTGGTAACAAATCTAACCACTCAAAACTCATCTGTGGCCTCAGAGCTGTCTACTCTTTGTTTTACAGGGATATTTGGCTACTGCTGCTGAGGGAACAACCTGCTCCAAAACTAGCAATCTGTCCTTGCCCTGTCTCTTCCTTTGCCAGTGGGGGCTGTTCTATTGGAACCATCCTGCACACAGGTTTTGGGGAGTGTAAATCTTCCTGGGCTGGCTGCAGGTTGTATCTGCTAGTTAGAAGTGGCCTTTTGCTTTGCTTTGTGTAAAGAGTCTACTCATAGCTTATTTGATTTTTGTGCCTCATCTTGATTCATGAATAAGACAGATTGTAGTGAAACTGAAATAAAGATTTCCTTAGAAGATTGTAAGACAGGTTTCAGAGTTTAGGGCTTGGAAACTGAAAGATGCACAAACATGTGGAATAATAAATCAGTCTCCCAGCCTAGCTTAAACAGGCCATTATCCTCCTGGTCATTCCTGTGCCCAGATCCAGGCAAAAGGCTGAGGTTTGGAGAGCTGCTGATCTGAGAATTACCCTACCAAAATCATGCTTTTTCAGTGTGACAGAATTTCTTTCTATATTACTCTTTCTCCAGCCTTGCCAGTATGCAAGTGTGGGTTTCCGTCCCTGACCAAGCATAAATGTCTTGCTGCTGATGGGCACTCGAGGCTGCTGTATTTGCTGTGTGGCACAGGCTTCCCTTCATTCACACCTGTGTGCGTGGTATGGGCCATCACCTTCCACCCTGCCTACAGCAGCCATGCAGGGTGCCACTGGGAATGCCCACACAAGGGTCCGCGGGGGTTGGTGAGTCCTGCCCTGGCTGAATGAGGGTCAGAGACTAGGTTTCTCAGGGAGGGAGGGCATGGTGACAGACTCCAGCTGGAGGCAAGGCTCCGGCGTGGGTAGATCTGTCCCCCTCCTTCCTGCATGAACAGATTTAGACAAGGAATGAGATGCTCTTGTTGCACCAAGAGATATTTCATTATATCATTATTCCACCCCCAAGAGACCCCAGTATCCATGTTGTGACAGGTTCACTGGGATCACCCAGCACTGCTTTGCATTCTCAAGGCTTTTTCTGGCATATATAATGCAGGAAGAATACAGTATAAAAGGTCTGAGTTTCACGTGCATTCTGCAAAGCCCCAGTCTTTAGTATTCTCTCTCCTGCAGAGATCACAGGTGGCATTTCAGGGTACATTGCTAACACAGACCCAGCAGTGGGTCAAATTACTAACTTGCACCTGAGCACATGCCATCAGAGTAATGACTCCTACTTCACAAAGACTCATTTACCTTTCAACAGCACTGAAGTTCTCAGGATCCATATTCAGAGGCAATTCGGTGCCTAAATCAATAGTGGTTACAGGAAGTGTCACTGACTTTCATAGGAACAAGGAGAGTCACACAGAATAAAGGTGCAATTCAGATAACACCAAACAGTAGTGGGAATTAGATCAGGTCCTTTGTACTTATATATGGCAAGATATTACTTGTTAAAAGGAGATAATTTTAAAATAATTTCCATTATTTTGATTTGCCCTAGTTTTTCATGTACCAGGATGTTCCCCTCGAAGGGTTCATTTAAAATTGTGCTGTCATTAAGTCAAAGACATTTTGCAAGGTCCACAAGAACTTTTATTAGCTTGGAAGATCTGTGGTACAGTCCCTGCTCTGCTCCCTACCACGCTCCTCCCATCCCAGAGTATGATCTACAACCTGTGACCCTATCAGCCTAGGCAAGGAAGATGTTGCATTATATGAGTGTGATTTTGCAAAGTAATGGCTTTTGGAGTAAGCAACTTCCTGAAGCAGAAGCAGCCTGCAGGAAGGCAAAGTTCTTGGGAGATTGCAGTGGGCAGTTAAAAATGTGAGAGCCAAGAGGTGGGTGTGCCAGGAAGGGCCACCCTCAGGAATACACTTCCCTAGTGCCCAGAAGGAAACTGCTGACCTACAGCAGAACTCAGCTCCCTCCTCAGCTGGGGATGCCTGCAGACCCCCCACTCGCTGCCAGAACACAGCACTGCCAAGTCAGATGGTGCAGCTGGACCTCTTCTTAGGCAGATGCCTCAGATCCTTGAAATGTAATTCCCATTCATTGGTGGAAGTGGGATCACTGGTTCCTGCATGCATTTTGAATTCTCACTTACCTTGCTAAGAGACATCCAAGCCTTGTGGCAGGAGAACACAGGCAGCTTCTGCCCTTCTCAAAGCTCCCCAAGGCACCCAGGGGTGAAGGGGGGAAGGTGAGAGCCTGCTGGCTGGTGAGGAGGTTGAAGTGAAAGTGCTCTGTCACTCAGAGCTGTGGGGCTGACTCAGGGGTGGAGTTGAGGAGGAGAAGAGTCGTGGAAGGGTTTGAAGCCTGTGGTGACACAGTCTGGCTGATCCGTAGTGAAGTGTGACTGCATTACACAGGCAGCAGGATGGGAGCATCAGCACTGCAAAAAGTACTTGGAAAGAAAGGTCCCTCAGGCACAGGGACAACAAGGGGTAAGACTTTTGAAGTGTTGTAGTGGTGACAACAGGGGGAAAAAGATTGGGTTTGACCTTTACAGTTATGTCTCAGGGGCATGGTCTGTTAACAGTTACAGTCCTCCCTCTGCGAGTGATTGAACACAGTGCATGCTAATTTATGGTACTTAACTTATAGACAATCATCTTTGACATTTCCTAATGTCTTTTCCTGTAACTGGAGGACTACCTCTCCTTTACCTTTTTTACCTTTCATGCACGTAAATCTCAAAGCAGCTGCATGGATATTTTGGCCCTAAGACTGAAGCTGTAGGTCAAGTGTATTGTTTTTCTGAGGTGGGACAGTAATGGACATTTACCTCAGTCCCATAGTACAGCCTGTCCTAACATCGGCTAGCCTGTTTCTAGCCATAAGCATACTTTATGGCAAAATGCAAGCTATTTATGTTGTACAGTTGCAATTCAACACTCTTCTGGGAGGCACTCTTCTATAGCAATAGCCTGCAGTATCCTGCCCTGTTTGAGAAATTACTTTGGAAATATCATTCTCATGGAATCCTGCATTGTCACAGCAATAACACAAACATCCACCACACAGGTACAAGTCAACCAGGTACAGGTAGGAGATAACTATCACTCCATCCCACTTCAATTTGTTTCAGTGCTGCCCAGTAAAATTGTTATCTGTATGATGCTTCAAGGATGCACAGTGCGGGGTTTAATTAGTATGTCATGACAGGGCTTCAGTTGGGGTTGTACCTAAAGACTACCTGAGTTTAATAATATCTGGTGAGCCAGCATTATTATCTATATGATAACAATCCAGCAGGTCCTGAAATGAAGCAGAAAAAGGGATTCATGATCCACACGGCAAATATATTTTTGTTTATGTCTGCCTCAGAAATCCATCATACTTTAAATTTAATCCTTGCTGTCCTTGCATTTCCACGCTGGTTTTAACACTTCTTTAACACAGCTGGTACCTATGGGATGTGCTGGTATTTAATCAGAGCTGAGGACACAGTGTTGAGCTCAGTCTAGGTCACATGAATATAAAATAGCGTATGGCATGGTGGAAACTCTGAGTTGCTCCCCTACCTTCTGCATAAGCTGTAACAACTCAAGAGAGGGGGCTAAGAGTGTTAAACAAACGTATCTGGTAAAGGAAACACCAACCCCAGCTTTCCTGTGCAAGATGCTAGATTTAGAGCACACATCCCTTTGGTGACCTCTTCCTCATGTTAGAAAAGACATTGCAGCATTTAATGGGATGTCATAGAGACCAACAAAAGTAATTAAGGATTTGGAAAAGGTCTGTAAGAAAAAAGCTGGGACAAACCATCAGACTGGTGTAAAATATCCTAGAAAAGAAAGAAGAGGAGCTGTGGCACAGCCTGTCAAATAATCAAGTATCATAGAGGAAGTATTTTTTAAATAGAAGTGAGTGATCAAAAATGCCTGGAATGTGTTTCAACGTATTTCTGAATAGAGCAAATGTATGTTGATTCAAGGGTGGATCTTAATTATGAAAATTTGTTCATGGGAGGGCTTCCTTGAATCTCTTTAGAACAGCACATAGCTCATGATCCAGCTGGTCTGGTGAATGACAGCTTTTTCATTAAAGACATACAGTTTGGTGATTTTTTTCACCTGCCTGTTTTCAGAGGTATAAGTCAACAGAAGTTGTTGAAAAAGCTGAAGGATTATTCTTCAGACTGTGGAAAATGGCAAGAATCTTGCTGTTAAAGGCAGGACCTTTCTTAAAATCCCTGTGAGGCTAATTAATAACTTCTCTCTCTTGATGTTGTGTTTTCAGATCTAAGGCTTCTGCAATGCTGCATCGTCAGGGCTTGAAAGATAGTTTATATTTGCATCCATCAAGCACTTTTACATGTGACCTTCAGTGCATTGGGAAATGTGTCCTTGAAATCTGTGTCAGTTGTGAGGTGGTATGAGGAGCGGTGTGTCCTTTCTCAGGCTTCCCTGTTCAATAAAGGCTTGGACAAACTGTAGGGAGACACCAGGAAGGTACTGGGATGGAGCACAACAGATCAGAGAATAAGGAGAGAGGGCTCAGCTTGTTCAGCCTGGAGAGGAGAAGGCTGAGAGGGACTGTGGCATCTACACCAACCTAATCAGAGCTTACAGAGAAGATGGAGCCAGCCTTTTGTCAGCAGCGAACACTGATAGTGATGTGATGCAAAGCCGTCAGCGACCTTTATTGGAGGAGAACTGAGGTCAAACGGCAGAGGTTTCATTTCCATATAAAGACAAATCCATTGCACTATGGGTTTTTTTCATCACTCACTTCCCTCGCTGGGCTCAGTCGTGGCCTCACGCTCTTGGGCTTGCCTAGTTGTGCTGCCAAAAAGGAAGTTTCCTTGTCTGCAGTGACAACTGCTCTGCAGTGCCGCCAGCCTACAAGACGTTTGGATTATTTAAGAAGTTCTGCCCTTTCCATTGGATTTGCAGCTGCTGAGCTGTTCGTGGCTCTGGCAGTTTAGACCCACTGATTGAGCCCGGGAGGTAAGATCACAGCATCTGGTGTTTTTTTGGCAAGCTGCTCTCACTGGAACCCCAGCAGTTTAACTGCACAGGAAATTGTGGTCGCCATGAAAATACAGAGCAGGTTCTGTATTTGTGTGAAGCCTTTACCAGTAGTCCTGTGCACAGCATTTCTTCTGACCTTCAGGAAAGTGTTTGATGGATTTAATTTGGCAGAGTGGTTTTGGCTGAGTAGAATGGTAGTGTTGGAGTTGGCATTGGCTTGGAAGGGCATGCTAAAGTAAGAAGCCATTATTTAGATTGCAGAGTGGATCCACGTAAGAAAGTAATTTTAATTTCAGTGATGAAAAACACGGATTCATAAGTATAATGTATTTTGGCTTATAGTGCTTACAATGTAAACTGCTGTCTGTTAGGACATTTATATCAGATTTTTAGAAATGTAATTTTACTTTCCAGTGGATAAATAAAACTGATTCATGATAGAGCCTGCTTGCAGTAGGAACTTCTGATTTAAAAATAGTGATATGGAGTGGTCCTAATGTTCTCCTTTAAGATCTTGACTGATGAATCTGGCCAGGCTTGTTCCTTGTCTTCTTTGGGATTTCAGCTCAGGCTTTAGATGAATGGTGAGTAGCGAATATCTACAGATATATTGGTAGTAGTATTGTGAACAGGAGCCTCCAGGCTTAACTGTCTTCTCTGTAAGAGCAGTAGCCTTGCTGGTTTTGTCATATAGTTATTTCCTTGGCACATGGATATGGTTTGAACACTGACCCAATGGAACTTTAGGTCTTTGTTATCACAACCAAAGTCACAGACCAGCTTGGCTGATTGAACTCGTAGTGCTACAGGTGTCAGGTGAAGATGATCTCTAGCAAATGCAGTTGGCTGCTCAGCAGATGGGGTTTGATCATCTTGCTAAAAGCAGATCACACACTGGAAAACCCCTCCTGTAGAGAAACTCCAGCATGTTTCAGCTTCCTCCCCTCTTGCCTGCCCACAGGAGCAGTCTGGCCTGCTGAGCTGGGAAAGCTCTCATGAGTAGACAGGAGATGTGGAAACCCCCTCTATGTTGGGAAACTCCTCTGAGAAGTGATGCTAGAGCCAGGAGGGACTGGGAAGTCTTGCTGGTAACATGAGCAGGGTTTTCTGCTTCCATCCTGACCATAAGGATTTACTTAGAAGCTGAAGACAGTGTTTACTCTATAGGTCAAAAAAGGGATGTATTCTATTACTGGATTTGAATCTGCTTCCTCAACTGAACTGGAGTGACTGTTTGGACTGAATATTATTATGGTTATAAAATGTTTGTGCTTAAACAGAAACAGTGTTGCTCTTCTCTTGCTCACAGAACCTGCCACACACTCCATCATCTTGTCTTTTGCTGTCAATTTTTTTGACCCTGTTTCTTTCTGATTTCAGTCATGAGCAGCTTAAAACACAGCTATGTGGCTTTGGGCAGAGTTATCTGAATAGAGAACCTACTGTGAAAGTCATCACCATATGTTTTTTATGAAGCATGAAAGAACTTGGAAGAGATTGAGTAAAGGGAAAGGAAGAAGATGGGGGAGACCAGGGGAGTACAGTGAATTCAGAAATGTAGCTCATTTTCATATTCAGCCCCTTCATGCAAAACAGCAGACTCCAGTGAAATGCTGATACAAAATATAGAATATTTATCAAAAAGACAAATATTTAGAAAAAAATCTGAAACAGTATTTAGGTGCTGCAGGATGTAGTACAGGAGGTTCTGTTGGATACTCTGTGCAGTTATCCAAGGGGAAAGCTGTAAGATGGGAAATATATTCCTTTAGGAAAGGCTGTCTTCTCCTTTTCTTGCATTAGTTACCAGGCTTCCCCAGCACATTTGGGTCAGTACTTTGTGACCTGACCTCTTGCTGTCAGGCCGAAGTACACAGGAATAGGCAGAGAAGATTCTATCTGTCTGTCCAGGGTTGTATGCCCATCTGTCACCCCAGCTGTGATGGAACAGGGCTGGGATACGTTCTCATACCTATATCCAAAGCAGATCCTGCAGATGCTCTCCTCTTCCCCCACCTTTGTTAGTGAAGATGGAACTGGGCGGGACAGGGCTTTCCATACAAATGGGACACCTCTTGAATGACTGAAGCTGTTTGTCAGCTTGAGAATCAAAATGTTCCTTTATCTATGGAAAAATGTTTTCACTTTCAAGCTTGTGCTGATAAAGAGATGAGAAAGATAAGTGGCCCAACAAGAAATGTAGTGTACTGGATCAATCAATTCTATTTTTTTTTTAAGAAAAATTCTACAGATTCTGATTGAAAAATAATATGCACCTATATGCTGTCTCCTTAGTAGGATGTATCTGATAGATACAAGACACATAAGGAGAGTATATATAGGTTCAGAGCTCTGCTTTTTCAATGTCCTAATTTCCTTGAAGGATTAGCCCTTCCTGCCACTGAGTGGTATATTGGAAAGAGGTCTCCATCTTTTTCCAGACCCTATGGATTTTCCCTTCCTAAGCCCTGTTGATCAGTATTTGATTTAGGACTCGGCATCACATTGACAAATAAGGTCCTTTATAAAATGGAACATTAACAAATAACTCATGGGCATTACTGTGTTCTTTCTGAACAGGAATAAATGTCTTTTCTCTGTATTTTTTTTCAAATGGTATAAGAAAAAAGAAACAGATCAAGTGCAACATCTTAATAATACCAGTGCGTACATACATGGTAAGATTTGCTGTTGTAGGCTCTAGTCTTTTAAAAAACCTTTGAGGCAAAGATTATCATTTATTGTGGGCTAAATCATGAATCTTTGTAACGTACTAGGGAAGAAGTTTTTTCCATATCTTCAGAAAAACTCCTCTCGGCATCTTGAATGTTGATTTGAACAGCAAGATCCCACCCAAACTGAAGGTACTGCGATCCAAGTTACCAATTACTAACAGAGCCAAGTATGCTTCTGTCTACTTTAGGATTTAAAATTTAGCTCAGCATCTTTGAGGAAATGAAAAAAATACTTTTGTTCATCTGTAGTTATTTCAGTAGGGAAAGTGTCATAGCCCAACATGCACAACATGAAAAACTAACTTTTTTAGTGAACCATCTCATGTGTTTGAAAATGTTGCAGTTTGTGCTTCTTAAATGATTTTCAAAGTCCTTGTGTAAGAAATGTGTCTAATTGGCGTGTGGTTCCAAACCTGTTTGTGTTTGCTGATCTTGTCAGCCATGGTGAGCAGCTCTCTGAGTAACTCAGCAGCACGGAAGAGAGATATGGACTGTAGTTTTTATCTTACATCATGAGCAGAAAAAAACCTATCACACAAATAAAGAACCTACTCAGTCTGCCTGGAAGCTGTGACACCAAACAAGAATAAAGGACCTTGATGGGATTGTTTGTTTGGCCAAGGTGGCTGGACACCCCAGAGCTATCACTGCAAATGATCACTGGCAGCTCACTTTAATTTAGCATTGAAGCTAATATTTTGCTGTGGGTGCAGTATGGATCACTCTGCTGGTGCAGGGATATAAGCACATTATTTTGATCAGAACTGTAAGAGAAATAACATATAATAATAAATATATAGGAGAAAAGCATGATAGTAGCAAATATGCTGAGACTGAAGTTTAATTGAGAGATAAACTATTCTGGATTATGCAAAAGAACATGTTTGGGCGTTCGCCAACAAAATGGCTTTGCCTGCTACATTTTAGTTGAAGGCTTTTTGCTGAGAGCACAGGATGAAACTTTCAAATTGAGGAACTTCTAGGCCACACTGCTGTAGTTCTGTAGCATTGATTCTTCTTTCAGCATGAGATCTACCATATAGTTTATCTTTTTCTCATGCTTTACTTACAATGAAAATAGCAAAAACTTGTCTCTAGAAGGAAAGTATCAAAACCTAACTTAAAAACCTTCTTCTCCTGTCTCCTCCTCAGCCCTTCCACACTGTAGGAAATCAGCTGAGACAAATAATTTTTGATTTGAATAGAAATGTCTATGGATATATGGGATCTTATGAGAGAAAGATAGAGGGAAATATTTCTGGGGAGGAATATCCTGTCAGGGATATTCTGATGAGTGACCAGGAATAGGCAGGTATGCAAAGTGCAATTAATATGGGACAAAGGTTGAATATGTCCGAGATACTCTTGTTCTCCCTTGTACTTTTCTGGCCTTCAAGATGCTTCAGGTCTTTCACAAGAGTTTCTGCACTGTTCTAAGGCCTCCTTTCTCAATCTTCCTTTCTGGTGGCATGATCAAGGGCAGGATGTGCCTTGGGGGAGGATTGCTGGGGATGCCTCTCTGATGTCAGCTGGGAGGGAAAGTCTAATGCAGAAGAAAGCTGGAGAACTGTTCCCCAGCCTTCACAGAAAGCTGAACTTTGGAAATTAAATTTGTGAGTGAGATAAGAAAGAGGGAAGGAGCTAGAGCTATGAGTCCTGGTAAAGTAAAGGCAGAGTTTTGTGCATGCAGTGGGACAGTCTCACACTGCCCTGTGGAACTCTGACAGCTGTGTTTTGCAACAGCAAGTGCCTCATATTTCATCACTTTCAGAAAAAAATAAACAAGTTTGAAGAGATGATAGCAGGAAATTTATATATGCCAGGGAACATGTGTCATATCACTCTCCAACAGTTAGGCAAGTTATCATATATATAGCAAAGTACTAGTGTATTAACAAAGGAAAGCCCTGATGGTAAAAAGTGAGTAAATTTCAGTAGTTTCTTTGACTTTCTTGACACCAAATTCACAGTTAAGTTGTTCCTGACTAAACATGTTTGTGAAAGATAATGTTGTCCCATGAAATATACTTTTTGTGTTTTCGGGAAAGGTACAACTTTGTCTATAAAATGCCATTTCACATCTTCAAGGTTTTCATCACCTCACTCGCAACAAAGCTTAAATACCACAGCACTGGAGAAAAGTATCAGACAAGGTAACCATTTAATACAAGTCTTGGAAACCTTGAGGTTTCAATGGCTTTTCCATTAATTATTTATAATGCATGGTGGGTGTACACTTTGCCAAGCAATGCATAACCAGGCACCTCCTCTGACTATGGCTTCAAAATTGAAAAGAAAATGAAAGAACATCAATATCACTGTGTTTCAATTTAGCAATTATGTTCAGGTCTAAGATTATTTTAGTTTTTCCTTTATATTCCGGTCTAAAAGTAGTTTGTTATTAGAGCTCTTAAAACATCACTGTGGTCATAGGTTCTTCTGGGGATAAGGTCAAATAAAAGGAGGCTTTAGGGCACGGGTGTGACATATTGGTTTGGAAATTATGGCAGGGAAGGGAGTGCTTTTTTAGAGGTTCTTTTGGTATCAGTTTGCTTGTATTGTCAGCAGCTGAGAACCTCTTCCCTTTTTTAACTCATCAGTCTTCTGAGGAGGAAAGAGTGTATTTGCACAATGTTGTGTTTTGCTTTTGCAATCGTGGGTTTATGCTGCTTGCCAAACAAGAATGAAGTGTCGCTTCCAGGCAATGTTGTAATCTGGATGTCCTGAAGCCCTCTGAATCTCAGACTGTCTCAGGAAGTTTTTTATTTTCCTTCTGAATGTTTATTACCTTCCATTTATTTCTTGTTGGCAGTTCCACTGCCTTTCTTGCTCTGACCCAGGGAGCTGTCTTCCCCTCCTCAGCATCTTGTCTCAGTGTATAAGCACGTGCTGACTTTCACCTCATTCTCCCTAAGATGCTTCAGTTCTTTCACTGATCTTCCATCAGACCAAGTTCAAGATCTTTCCTCCCAGCTGCTCCTGATCTTCAGTATCTCATTTGTGCTGACAGCTAAGCTGTTTGTGTTCAGTCTATACCAAACTTCCCTCTATCTTGCCAAACCTCTCCCTTGCACAGCTTTTCTCTGTGTTTCTGGCCATACATCACTTTGGTCAAACCCATTGCCTAGTTCTCACCAGCTGGTTTTCCCTTTGCTCCCCCCTCAGTTAGGTCCTCAACAAATGTTCCCTCCAAAGGAGCTCTTTCAGCTTGTTTGCATTGCTCATCATCATTGCTCAGCCACATATTCTCCTTTGCTCTTATATCATGCTCTGCATTTTTTTCTCTACCATCTGCCTGGTCATACTGATTTTGCAAACAGTTTGGAGCAGAGCAGTGCACTGTGTGCTTACAATGCCTTGTGGGTTATCAGTAATTGGACTATTCACCCAGGATGGTTGGATGCCTTTTTGACAGGATGCCCAAAGTGTTTTCAGTTTGCACTGAGGATGGTGAAGTGCTGAAAGTGGTTGAACCCTAGAAGCAAATGGCTCTGCTCCTGGGTGGTTAAATCAGAAGAAAATATTGAGCCTGACCTCTCCCACTACTATCCAGAAGCATTTTACACCTCTGTGTGTCTAAATATTATCATTTAATGATCTAAGCAAAATAAGAATTTTAAACACTGAAAGGTGGCTTTTTGAAAGGGGATTTTTTCCTTTTTTGCTCTGTGTTGCTAAAGCTTTGGACTTTTACTCACTTGATTTCCTTATGTTTTGTTTTTCCTACTTGAACAATTTAAAAATGACAGCAATTTTTCATTGGGAACAACTCTGAAGCCTTTAATCTGAAAATTCTGGTGCCTTTCTGAATGTTACTGTTGTGAAACCACAGTGGGGTATTAATCAGCAGCACCTGGTGGATTTAGACACTGGTATTGACAGGCTGAAATCAAGAGGTGCCATGAGGGTGAAACTGTAGGAGAAACTCAGTTGTGTGTTGGAGCAGGCAGTGACCATCCTTATCCTTCTGTCACCTGAGGACAACCACCCCCAGGTGATGGAGGACCAGTCCTTGTTCTTGGTGTGCACCTGAGATGAATCTGATTACACAGCTAAGTGTAGTTACCTTCACAATGGTGGATAACACTGACCTAAAGAAGTCAAAAGGGGTCATTACAGCAAAGCCCTTCATCCTATTATTAGTATAAATGTCCACATATGTAAATATACGTCTACTAATAGGATTCTCTATATTTAGCAGATTACTTAATTACATATCAGAGGTCATAACTTCTTATGCAATCTGGAAGAGGCCTTTTTATGTTGGTGATACTTTTTTTCTCAAGTATCTTTGCAAAAGTAGTGTTATAGGCAAAACCCTGTAGTGTTTTCTACCTCTTAAAAACCTAGAATAGTGTTCATGCTATTAAAAGTTATGTTGCAAATTATATTGCTTGATCAAGTGACTGGACTAGAAGGAATGATCTTGCAGTGGAATGTGGATTTTCTGGCTGATAGTGTAAGATTTTCATGTGTCCAGGTGAATTTTAGTTAACCCACAATTTGTAAAAACACGCAGCAAGCATGAGAAAAAATTTGGCAGTGAGGAATCAGAGGCAGGAAAGATACCAGGACAGACTGAAGGAAGACTATTGATCTAATTTTACCCTGACATACATTACCCACATTGCTAGTGGATCATAGGGGTTTTTAAAGGTAATCCTTAAAAGTATGGTGGTTAGAACCAACTGCAAGAGCAATGGCATTATGGATTCTGCTGCACTTCTCTATTTAGGAAGGTTGGAGTGAATGAACAGATTTTTATCGCTGTCCTCATCCTAAAACCACAGTGATTAGGCAGAAAAAGGGTGCATGATACTACTGGGAGACAGCAGGCAAGAAGTTAATCACATGAGATTGCTTTTGGGCTATTTCAAAGCCCTGTCCATAGTGGTTTTCACAGACAGAAGGAATCGATGTGTGAGTTCAGCAGAGCATTGAATCTGAAGCCCAGATAGGCTGTACATAACTGTGTTTTTACAGAGGGCTATAGCAAATCTAGGGGTTTTTTTTAATTATGCAGTGTGAATTTTACTTTGGGAATGGCATATTTCTGATTGTTTTTCCCTCATTTAATTACTGTAGGTACAGCAACCACTTCCCAGGATCAACTCGGGTTTCCATTCCATTCTATTTAAATAGTTGTTTGGTTAATCAATACTTAAAAAAACATAGGACACTATACTCATTCTTACAAATACAGAATAACAGATAGTCTGTCTCCTGAACAGTTTCCTCATAAACATATGCAAGGGACAGTAGGTGCATGAAAAAGCAGATGGGGATAATGTGCATCTTCTGGCAGTGTATTTAATGACGCCATGAAAGAAAACAAACTTTTCCTAATTGGTAATTAAGAAAAGTACCTGTGAAAGTGAAAGTCTAATCCTTGCTCTTGTTTTGTATCTTTGGGGAGAGGAAAGGCAGGGAAACTCCTTCTGGCCACTCATTCCTAAAGCCACCCAAGCTCAGGCACTAACTTAGACATCTTGGGAGGAAAATCCTTAATATCTTCACGTAGCCAGGAAGAGAAGTAGCTGACATTTGGGGAGCCAGACCTGGTGTTCTGGGCACCTTGTGAAGGAGCTTCTCTCAATCGTTCAACCTTGTAAGGGTGAGCAGCCTCATCATTAGGTACCCGAAGGTAAGTGGTGCAAATGTCCCCTGAGGCTCTGGCTCCAGTCCAGAGCCCTAGGAAGCACCCAGGGGTGCTTCTCTGCCAGCACTGCTGAAGAAATGACTGGTGAATTGTGTTTCCAAGAGGGAATAACAAGAACCAGTGCAATTTAGTCAGTTTTCTCAACGAGAAATGAAAGTCAGCAGAGTAGGATTTAATTCCAGTTAAATTAGTATAAATAAAACTGTTGCAATTTTGAGCAGGGCCTGGCAAAACAACAGGAGGGATATGGAATTGTATCACATCTACACAGGATTTTATCCCTTCACTTGATTTCAGGATACAGAGAGAAGCTGGATTTTCAGCTATGGCAAGCTGCTCCAGAACTCTGAAAACCCAAGTAAAAACTTCTCTGTTTCACCACAGTTGCAAACCCAAAAAGCACCAAATGAAAACAAATGTCTTCTCCTTGCAGACCTGCCACTCACAGAAGTAAGAAATGGCATCGACAGCGCATTTCTCCGAGGAGGAGATGGCAGAGCTCCGGGAGGCTTTTGGCAAAGTTGGTGAGTGCAGCCAAGGTGCTGCTGAAGTGTGAACCTGTGGCACAAGCTCTTTCTCGTGGTCTGACTGACCAGCCATGAGGAAATGGAGTTTGCTCCGGTACTGATCAACAGATCAGTGAGACAGCGTGACAGCAACCACAGAAAGCCCTTTTCCTGCCACTGCAGACCTCCCAGATGAAACCACATCAGCTCACGGCAGAGCACTGGCCTCTTAAAGAGGGGAGTGTTGGGGCTCCAGCAGAGTTTATGAAAAAGATTCAAGAGCTGTACAGCAAACCATGTTGGAAATATTGTCAAGTGTTTCCCCAAGAATACTGTTTATTCATGACAAATTATTTGGAGGGCAAAAAGGTTTTATTTTAATGTAAATTGAGTATTCCTTATGGGAAGGAAGAGTGTGGAGAAGACAAATGTGCAAATGGATTAAAAATTTCTAATCCCTTCATGATGAACTTTCAAGTCTCATATCTCTACTTTGTGTTTTCTTTCCAAACCTTTAAACATCTCATCTGATTTGTCTCCTTTAAAGTCACACAGACCCATCGCTGTCTACCCAAATTCTAGGAAACGATCCTTGTGCCTCTCAATTCTCACTTAACTTTTGTCAGGAGATCTATCAGCCTCACTGGATTATGCACTCATTAGTCGTCCTTGCTGATTCAGGTGGTGGTTGGTTGATTTCTGAGCACACAATAGTCTAGGCTGGCAATCTTGAAAATCTGGTCCCTGTGAGTGTCACATGCACCCAATGCACTGACAAGGCAAATCACAGAATCCTAGCATGGTTTGGCTTGGAAGGGACCTTAAAGATTATCTAGTTCCTACCCTACTGCCATGGTAGGGACACCTTCCACTAAATCTGGTTGCTCTCCCAAATGCTGGAAGGAAGCTCTCATTCCTTTCCCAGACATTTCCCTCTCTAAGTCCAGATCCTTTTGTTGTATGACATGGTGAAAAGGATGTGATGCTCTTTGCAATCTGTATTAATCCATGCTACTGGTGCTGCTGAGAGCTGAGTGTCTTTTGCAGCATGCAACAAGTGGCTCAAAGTGCAACTTACTATGCAGGAAATCACACATACTGCTTTGAAATCACCTCAGCCTCCAGGACGACAAAAAGGAGGAGCCTGCAGAAAAAGAAAGACACAGATACAGATAGAAAGCCAAATATAAATAACCATATTTAACTATATATATATATATATGTCAGAACCACAGTGTTTTAACAGAAACTCTCCACATGATGAACTCAATTTGCTTTTTTATCTGTGGAGTTTTTCCCTAAGTGGAGAATAAAGGACTATGAACTAGTATTGGTGATCTTCTCATCAAATAATACTCAGGATCTTGCAGGAAGCTCAGCAGGAATATTCATGTTAGTGCCATCACAGAGAAAAAAAATTTTTTTCTTGAGGATGACCATACGCAGATCCAGCTTACTTTTGATGTTATTAGATGCAGAAAACAGGCCAAAATCACAAGTTATTTCTATGGATAAGTGCATATGTGTATTGTGTCAACTTTATTTTCTTTAGCTGTCCTGTAGACAGGATGCTTCCTCTTATAGATCACATTTGTCAGTGTGTAAACCTTGGAATGGCAATTATATCCACTTAAACCTAGATTTGTTAACATATTTATACGTCTAAAAATATAAATTCATCACTGAGATGTTTTGTTTGCTAAAAAGTGATTGTAATTCTTTCTTGGGTGTGAATAACACCAAAGCAATGGAAAATACCAGATTTCAAGACAACAAATCTTTTTATATAATGTACCTTTCCTTGGGTAAAATAAAAACAAGCTTTATGTGCAGAAAATGTCATTGAGCTGATGTAGAATTTAAATGTTTGCTTTAATTTTTGCAGATATCAGCGGGAATGGCTTCATTGATGCCAGTGATTTGACAGAGGTGTTGAAGGCTGCCAATCTTCCTCTCCCAGGATATAAAGCCCGAGAGCTCATTCAGAGTCGGACAACCACAGGGAATGGCAGGATCAGTTTTGATGAATTTATTTCAGTAAGTGAGATGTTATTTATTTCAGTCACTCAAGGTGGTCCCCAGGGCACAGCAGAGTCACAAGCAGAGGGTCTCATGGGCACCTCATTAACCCAGTGAGTCTCCTCACCGGAAAAGTTGAAAGCAGAAAATAACCATACTAGAAATTCTGCAATTAATTGGGACAAGTTATGTGAATACAGCCGCTCATTGCATAGATGTCATATCTTTCAGCTTGGCTGATGCAGCAAGAGAAAGTTTTTCAGTTGTACACTGCAAAGAAATGATGTTGATGGCTAGATGATTACAAAAAGTGTAAGCAGATCAAAACTGAAAACCTCATGGGCATTTTTTAATCAAAAAACTTCTTCTTTTTCTGGTCTGAACTGGGTCAAAAGCAAATGCTGAAATAGTGGAATTTCTTTTGGGATGGAGCAGTAGGTTTTTACTTGCTCTTTCTTGAAACCCATACTGCTCTGCTCCGAAGTAGCAGAGCAGTATGGGTTTGACCTTCGTTCCCTGATTTGAAAGCATAAAAGCTGAGTATAATCCTGTTGTACCTCAACAGATACACAGACTGTACACAGAAACTCTGAAAATACTCAAGCTGCCCTTCCCTATTTATAAAGCAGAGAGAACGTGTCTCCTGGCCCCAGAGCTCACTGTTTTAGCTTGGTTTAATTCTCCAAAATTCTAAAATCCTCTCTCATGCTTGAAAGATTTTCCAAGACCTGAAGAGTGATGATGTTGCTAAGTCATTCCGGAAGCAAATCAACAAGAAGGAGGGCATCTGTGCTATTGGTGGGACATCAGAGCAGTCCAGTGCTGGCACCCAGCACTCCTACTCAGGTAGGTGCAGCTGTCCCCCACTGATGGCAGCATGTGAGCCACGGCTGCAGCAGCACAAACACCTGCCCACTGCTGTCCCTGCTCACCAGGGAGGCCAGGCAGAGGTTCCCCGCTGCTGATTACCCATTTCCCCATACATTTTACCAGGCGCCATTCTGTGAACTCCCCTTGCTACCTGGTAGTTCCTGACTCTTTCCCATGGAGGGCATAACCCCATCAGGGCTTTTCTCCCAGCCTGTTTCTCCAAGCTGAAAGCTGGTTGCTTTTGTTACCTCTTGGGCACAGCTCACTCTGAAGCAGTTCCATGGGGAGGCTGTCCCACCCATGGCTATCTTCTGCCGGGGGAGGAGTAGGGGACTGACTCTCTCTGGGGAAGGGAGAACAGAGGATGCTCCCGAGGGCTCCATCCACCTTCATCCCAGAGGCACCTCCTCTGAGCTACAGGGAGCCATGGGAGCTGCTGCTGGTAGAGGACAGCTGTGCTTCAGCCCTGTTGAGCTACAGGCACATCTGCCCATTACCCTCTGAATGCCCTTTGTCAGAGCCCAATCCTGGCCAAGCTTTTCTAGATATTCCTCCTGAAGAGGGTGTAATGTACAATACAGAATTGTTTGACGTTGTGTGGGATTTCTATTTAGCAAAGTGGTAAAAAAATGCATCCAAATTACAGTGAAAGCACAAATTACTCCTTGCAGAGCTTAACATCTGCACCTCACATTTGAACCACATGGACTTCATTACCAGTCTCTGTAATATGCCTGCCCTCATGACCCAGGCAACCCCAGTGAGTGGGAAGGGATTTTGAGGGAGTATTAACCAGCCCAAACCCATTGCTGTCCTCAGCTCATTTGCTTGTCTCCTGAGAGCCTCTTCCATGCAGGGTTTTGTTGATCAGTCACACTGGTGGGAAAGGCTCCCCCAGGAGTTCTGCCTTTGTAAGTAAAATGATGGTAGAGGTAATGCATAAGAAACTGATGGATTTGACATTTTTGTCCACAGAGGAAGAAAAATATGCCTTTGTCAACTGGATTAACAAAGCCCTTGAGAAGGACCCTGACTGCAAGCACGTGGTGCCAATGAATCCAGAAACAGATGACCTTTTCCAGGCAGTCGGTGATGGCATAGTGCTTTGGTAAATAATACCTTTCTTTCTCATGAATGGGAACCATGAGTCTGCAGAAGCTCACATTTCTGTTTAAACAGGACCTGCTGAACTTACATTAAGCTCGAGGGCGTTTGCAGACTCAGAGCCCTGATAATACTAGGGGTTTTGTGCTTCTTTTACCTTCAAAAATATAAAGCATATTTCATGCTTAATGAAAATTTTTCCTTGCCTCTAGACACTTACAATTAGATGAAGTCAGTGAAATTTGAGGAGCTGTTTGGTTTTATTTGAGGAACTGTTTTGGTTACTGGTGTTTCACACAAAGCAACACAAAACTATGTGTGCTTCCACAGACACTTTCTGCACAATAAACTTCTCACACAACTTCACCTTGTGGCATTCTTGGCCTCACATCTGTAGTACAATCTGTATGTAGCCCAAAATAATTGCTTAAGTACTGAGTGTGTGCCTCTGTGTAGAAGCAGAGGGTGATTATCTCTTTTTGTTAAGTAACTCTCCAGCTCTTAGACTTGTCCTGCAATGTAGAGACAAAAGCTATACCTGTATTTTGTGCACACATAGCTTAGTGTATTTCTTGGGTTTTTTTCTTTTATTTCCAGTAAGATGATCAACTTTTCAGTGCCAGATACCATTGATGAGAGAACAATCAACAAAAAGAAACTCACGCCCTTCACAATACAGGTACTAAAACACAACAAAATTCTTTGCTTTTCCCCTTAGGATGCTTTCATGTAATCACTTAGAGGAAAGGCTGGTTCTGGCCAACACAGTCAGGCAAAGTTTTTTGTGGCACAGTGAGATCTCAGATCCATGCCATAAAAACACAAAGACTTACATTTACATTTCTTTCCAAACACATGAGCAACCTGACTAACCAAACACAACAAATAATGTTCACCAGATCAGAGCTTTATATACTTCTGTGGTAGATGCCATATGAATGCAAGAGCACAGAGATAATACAGTCACCAATTGCAGCTGGAGTAGCTCTCAGAAGTCTGAATCCCTCTTTTAAGGCATGACAATGGACTTGAACTCACAACTGCTGTTGTTGCAGTCTGATGTCCTCACCCAAATACCAACTGTGACCCTGGAGGTACCAGTACAACATGCCTGAAATCGGATTGTTGTCGTTGCATGCCTTTTACAGGCCAGTATTTCACCTTGAATACTGAATCCCTCCTTTATTTCTATCACATACACATGTATATGATCTTTTAAATGGACAAAAAGGGTGTTAATTTTCACTACGTAAAGTTTATTGTGTTTCTCACCCAGCAGTATGTAGAGAGATATTTTTATACAAACAACATCTATGTACCTGGAACAGAGTATAAATAGATATGTGGAATAGATGTGAACCTAACCCAGTTTAGCCCTCAGCTACTCTGATTTGATGGAACATTAGCCAGACTCAAGTAAGCTCAGAAGCCATTAAATTGGATTTTTATGCTGTATACCTCATTTTTCAGTTCTAATCATTTTGGTCAGCAGCATAACTTAATGATGCAGCTCAGATCAATCCCTGTCACACATAGACATGATTTGATCAATATAGCTTCCACTTTAACTTAACCCTTTTACAGCTGTCTGCTGGAGAAAAGGTAGTTAATTTGAAATGGTCCACTTTTCTAGCTAATGAGAATTTATACTATTGTCTCTCTCTGCATTTTGTATCTAGTCAGATTTCCCTGTCATGACAGCAGTGCTGAAATCCATGTGAAAAATTGCAAATCTGTGTGATAAAATATATTTTCCAGGCTTTTTTGCCTGCTTTACTTGCTCTCTGTTTACAAAGCCACCTTTTTGCATAGCGTAGACCTGAGGATCAGTTTTTCTTATTCCCTTTATTTTAAATGGACAGGAAATGGCAAAGGAACATAATGTTCCTGAAATACCACTCTCATTTCTTCCTGCCATGGTGAATCACTGAATCCCTGAGCTTCCTCTGCACTCTCCCAAACCAGGAGTCCATACTTCAAAGTTCAAAAAGAAAATGTCCAGATATTACCAGTCCTGACCTTGGCTGAACTGCAAGGCTAAAAACCCATCAGGTTTACTCATACTGATTCCTGGGACAGTGTGCTCTTTGTAAACACTGCCAGCTAGCCACTCACTTGTATCTTAGGTCTCAGGGCTTTTGCAGAGTGCTTAGGGAAAGGCGAGCCTGGGACATCTGCCAGTTGATTGGGTCATAGCTCCTTTTTTCCTCCATGTGTGCAGCACTGAGCAGAGAAGAGTTTGCCCCATGCTGAAGCAGTACTTGAGCATGATCTCAAGAATTAGCTTTAGGAAGAGCCTGGCCTTGGTAACCAGGATTGAGCCAGGACATCACTGTGAATGTAGACATATGCTCTGAGCTCCAGTACCTTGTGACATGACATTTGCCACCTCTGCCAAAAAGAGGCCCTTTCTGTCTTTGTGTTGAGACCCAGAATCTGCCTGTAATCCCCAGGAGAGTCTGCATTCCCCTGCCCCCTGGGGCCAGACATGTATCCTGGGCTGCATCAAAAGAACCGTGGCCAGCAGGTCAAGGGAGGTGGTTCTGTCCTTGCAGTCCACTCTGGTGAGCACCTGGAGCACTGCCTCAGGAAAGACATGGTTCTATGTACTTAAATGCATTTACAGTGAAGCTGCCTGCAGATTTCACTCGTTTTGGCTGTGCTGCTTTCCTGTTGCCTCAACTCTCAAGTTCTCTCTCATTCAAAAGTACTCATCTTTTCCTAGGAAAATCTGAACCTGGCCCTGAACTCTGCTTCAGCCATTGGGTGCCATGTTGTTAACATAGGAGCTGAAGACTTAAAAGAAGGGAAACCTTACCTGGTTCTGGGTCTTTTATGGCAAGTCATCAAAATTGGACTCTTTGCCGACATAGAGATCAGCAGGAATGAAGGTATGTATGGCTCTTCCTTTCAGAGCTCCACTGTTATCACTGAAGAATCTTTAGGATAAAGCTCTTCAAAAAAAAAAAAAATTCTCGATTTTAATTTTTTTTCTTCAAGGGTTTGTTGTCTGTTGATTGATCTAATTTTCCTTGCTTTTCACAAGTTCAGCACTTAGAAGTCCAAGGCTTTCTGCAGAGTTGTGTGTTCAGAGACTTTTCATGCTTATTGGGTCAGGAATGGTGGTCTACATCCAAGTATATTGGTGTTCTGGCATTAAATCCGGGATAAGGAAACCTGCATTCAGGAAGCTTGGCTTCTTCTTGCTCTTGATTGCCAAACATCTCTTCTTTCTTTGTGAAATCATAATTATAGAATCATAGAATAATTTAGGCTGGAAGGAACTGTGGAAATGCACCTTGGAGATCTGTCTCAACCATCCAGTTACCTGCTTTCAGCAGTGCAACATCTTAAGTATAACATCTTAAGGTCAGATGAGGTTGCTCAGGGCCTTTTCCAGTGTTTTCTGGGCAGCCTGTTCCAGAGCCCAACCCCTCTTACTCTAATTTTTTTTTTTTTCTAGTTGGAATCTAGTTGGAATTTCCCTTCTAGCACCTTGTGTCCACAGCTTCTCATCCTTTTCCTGTGTATACTGGTAAAATGCAGATCTGGCCCCTCTATAATGCTTGAAGACAATACTTGGCCCTCTCCCAAACCTATTTCCAGGTTAATCAATCCCAGTTTTCTCATCCTCTTCCCTTATATCACAAACTTCCAACCAAACATTTTCATGTCCTTCCACTAAACTTGCTTCAGTTTGTCAGTGTCTCTTTTGTACTGGGAAGCAAGAAACTGGTGTGTCTCACCAATGCCAAAATTCTCCATGAAGTACCTTCATCATGAAGGCTGTGGGTATACCTGCAGTCCGCACAGCACCTCATCTCGCTGCTTTGTTCCCCTCTGAGTAGTCCCTCACCCAACAGTGACACTGCTTTCCTCCAGTTTCTGTGCAGGTGTTACCTTCATTGCCTCACCCCCTTTACATTTCTGTCCCTTTCATTGCCAGAGCCATCAGTTCCCATTCCCTTGTAGGTAGTCTTGTGATGCAGTTCGTCACACACACACAAACACACACTCACACTTTGATCAGAAGGCATGAACTAAAACTAAGTTTATTTAAAAGAATCTGACTCCATTATATAGTATTTCTACAAAGGCCAGGGATTGGGGGAGAAGGTTGACACCTCTCCCCATCCCATTGGTCAAGACAACTGTCCATCAGCTGTCCATATCTCTAAGAACAAGAATGAAAACTTTCCTTGAAACTATAATAACACTGGCCAGTGTTTACAGACCAGAGTGTGAGAAAGAACCTAAAACATGAAACTGAAACAGAAGAGAAGGCTGAAAAAATCAGGGCGACAGCCTTGCCCTGCTTATTTGCTCTTTTTTTTCCTTTCTGGTATTTTCTCCTTCACTTCTCATCTAAGACTTCATCTAAGACTAGACAAGCCAAGAAAATTCCAATTCTTTTCAGGTTTTCTTTCCCTCGTAGCCCTTCTCTGCAGCAGTTTCAGGTAGAAGTCCCCTTTCTTGAATATGAGACCCTATATTTCCAATGAGCTTTCATGAGCACACGATATCCAGGCAGTAATACATCCCAGCCGCTATGGGAATTACCTGGGATGCACTTAATATCATGTTGGATTTTCCCCATGTCATATTAAATGGTGGCTCAGAGTACCTTGGAAGACATCTAATACACTCAAGTTTTCCTCCTTCATACATACAAGCTTTTAGCTAATAGCAGTTATTCATATTAATTCCCCAGTGAATGTCTTTGAACATGGCACTATTAAATTGCATTCCATTTTTATTACTGTCATCCAGCTCATTCTGTCTGATTTCCTGATCGTCCTCTGTATTGACTATGCCAGCTAGTCACTATCATCTTCACATTTTTAGCATGTTGCAAGTATTTGTGCCAAGATAATTGATGCAAAAAAGAAGGAGAAAACATTAATCCAAAAATCAATCCACAATCAACGCCACAAGAATCCTTCTTCCAGCCTTCTCTCAGTATCCACTCTCTTAATAAAATCCTGTCTACTTTCAAATGCTTCTATTTTCCCCCTCTGGTCCAGTTTAACCCCATTGCACCCTATATAAAATTATGTGTGTAACTCCAGTTATGGTATGTCTCTACTGTTTCCTTTATGTAGCCAATCCATAATTCTTTCAAGGACTGACAAAAGATACTGGAAGAAAATCAGAGCAATGTAACACACTCTCCCTTTTTACCACATTAATAATTAGTTTCCGTGTTAGTTCTTCTTTTCAAAACTAGTTCTAAAGCCTTTCATGGTCCAGAGATCATCTGAACACACAGAATTTTCAAGGGTCAATCCTCCCATCTTGCCTGTTCCTTCTCTTATGAACATAATATCAATTTTTCTGTATAAATAGGGCGTCTCCTCAATTGACAGATGAGTTAGCCCTACTGGCCCACAAGCCCATGAGGTCACATGCAAGTATTCCAGAATGCCTGTGAGAATCCAGTTTCAGTGTGAGGGTCACTGAGATTTCTTTCATCTAAACTGCAAAAAGGCTGTGTTCATATTTTCCTTCCAAGCTTGCCTCTGTGCTCAGCATCACTGTGTCCAGCTCTGCACTTCTCAGCACAGGAAAGACTTGGACTTGTTGGAGTGGGTCCAAAGGAAGTCCACAGAAAGGCACAGAGTGCTGGGGCACTCCTATGAAGATGGGCTGAGAGAGCTGAGCTTGTTCAGCCTGGAGAAAAGAAGGTTCCAGAGAGATCTTATTGCAGCCTTCAAGGACCTGAAGGGGCTTATGAGAAAGTTGATGATAAACTTTTCAGCGGGGCCTGTTGTAATAGCAAAAGGAGCAATGGTTTTAAACAAAAGAGGGTAGATTCAGACTGGATATGAGGAAGGAATTTTTTTTGCAACGAAGGTGGTGAAACACTGGTAGAGGTTGCCCAGAGAGGTGGTAGATGCCCCATTCCTGGAAACATTCAAAGTCACGTCAAATGTGGCTCTGAGCCAACTGATTTAGTTGAAGATGTCCCTGCTCATTTCAGGGAGGGTTGACTAGATCTTTATAGCTCATGGACAGTTCTTAGACCACACTGAAATTGTCTTCCACCTGATTATGATCCACTACTATATACACAAATTACAACTTTGTACTCATTTTGTTGATGAGACCCTTTTTCTGTTTAATCCTCTGTCATGCTAACCCAGCTTGAATTTTGGCAACATTTTGGCAACTCATATTTAGAAGCTAGGGTAGGAAAATGTACAAGAGAGAAAACCATTATACATTTTCCTGAAAAAAGTATTCACATCATTATTTTTAATTTTTTTTTTCCTGCTTAGCCCTAATTGCTCTTCTGAGAGAAGGAGAGAGCCTAGAGGATCTGATTAAATTGTCTCCAGAGGACTTGCTGCTGAGATGGGCAAACTATCACCTGGAAAATGCAGGATGTAACAAAGTCAACAACTTCAGCTCAGACATCAAGGTATGAGACATATTGACCAACAAAAACAAAACAGCAGCTCTACACCCAAATTCCTGCCCTCCACACAGGGATTGTGCACTGAAACACTCCAAGCAGCTGAGACTGCTCTATCAAGCATATGGAGCTGGGTGCATAAAATGCTTTCATTGGGGTTTAACTTGGCACTCAGTAGTATTCCTCCTCTTTCTTCCGACCTCCCAGTCATCACTGCCAACTCCTGCACACCAGGTGCCTGGGAAAGGAATGGCTGCTGGCCCTGGACAGGGCATATGGACACTGTATTTTCAGTTTCTTGCCTCTATTGTTCTCATTTCCAAATCTCCCTAAATAACTCTTGACCTGACTTGCTTGAAAAAGCCTGGACCTTACTCAAACATGTAGAGAAAGATGACTGGTCATTTCTAATTCCCCCTCTTGAGCTTTCCTTCACCCGGGCTTCTGTGCTCCTCTGTCCCAGCATTTGCTATAGCTCTGAATGCGGTTATCTGGGAGTTTTAATTCACTGGGACTATTGAAAATACTACAGCCAGACTGGGAGACACTTGCTAGGGTGGATGTGGAGTCTGGGTAGCATTATTTCATATACTCAGGACCTCTTAGGCTTGTGGGTGCAGATTTCATCAGAGCTTTCCCTGTAGGAGCTTTGTTGTTCCCAGACAGATGTATCTGAACCTCAGTGGTGCTCGCTGATGAATTTCAGATACTAAAACCCAGTATGAGGCTCAGACAGCACCCCAGAGCTGTAGAGGGTGTATAAGAGAGAGTATCTGAGCTGGCTTACAAGAAACCCAGGGCCTGGCCAGCACACCAACCTCATCAGCCACGACCTGACTTGCCTGTTCCCAGAATAGAATGGGAAAAATCCGGCTCCAGAGGTACATGGTTGTAGGCTTCACTAGGGAATGAAGCATAAGCACAAGTATTTAACTGAAATACAGAAAAAAAAACCCAGGGAAAGCAATAGGAGGAGTAGAGAGTCACATCTTATTATACAATTTTTATTGTATCAGATTTTTGGTTGACTGGGTGGAGGTAATTGGAGAATATCCATGAAAAGGGAAGGGAATGGAATATTTCCCCTTTTTTTTTGTGTGCTGACTGAAAAGACTATGGTGCAACTGATTAAATCCCATCTACAACTGAAAGCTAAATCACAATTCCAGTATTTACAGTTGGAAAATAAGACACATATTTACAAGATTTCAGTGTTTATATACTTTCTCTAACTAAGCCCGTCTCCCTACCTCACTTCTGTTGTAAAGAACCACTTCCTAGATACAGTGTGCAGTAATGCAGAGGTAAAATATTTGAAATAATTCTGGTAGTCTGCTTTATATTTTGAAGAGCATCAGTTGGGTTAGTTAGTCAAGTCCCTAGACATTAACCTGTAGTTTTATTTTCAGTTCTTTGAGCTGTTTTGAAGTGAGTTAATATTTTCCGCATATGGAAGCAGCATTGTGTTTCACAAAAGATTAAAGATACAACATGTTAAATCCTTGTCTTGTTCCTGTCTTTTTGCCTGAAAAATGCTGATACTGTTGTCAGTGTTAACTTTTGTCCTTGAAAACTATGCTTTCTCTTCCACAACTGTTCCAGCCTTGCTTTGAAATCCACTTTAAACATCTGCTTTCTCCTTCTGCATTTTCTTTTATTAAATGCTCAGCAGCCTGACTTCTACAGCATTATAAAGGTATGCATTTTCTTACCTCTTATTTTATGTTCAGATTAAGTTCATTCTAGTATCTTTTTGTTGTTGCTGTCCTTTCTGTAAGTTCAACACACAGCATTTTTATCTCATGTGTTGGGCATTCTACAGCTCATATACATTGGCTCAGGGAAGAAATAGATTTGGCGAACACAGCATAAAGTAGAAATTGCTAAGTGCTTCCAGCTTAATTAATTTAATTATGTAGCCCAGTGATCGATGTAATAAAAATGAAGCATGCAGGCACATTGTTCAGGGGAGCACTGGCATGTAAAGGCTGAGCTTTAGATGTAATTTTTCTTCCCTTTAATTTCTCTGTCTGTCACAGGACTCAAGAGCTTATTACCATTTGCTGAACCAAGTCGCCCCCAAGGGGGATGAAGAAGGCATTCCAGCTATTACTATTGACATGTCAGGATTAAGGGTAAGATGAGATAAGTCTGGAGTAAATGTCGCTATTTTCTTTCCATTACTTGCATTGCTGGCCAACACAGGGTTGCACTGGTATGTCAGAACCAGCAAATGCTTCCTTACATTGCAACATGATCTCATATTTCAGAAATCAAAGCTTCCAAAGAATTAAATTATGTGTTTGGATTTCTGTTAGATAATAACTCTGAAACTTCACCAACCATTTAATCATGCTGATAAACTACTAGCATGTAACAGTGTATTTAAATACATTTATCAGTGAGTTTCATCAAACCATCACATTTTATATGGAATACGGCTGCAAAAGCAATGTGGTGAGGTGGTCGAATCATAGGCAAAGCCCATTTGAAAACACAGAGTTGCCATTAGTATAAGTGGGAATGGAAATACCTATAAATCCATCAAGCAGCTGCTTTAGCAGCTAGATGCCCCCACGGAGACCCAAGTGTGTGCGGGTGCAGAGCCGGGGCAGGGTGAGGCTGATGTCCCATTTCTGCCGGCAGGAGGACAACGACATGGACCGGGCTGAGTGCATGCTGCAGCAGGCCGAGCGCCTCGGCTGCCGCCAGTTTGTCACCGCCGCCGACGTCGTCCGCGGGAACCCCAAGCTCAATCTGGCCTTCATCGCCAACTTGTTCAACAAATACCCTGCCCTGCACAAGCCAGAGAACCAGGACATCGACTGGAGCTCTATTGAAGGTCAGGAAAGTGCAAATATTGCACGGCACACCGTGATATTTCCCATGTGTCTCCTTCTGTTCATGGTTCGGTGCGCCATAAATTCAGTTAGGGTCTCTTCCCAAAACACTTACACAGGAACACTTGTGGTGTTCTGCCGGCCTTTGATTGATGTATCTGTTGTTTTAGGTGAGACAAGGGAAGAAAGGACATTTAGGAACTGGATGAACTCCCTTGGTGTTAACCCACGTGTAAATCACTTGTATAGGTAAGATGAGGTATTACACTTCCTTCGGATGATAAATACAGCCAGCAAGTTGTTTGGAAGAACATAAAAACTTTTGGGCCCTATAAAAATATATATACTGCTTTGTGTTTCCCAGGAAACTAAGTTTACCTCTGCTAATAGTTGAGTTGTGTTTCTTTCCTCTGTTCTTTGGACAATGATATATCCTTTTTGTTGTTTTCAGTGACCTGTCAGATGCCTTGGTTATTTTCCAACTCTATGAAAAGATCAAAGTGCCAGTAGACTGGAACAGGGTGAACAAACCACCATATCCTAAACTGGGTGGCAACATGAAGAAGGTACAAAAAGCTATAATAGCTCCAGTAGTGATGCCTTATCTTCAGTGAATGCCTATATCATTTCAAACAGCAATGTGGGTACCCATGTTGCTCTCCAGTCCCAAGGACAGCACCTTAAATGATTTTTTTGCTTAGTCAGTAGGTAATTTTTCATTCTGAAGAAGAAATATACATTAGACTTGCTCTTTTGATAGGTGAAAAATATTTGTTAAGTAAAAAGATTTGGCAACTTTCGTATCAGCATTCAGAAACTGTATTTGCAGACCCCTTTTGCTACTACTTCAGGCACTGATTGTAGTGCACCTGGACCGTGAGACGCATGGCACCAGCTTAATTGCAGCTGTCTGGATCACTGCCCTGCAGATCAAATGAAGACAGTGATGATAAGCATTCTTGATCAGATGCATGGAGAACCAATCACACAGCTGCTGCTGAATACAAAGCTTTCTCCCAGCTATCTGGATGAGTAATTATGTCCAGTCAGACCAGAGCGATCAACCCATCTAAAATATTGGCTGGGACACTAATCCTTTGTCTCAGTGCAATGCCATGATGCTAGAGGTACCCATGAGCCATACATTTTTATTTTCCAGGCTAATCTGCTTTTCAGGCCCTGATAATGAGGTATAGCATTTTCTTCTATGTTAAATGTTTAGAATGGTGTTTTTTGGATGGATCTGCCTGCTGGTAGTCAATCAGCTGTTTTATCACAGAGCCTCAAAATTCCTGTTTGCCCAGGAGGATCTGGGCTGAGTGATCCAGAGAATTTAAAGTAACAATGTCTTGTCTTCTTTCTTGTTTTTTTTTTTTTTTTTCTTATATTTTTGAATTGCACCAATTGACCCTGCCATTAACAGCTTGAAAATTGCAACTATGCAGTGGAACTGGGAAAGAATCAAGCCAAATTTTCCCTTGTTGGCATTGCTGGGCAAGATCTGAATGAAGGAAACCGTACGCTCACGCTGGCCTTAATCTGGCAGTTGATGAGAAGGTAGGTCAGCCAGCCACAAGCTTCAGAGCGTTTTGGTAGGCTCAGTTTGCACTGCAGTAGTTTCCCGATGCTCTCACTGAGAAAGCTCTACAGGCTACAGCCCTCTCACTCCTCTGTTTGCACTTCAGTGCCAAGGCAGGGGGACCTTTTTGCTCACTCCTAGCTACACACGTGATCAGAGCACATCTTGTGGGCAAGGCCGTTACAGTCAGCTCATGCAGAAGATTATTACTGTCACTCTCTGCATAGCAAGAAGAAATGTTTATTGCACAGAAGAGAGGAAAAGAGGTTAAAAGGTGTCTGTGTCAGGGAATGGGGACAATGTCCCAGAAACAAGGAATTGATGCAGAGGTTTTGTAAGCTGCTCCCTGAACTGGCACAGCTCAGTACCTCTCCCCATTTTATTGTAATTCTCTGTGTGTGCATGCTTCTGTGTTTAAGAGCACCATAATTGAGAGTAAAGAGCCCTAGTAGTTAGGAACTGAATACAAACTAAATTCAGACTGTAGAGAAAGGTATAGGTTTATCAGTAAGGTATTTAAAGTGGTGACGAGGTGATTACTTACCATTAGTTTGGGATATCTTTCCAAGGCGTATGCTGACATACAAGCAAAATGCTCCCGGCTTGTTTTTATGCAGAAGATCAGTCTTAGGTGAGCAAAAGGATTCCCTTCTATCTCTAAAATCAGTGTTTATTTTTTTAAACTCTATAAGAATGAGTAATTTACAATGAGATACATTAAGAGGGACCTTCCAGGAATTTTAAGTAACTAAAACTTTTAACATTCCCAAAATAGTGATTAAGGAATTGGGGATGAATTAAACTCCTTAGATTAATTATTGTATTATAATATAAATCATATGCACTGTGAGTGTGTGTGAGGCAAAGGAATATCAGATCATCGGGATGATCTCAGACAAGCTGTGCACATACAGGACAGTTCTGAGCTTAGAGCAGATTTTGAGCAAATATTCTGGCTTTCCTCTTAAGGTACACCCTGAATATCCTTGAAGACATTGGTGGTGGAGAGAAGGTCAATGACGAAATCATTGTCAGCTGGGTCAATGAAACACTCACTGCAGCTAAGAAGGATTCAACCATCTCCAGTTTCAAGGTACAGGTTTTTTCAGAAGTCTCTGCTCAATATATCTCTCTCTTGGTCAGTGTGCTTGTGTGTATGATACATAGATGTGTGTATGGATATACACACACACTCTACATTATGATATAACTCACTACATAGCTTGATTATTTTTCATTCCCCTTTAAAAGCTTGTTCAAATACACAGATTTTATTCAAGGGACTTTATTGTGAAAAAATAAGAAATATAATATGAACACTACAGGGAACACATTGAATTCCAGTTTGGCATGGGAAATCAAAGGATGGAGACAGGAATGACGACTGGAACTAAGAAAGAACTGCTGTGCTGTTGACTATGAATCAACAGCAATTACAAACGGCGGTATTAAAATGAACAATAGCAATATTTTTGTAACCTGGTAGCACCATCCAGGGGTACCTTGCCCTATTTTGCACGGTACCGTACAAACACAGAGATGGACCAGTTCTAGAGCGCTTCCAATTCTGCTAACATATCTATGACACTTCCCAAGCTAGGGAAGGCTCAGTGGTTTTAAATCAGCAGTTTGCACCTGGTGAGAACAGATCCATCAAACTTCATGTAATGAGCTCAGGAATCACACAGTTGGTCCCCTTCACACCTCCCATCAGTAGATGTCTATCAGTGTCATCTCCCCACAGGAAGCAAATGCATCAGCCCTGCATCCATCTTTTGCTTTAATGGCATTGTAGTCTATGATAAAGTGACCTGCTTCATGAATGTGGGAAAGGCTGTGGATGTTGTCTACCTGGATTTTAGTGAAACCTTTGACACTGTTTACCACAACATTCTTCTGGAGAAACTGGCTGCACACGGCTTGGACAGGTGCACTGTTTGCTGAACATGAGCCAGCGTGCCCAAGCAGCCAAGAAGGCCAATGGCATCCTGGCCTGTATCAGCAATTGTGTGGCCAGCAGGACCAGGGCAGGGATTGTACCCCTGTGCTTGGCCACACCTTGAATCAATCCTGTGTCCAGATCTGGGCCCCTCACTACAAGAAAGACACTGAGGTGCTGGAGAGTGTCTAAAAGGCAACAAAGCTGGGAAAGGCTCTGGAGCATAAATCCTATGAGGAGTAGTCGGGAGCTGGAATTGTTTGGCCTCGAGGAAAGGAGACGCAGGGGAGATCTTATCACTGTCTACAACTGCCTGAAAGGAGGGTGTAGCCAGGTGGGGGTCAGTCTCTTCTCCCAGATAACAAGTGACAGGATAGGAGGAAATAGTCTTGAGTTTGGAAATGGCCAGGAAAGGTTTAGACTGGCTATTAGGGGAGGTTTCTTCCCTCAAAGGGTTGTCAAGCCCTGGAACAGGCTTTTAGCAAAGTGAGCTGCCATTACTGGAGGATTTAAAAAAATGTGTAGATGTGGTGCTTAGGGACATGATTTAGTGGTGGATTGGGAAGTGCTAGATTAAGGGTAGACTTGACCATAAAAATCTTTTCTAGCCTAAACAATTCTATGATGTTTCATCCCTTGGGTAAAAGGAAAAAAAATCCTTGAAAGTGTTCCTAGTCTGCTTTAGATAAAAAATTATTCTAAGCAGCCCTTTGTGAAGATCTAAATGGTATTTGACAGAACTGTCCATTGCTCTTAAGTCTAGACCCTGGCTTTGTGGGAGTTCTATCATCCTGTTCTTGCATTTAATTTTATTTTTTGTCTATGCAGGATAGCAAAATCAGCACCAGCATGCCAGTCCTGGATCTCATTGATGCCATTCAAACAGGGTCAATCAAGTATGACCTCTTGAAAACAGAGGACCTGAATGATGAGGAGAAACTAAATAATGCTAAGTATGTTTCTGCCAAGTGGCACTTAGCATGAGTTACATGGTCAGGCTTGCCTAACTTTGTCTTTAAAAACTGCTCTGTTGTCATTCTCATCTGGCACAACCTCATGTGATAAATACCACCCGAGTTAGAAGCATGAAGGCTGGGAGTTAGGTAGTAAAAAGACTATCAATGGAAATGGAGTGTGTAATGTTGTAGTTCCTGCTTTATAAATCCCTTGAAAGGATTGAAATCACTTGGTTTCACGAGCTCCTATTTTCTCATATTAACTTTAAAGTTCTTTCAGAGATCAGGGAACAATGCCAACAATAGTGAGCCATGGAAAACAGGGATTAGAGGTCATGATAGCTCTTTAGTCACCTTCAGGTGGAACATGGGCTTATTTAAGAGAGAAAACGGAGGACAGGATTCATGCCTGAAAAACTGGTTGTGTAGATGTAGATATTGATATTTTTTTTCCTTGAATGCAAATGATTTCCTAGCAGAGAGTCAATTCTGGGGGCATCTCCCTCTCCTTTCAGAGTTACACAGATCACCTCCTGGTCTGATCAGCAGTTTAGCTTCTTTTCTTATGCAGTAACTACAAAGGAGAAGAACATGACTGTAAAGCAATTTGATCTGTCATTATTTTTGTAAATACTTTTCCCACTGTTCTTTTCCCCTTCCACTTACTACCATCTGTTCTCTTTTCTTGCAATGCTATGTGTGCTTTCCTTTGTACTTTATTTCTTCATTCCTCTGCTGTTCTTTTCCTCATTTCCCATCCCCCATGCTCCCAATGTTTCTCTGCATTTTGGGGAAAATTTCACAAATGTATATGCTCTGAATAGAGAGAACAGACAAACCCACTAGAGATCAGCCAGTGGCTCTGAGCAGGGAAATGGGAATGTCAACTTGCACATTCTGGGTATGACTGAAACAAGTCCCTAAATGTTGATTTCCAACAACACTGATCTCCACTGACATCAGCCTTCTGCTTCCATCCTTGCAAACTTGTTTATGTGCAAAGTCTGAGTCTCAGAGATTGAGGGGGAGCAAGACCAGAATGGCTGGTTGTGAGGATAATCTTTCAGGGGATGGAAGATTAAATGTTTCGTACCAGGATCTGACCTGCAGTCTCCCATCCTGCAGTGCTGCAAGTATCAGGAAATACACTCTGCCTTTTATTAGAAATGTAGTTCTTTATGAACCTGTCTTGTACCTTCCTATAGAAAATTTTAAGTTTAGTGAATCCATGAAACCCATACTGGTAATGATCACTTAACAGGGGGAAAGATAATGCTACTGCACTAATTTCTGTCTTTAATTTTCTTTTTTTTTTTTCCACCCCTGCAATGCAGATACGCCATCTCTATGGCAAGAAAAATTGGAGCAAGAGTCTATGCCCTCCCAGAAGATCTGGTTGAAGTAAAACCCAAAATGGTCATGACAGTGTTTGCTTGCCTTATGGGAAAAGGCATGAAGAAAGTTTAAAGCACAAAAGACTTGCAGTGATGCCCGTTATTCTCCCTTTAGATTCCTTCAAACTGGACGTGCATGAGCACTCTGCATATCAAAGTGTAATAGGTTAAAATTCATAACCAGGCAGAAACACCAAAAATGTAGTGGCTATCACATTCGCTGAATTTTCATTTTAGTGGAATGGGATTAAAAGAAAGGCAAAACAGGTTCAACTTAAAAATAGAAAGTTAGATTTATTAACATACTAAAGGGCAAACAAAAAAAACCAACAACCACGAAACCTTTTTAAAGACCTCCCCCTTAGCAACAGTCTACTTTTCCACGTAACAATGTAAAGAGACAAAACATCAGAACTCTTAAGTCAGTAGCACTTATAAAAATAGTCTTTCATTCAGTCTTTTGAGAG
>WBMY01015187.1:210911-236087 GCA_013397315.1 Donacobius atricapilla
GTCGCCCCCCAGCCCGACTCCCAGGGCCAGCGGGGCCCGGGCCCCTCCCGGCCCGGCCACCCTGGCACCTCAGCCGAGGTCCGTCGAAAAAGGAAGGAAATCTGCCAAGATTCCTGTATTTAAGCTCTGTGTCCCCAGGGGTGCACACTTTTTACCTGATTGGCCAACTTGGCTGTCAGTTCCAAAGCAGATCACCAATTGGTTTTTCTACCATTCATGTCAAACCAATACACAAAGAAATATGCAGAGTGCTCATGCTTTTAAGGCATGAATGTTGTACATTGTTCCGGCTCATACAGAAGTCGTGTATTCACATGTATCCAGGAAATACTTTGTTTTGAACAGTTACTATATGTGCTTGATTTCTTTGCCTTATTTTCCACTTTGCTAGCTATAACCATTTCATATTCCTAAACAAGTTTTTGACAGAGGCCTAAGCATATCCTTTCATTAATGGATCCAGTGACAGACAGCTTTTAGGACTAGATAATGTTATACTCTGCTTCTACCTGAAAATGTTGTCATGCTTTTTATAGCATTTCTGCCATACTCACCTTCAGTTTGCACCTGGGATAACAAAACAGGTTTCCCCAAGCCAATGCAAGTAGTAGTGACTGTATTTTTGGAATGGTAGGATCCTCTGAGGAAATTCTTGTGCAAAGAAAGAAGTGTTTGGTGTCTGTGATGTGTTGCTGGTATGTAAACTGAGCAGTACTTTTCCCTGAAAGTTATGCCTCTGCCATCCATGGCATTACTCAGAGATTATTACATTACTGCTTACCAAAAAAACCACACTGCAGCCTGGTCCTCCAAGAACACCCAAACTCTGGAACCTTTGCAACAAACATTCTCCAAGGGATAATTCATTTTTATGTCATAATAAACTTTAAAAAGATTGAAAAGCATGATAGAAATGAAAAACATGTTCAAAGAAACTAAGGGAATGTACTCAGTAGCAATACGATGAGAAGTGAACAAAAGGATGCAGAATGACATATTTATGTAGACAATAAAAATTCAGCTCTGTTAACTTCACAGACTTGCACTCAAGGGGTTGCGGCTCTGATTCAGGAGACCATTTATACCTATGCTAGCGTAAGAAGCATGTACTCAAATGCTCCCCTGAACCCAGCCTGGGACCCTCAACAGAGCTAAATCAGCTTTGCTTTGCAGCTAACAAGGCACTGTAAACTTGCCTCAGTTGAGGACTTAGCCCTGTCTATGGATAGTCAGTGGGATATATTTGCACTGAATCTCTTCCTTGGCATGAGACGTTTACTGGCCTTTACATGGATTTTACTGTGGTGAAATGCAGAAGGAGGGAATTTTGCCTTAATGCAATCCCGTTGACAGTCTTAGTTCTCTCTGTTTCCCCCTCCCCTTCCTCCAGCCCTTCAGAATTGCCTTAACAAAGAACCAATATTCCATTACATGGAAAATAAAATGTTCTATAAAGCCAAAAGTGTAGTCTTTGCTTTTAGTAGTGGATGTGCTAGTTGGTGTGTGTCATAGAGCTGAAATGGGGAGAGAGGTAAAAATAATCTGCAGGCTCGCTGAGAATATGTCTTCTGTATTGTTATTGAAACCACAGACTGGAAAGAATTGAAAGAATTCTTTCCTAAGCCACTTCTGAAAATGCCACTCTGAGACACTGCCAAAGATGGGACATTGTTCTGGCTGGACTTCCAGTATGATTTCCCCATTTGGTGGTCTTCCCAACATCTTCCTTTGCCCAGGTACCCATAAAGTTTGCTTCTTTAAGCATTCTGCAATGCAACATGCTGCTTTCTTTCTGCAGGAATGGCCAGATCCTGTTCCTGATCAGATCTGACTGACTGGTTCCTCTTAAGAATTTAACAGGATGGGAAAAGTGCAGCATCCTAAAACCCATTCTGTCTGGTCCCAGTATTTTCCAGTGCTGGCAGAGGAGGAGAACATCCAAAATGTTACACAATGGAGATGTCACCCCAGCTTATTGCCCAGGTAGGGGGAGTTATGAGACCATGGCCCCTACGCCACTCCTCCTCTTTTCAAGTGTAGGACCTGCTGTTGCCAGAGCAGAGGGGTGGCACTGAAAAGGCAGCTTGTCTCCCCTTGTGATTGAATTGAGAGTCCCTCAGAGGTAAACCAGAAAGAGGAAACTGTCACCGCAGAGCTTCTCTCAGGTGGGATGACCATGTATTGTGTGAGTTGCATGCGTGTGTGTTTGCAAAATGAAGGGGCCGATTTTTGTTGGATAAATGGTGTAGATTTGAAAGGACTGGGTAATCCTGCCTGAACACAGCCCTGCTTCAGACTCCTTGTTTCAGGGAGATGGTCTCACCCCAGACTCAGGGGCAGTCATGAAGGATGAAGTAGATGACAGATTGGAAATGGCAGCCAGAACCAGGGTGAGAAGGATGGCTTTTCCTTTGACCCCAAATGAATGCAGGCATCTGTCATCCCCAGAGAGTAGAAGGGATTTTCAGGCATTTTCCATTTACCAGCTCTTAGCAACTCAGCTTTTTGCACAGGGGTACGATTTTTAGAGGAGTCTGCTGAGATAGGCAGAGAGAGGAGGCTTCCATACATCATGCATTTCCACTAGGTAAGGTGTAGGACTTCAGGGGCTCTGGAGACTGAAAACTGCCTCTGGCTCTGGAGAGGGGCCAGGTGGTGCACGGTTTGTTTGAATCACGTTTTACGAAGGGGCTGCCATTCCCCTCAGCATCCTCTTTTCCTCTTCAGCATCCCAGCGGCGGAGCCGGGCACCCTGCCGGCACGCAGCCCATCCCGCTGCCAGTGCTCTGCCCGCGGGCTGCTTTTGGGAGCGCCGCGGCCGAGCGGCTCTGCAGCAGGGACAGCTAACCACGAGATGGCACTCACTGCACCCGGAGCCCTGACGCCAGCAGCGCAATCCTCTGGGAAACGGAGGAAAAAATGGATACTGAACTCTCGGCACGAAGCCAGCACTCGCCAGTGCGCCAAAGGGAGTAAGCGCTGTGCAGGGATACTACAGTAAACACCTACCAGATCGTCAGCCCTGGCTCTGGAATTTCACTTGAAAAAGGAATCTGTCATGGCCCTGAAGGTGTGGGAATAGGTTTAGTCTGGTATAGGAGTATAAATATTTTCACTTTTAAGTGCATTTCTGTTTAATCGAGTATTCTTACTTATTTGATGGACTTGAGGTTTTGCTTTCATGAACTGGTAATAGCAGCCTGTAATAAAGGTCTCTCTCAGCAGATGCTGAAGGGGTTAAGCCTATGACAAACATCACCAAAAATACCAACCAGGATCTGTAATTTTTTGCTGTTGCTTTCCTTGAACTTCTTCCATTCCTCTTAGAGAAAGCAGCTGTCTTTGGGATTCACTCCCAAATCAAGCTGGCTTTGTAAGCACTTCCATTATTGATTTTCATTGCACAATTAATCATAATTTTCAATGCTTCAAAAAGGCTTAGACATTAACACGAATAAAAATAAAGCATCAGCATTTAGACTAACTAGGAGAAAAAACCATGAGGACAATCAATCCACATGCCTCAGGGTACAGTCTGATCACCAGATGGACTTAGAAGGAAATGTCCCCACACAGAGTAGTAAAGTATAATTAGGTATCTGATGAGGATTTTACACCTTCTTGTAAATCATCTACCCTAGCTAGAAATCATCTGTTCTAGCCTTAGAAAGGAGACAGCAAGCAATATGGCTGGCTGCTGTGCTTTTGTAGAGATAAGGTTGTTACTATTTCCTCCAGAACTGGGATAGAACCAAAACCCCAACCTGACATCACTCATCCTTCTAAGTGCAGCCCTAATTCCATTAGGAGCTAAGCACGAATGTCAGCTCTTGGTACCCACTGCTGCCTAAATGACCAGCAGCTTTGATCTGGCTTCTGCTTGGAAAATAGGACCCTGTCTCTGTCAACTGGCTGCAAAAAGCACATGAGCAGCACTGGTCCTACAGCAAGTGCCAGTGATTGCTGTTTTCAGCTTGATGGAGAAACGGATCCTGGTGCCTCCGATCTTGCAAACCTATATGCTGAGCTGCTCAGAGTCAGCTCTCTGTCTTATCCCATTACTGGCAGCCTCCTCCACCATATGAAGAATAGACTTGCCGAGAATTTGGGAGCATTTTCCTTCAGGCTGCTCAGCCACTTATGCCCAGTAGTTTTCAGGCAAGCAAACAAGGCAAGCAGCAAAGAGTAGCACCACTGAATGCCTAACTCTCATTGCCTGCTGTGTGTGAGCCACTTTGGAGCTAAAATTTATCCACAAAGCTAAGAAGCTCTTCATTAAGCAGGACATGAAACAGAAAAGCACTGTGTACTGGTAAGGTGGCAGCGGTGGACTTTCTACAGCTTAATGTAAGAAAACCGTGAATTAGGGCCAAGCTCACACTATAATGCTCTCAATTTTTTTTGTAATTGTCAATCAGTGCTCGGTGGTGGTTGTCTTCTGCCACCAGGAAAACTGTGTCATTCCCCTGACAATTCCTTTGCTGCTCTGAAAGTAACATATAGCTCTTAGTTCTCACCAAGTAAAATGACTATATAAAGAACTGTTTTTCATTGCACCTTACTTACTTTTTGTGCCCTGATAACTTTTCAAAGGCACCCATGCTTTATGGGAAACCTAATTTGTTCCCAGAGTGCAAACTACTATTACTATTCCAGATCCATGATAAATTGTCCAAAGCTGAGAAGGGCTAGAATTCACACAGGCCATGTGCTCACAGGTAATGCTATGTCTGAAATTTGTGAAAAGAGCAGAAAGCTTCATAACAAATCACAGGTAGACACACTGAATTCCATCAGGACAGGCACTCATTTAGTGCATTTGTTAAGGATCTAAGGAAATGCAGCAATGAATATCTGTAAATGCATAAAGCACAGAGAGGAGCCCCGCACATCCACTCCAGAAATCTCCTAGCAAGTGCTTCACATGCTTAGAGCTGCTTTGATTCACACAGGCAGAAAAGCAATGTCCTATTGCCAGGCACCTCTGGCAGCCTGTGCAGTCGTCCTCCTTCTTCACTGCACATAAGCAAACTGAACACCTCAGAGCAAACATCCATTTGTCACTGAGGTGGGGAGACACTCTGACCAACCCCTGAGCAATGTGCCCTCCCTTGATTTTGCAGCCCTGGAGTAGAACACCCTGCATGTCTGAGAGGTAGTGGACAAGACTTTAGAGCATCAGCCTTGCCATACCTTCTCCTGAAGGCCTGTGTTTGCTTGGGTGCCAGTGAAACCATCCTGTGGTTGGTTAATGTGCCAGTGAAAGGCTCAGTCAGCCACAGCAGGGAAAACAGAGATTCCTGAGGAGGGATGCAGGCCCTGCCCACCAGTCCTACATGCACTGCTTGCTGCAGTGGCAAATCACAGTTGGCATAAGGGGAATGTGGCCTCAGTGTCCCAAAATGCTTCTCAGACCTGCCTGGGGTGATGCTGTCCATGTAGTGATCAGATCTTGCACATCAGTCAAATGCCTCTAGAAAATTTCCAAATTTGTAGAAACTTCCCAAATTTGTAGTTGGAGCCAGATTCTAGTGCAGTGATGGATGTCTCTGCAGTGTGGATCTGCTTGCATAGACTGATGGTGGTGGGGACCACGCCAGCTGAGAGAGGTGAATGAAGGAGGGCAGAACCTTTGCTCTATGAGGTTTCTCTTCACCAGCATCCTCAAACAGGCCCTGGCATCTCTTTTGAACAGATCCCAGCATTCTCCAAAAGCCCAAAGGAAGTGTCCACTCCTCTAATTTCTGCCAAACACCCTGCAAGAAATGTGAGTAAGTGCAAGGAGTGCAAAGAAGGAAGAAAATTCTGTTGATCCAGCCAGAGACAGGCAGTACACATTTAGCAATTATCTCCAGGGCTAAATGCATTCTGGATATGTGCATACATAACCTTTTTACATAGACAGGGGGACAGGTGTGTATCCATTCACATGCAACTTGGCCAAAGTGTATTCTCTGTAGGTGGCACTTGGACACCTTCCTCAAGTGCTCAGAAGTTCTGCTTGGAGTGCTTCTGGAACTCTCTTTGATGTCCTGTGTTTACCAAAATAAAACTAGCCTTGCAAGTGCTCCTTGTTAAAACACTGGCAAATAAGCCAGTATGTACCAGCAAAAAGAAAACATGAGTCACTTGGACAAGTTGTTTTTTGGATGGTAGCTTATAACAGACCTTCAGGAAGCAGAGCTCATGAAGAAAGTGTTTAAACGGTACAGACACCTCCCCACTTACCCCAAACCATGCATACACTATAGCAGCTTTCTCTCTGCTAACCCAGGAGAGCTGACTAGCAAAGAGAGTAAAATAAAAGAATTAATAAATAAAAGAGCTTGGCACAACTGAGTCCTCAAAAATGCCAAGGAAACATGTATTTTCAGCCTCTGCTCATAGCTACAGCCATGATTGAAACATACTGCCGAGGTCTCCCTTCTCCCAGGTTAATCCATCATTTTCTAGCACAAGCAGCATCTGATTTTTATATTTGAGAATGATGTGAGGGAGAAATGTCTGAACCACAGAAATTGCAACAGAGTCCAGATTTTCCCTTCCTGGTGGTTTCATGGGCTGCAAAATTGTTTCCTGAATGAAATAACAGAGGTTGGTGACATTGGCCATGTATGCAAATGATCAGAGTGTCCTACAGAGATTAACTGGTTCATGAATAAAGATGAGGAGCTGAGGTGTGCAGGGAGAAATCATTTATCAATTATATGCCTTGGAAAACTGAAAGATGATGCAGCCTTAACGGCTGAATGGGTTTGAAAGGGGGACTTGTAAATTGAGTTCTAATTCTGTTCTGCCTCATTCAAAATAAAGAGCTGTTACACTAATTGCATCCTTGTGTGGCTCAGAGCAAGAGCACTCAGCTGCTTTGCACAGGGAGCAACGGAGATCAGAGTTTAGTTGGATTTTAGTCATCTTCTGCCTTATGTGGGAAGGACGCTCAGTGGTTACCTTTGGCCTCATCAGTAGCGATAACGCACAAAAAAATGGCAAGAGCCTATCAGCAATTTTCATAAGATTGTTTTGCATTTGCATCTGAATTTAAAGAACCAGTAAGGACAGCACAGACTCACTTGGCTTTTATGTTCCCCTTCAGTCACACGGATGCATCAGCATGATTACCCATTCTGGAGGGACTCCCTGATTAACTGGAAACAAGAGGATTCTGGAGGATCAGAACCATAATGGACTAATGCTAATCCCAAACAAGAAAAAGGATCTGAGGGATGGGGCTGCTGATAACAGCTGACCTCTGCTCCTCCTTCCCCTTCTGAGTGCTTGTTAACAGGTTTACTGTTACGGACAGCACCAGCCTAGCGTGGGCTTTAGCACACACTGAAACACAGACTCAGATCTGAGAATCTTGATGAGAATTGTTATTTAAAATCTTGCTGCTGGATACTGTGCAAGCCCCAGGATCAAAGAGGAGAGCCACACTTAGGTCACAGTTGAGTAGAAAGGAAATCTTGTGACACTTGGGTTGCTGAAAACCGGGGGTGACACTTATGGGAGTCATTGGAGATTACTCAGTGGCGCTGCTGCAACTGCTCGAGACCATCTGGCTGCAGCAATTCAAGAAGTTTCTCCTTTGATTTGTTTTATCTGACAGCTTTCCAGGGTCTGGCTCTCTTTCACCAAAAAGAGCAGCTTGCAGGAGCCCAGCATGATGACCAGGCACAGCCCAGCATCCCAGCATGTGCAGAGCGGTCTTGAGCAATGATAGATACCCTGTCTTAGCAGGGACACAGGTGCTGGTCTCTTCTGCTGCCACCATTTCAGGCACTGACATCTTAAACCACCACATAAAGATGTGCCAGAGCCTGGTCTGGCTGAGATACAACACCTAGTCCCTGTCCAGGCTGACACTGGTGTAACTGCGTGTGAATGTGCAGAGGGAGAGGAGACAGAGCACTCAGCCAAAAGAGTGAAGACATCCTTTTAGAACTGCCTTTAAAGTGTGATTATATTTTTAAAAGCAATAGAATAATGGCATCAAGAGGCTATATATATTGCCAGTCCTAATTCCCAGAGGCATAATTTTCAACCAAGAAATCAAGAGAATACTTTGTTAACTATCTGCTCTGAAAACTAGGACGTGGTCATCCCTCTTTAAATGAAAGCCTGTGCATCTCCCAAAGCCACCCTAAAAGTTAACACAACTGAAATTGTCCCCCATTAGTACAAGGCCACTGGTCATATTTGCAATGGCAACACTTGCAAATATCAGGTCAGCATAGCCCATGGACTACCCAGTGGAGAAGGAATAATTAATCCAAGTGCAGCAAAATCTTTGAACTCTGACAGAATTTTTGACCAAGCAGCTCTTTATCAGGGAATGCTGACTCAGCAGAAGCAAAAAGGGTTGCTGGAAATGATAGGTTTTGATGAATATCCTAATTGGAGAAAAATAGATTTGTTCAAGAAAGGAGGATTTCAAATCTCCTCAAATTCAGCTAAAACCTCATATTGCAACAGTTTCTAAATTCAGTCTTATATCCTCCAGATTTTAAAAACAGACTGTAGAAATGCAAGTTAATTTTCAATAAAATAATTAAAACTCCATCGAAAAAATCAAGCGACAGTTAAAATTCTCAAAATGAAATGGTTTTATTAACTCAATTATTTTTATAGCTGCCCTTCACAGTGTTTTTTTGGACTGCATTTTTCTTCCCAAATAATCTGGGAAATATTTCCCAGATTCTCAGAAGTCCTCGAAGGTTATTAAAAGTTTACTGCTGCAAGTAGAGTTTCCTCAAACACCCTTTTTCTTCCTCTTTTGTATGAAATATTTCCTCTGCATTTCAGAAATCAAAAAGCAAGTAGGGGATCAGTAGCTTTCAAACACCATGTGAACAGTCTGTTTGCAATAAACAGGAGAATCTACTGGAAAAGCAACCAACACTGAAAAATGTCTTACAATTACCATTTGTCTAAAACTTTCTTCTCAGATAGACAGCAGTGTTCCCTTTTCCAACTTAATTAATGCCCTAAGACATGTAGAGATATGATTCTTTCCTTTCCTTTCCTTCAATAAGAGCAACCCAACTCCATCAGCTTTTCAATTTCTTCTGTTAAAGCTAGCTCAGCAGATCAGATTTTTCTTCATATCTGTGCATGAAACATTTTCACGTGAAAGAGTGCCTGGATGAGCAAGTTTTGTCTCCCGTATTTAGTTTTTATTTGACAGCTTCCTTTTACCTGTGTGAGGAAAGAGCATCTGAACCACTGGTTTAAAAATCAACCCTTCTGGCAGAGTGCTGCCCTTGCTGGGAATGGCCTCTGAACCTTATCAGAACTTCCTCTTTGTTTGAACAATGTCTAGAAAAGATAAAATAAACTAAAAGGTCTAGGTAAGGCATCAGTGGCTTCACTTCCCATAAGCCTTTCTTTGCCATTCCTTTTGGTGTCTAGTCTGTGCTCAACTCCAGTTTGACATCTTCAGTGTTGGTGTATTTTCACAGAGACATAAACCCCAGTGTACTCGCTGGGGAGCATGATTCACTTCTGTTGACTTCAGTCACCTAAAAGTCAACTGTCTGCCTTCATAGGACAGGACCGTCCTTCTAAAACAATTAAAACAAACAAAATAACCCCTAGGGCTGTGTTTGACTTCCAAAGGTCTGGCTTCCTGCTTAGGTGGAGAATTGGCTCTGATCTGGATCAGTCCAGAGCTGTTCTAGAGGATGTTCATGGATGCAATCTAGTCTGGATTACCTAACCTTAGCTCCAGGGCTTGTTCCCAGGCATTTTTCACCCAGGGTATAGCTATAACCCTAAGCTACACCTAGAGCATCAAATAATTTTGTTCCCTCATTCACATCCAGGTCTTGGCTCCCGGGTGTCCCCATTACGTACATATTGATTCACTCCTCAGTCCTCTTCTGGAATGAATTCTCTCTGGAAGAGGATTTAAACCAGGATAATAAGCTGTGTCTTAGTCAAATATAACCGTGGATAGAGATATGGGAAGCAAATCTTCAAGAAATGCAAAAATTAATAATAATGAGATGAAGAGTCACTTGTACTTTTTCTTGAAAAGTAACCCTTATGACATCCATAAGGAAAATACATGGATGTCAAAGCACCACAAAAACGTATGTCTCACTTGCTTCTTGTTTTGTCTGATAGCAAATGCCAGGAAAAGAAGCTTTCCTGTTCAGAGATTTTCTGTTTGGACTTTACCTCATTCCCACTGCTTTGAACCAGATTCATGCTTGGCTGTGATGTCTCGTAAGAGAGCTGGATGCACAGCATGCTGCTGGACTTCCACAAATATTAGATTACAAAAGCTTTGTGCTTGCTGTTCTTTCTTATGTCTGTGGTTTGTAGCTGCAATAAAATAAAAGGCTGAGATGACAAAGTAGTTTGTCAATATGAAAATGTCCAAAATGTATTTTATTCTCTTGTACATGGATGACTCCTATATGAGCAGCACCTCCCCAGGGAGCTTTGTCATATTGACTTAGCCACCAGGAGCTGGGGCTTGAAATGAGAGGCGGTATTAAATTTTAACTACTCTTTAAATAACATTTTTAAAATCAATAATGTGGGTCCCGAATCCTCGACTTTCCTATTGCATTTGGTTTTGTTGTGGATGCCATGAAGATGAAGTTTTACCTGCTCCTTTTTACACTTTTTATCCTGTTTCCAGAGAAGCCTGTCTTCACTATTCCAGGGTAAATATATACCGATGCTACTGGGCATTCTAGTGTGTGGTTTGTGGGACAGGGAAAGTATTGATGCAAAATAATTCTGAGTTGCATAAGAAAACATTTGTCAAAGGCTGACATATATTTATTGCCCTTGTAATTGGATATGTGGTTCAATTTAACATAAAGATGGTGGGGGAAATTAAATTATTTTAAGTCTTATTTGCATCCATAAATCCTATGTTTTTAATCATATTAAGACTACTCTTTTTGGTCTAAGTGCAAATCAATTCTGTTCACTCAGTGCTTTTGAATGCCAATAAAGGACATTTTGAAACTTAATGGGAAAAAATAATTTGCCTCATTTGCCTCAAAACAAGATCCTAAATGAATTACTTCTTGAGGTAGAAAGACAAACCATTTCAGAAAGTGCTAACAATCTGTTTTCTTTCCAAATAAGCTTTTATGATGGTTTTTCCAGGCATAAATCATTTTTGAATAACCATCTGGTATTTGTACAATGTTTCAGAAGCAGCTTTATTGTTACCTATCGATGAACTTCAGATATGCCCTGAAACCAAATGCTTTCTTAAAACATGAGAACATATGTCAAAGATGAAGACAGGCAAAGTGCTTTTATTTTCTGCATTTACCATTGGTTTAAAAACTTGAAATGTTTTAATAAGTAGAACTAAAAGGATAAGTTCCTCATGTGATGATTTTAAGCAAAGCTGAACAACCTAGGATTAAATACAACCTGCCCCCAAACTAAAATATCTACACAAACAAAATGTGAATTATTTCTCATATCCTGTCTGTGATTTTGCACCACTCTGCAGACCTTTGAGAGGTAAACATCATTGCGTTCACGCCTTAAAAAGAAGATTTTTTCCTCTCCCTTTGTGTTGCGGTCATATTTTGTTGTGGATTGCTATGGAGGTGGGAGGGTTAAAGTAGGGGGAAACAAACATGGTTTTAGGTGAATTCAGTAGAACAATATTGCTCTGTGTTACTTGAAGATTTATTTTTTTCACGTTTAAATAGAACACTAAATAGCTGACTCTTAAAGAAGAATATGATGTTTCCCACTGGAAAGCAGGAGCCCTACCCCCCCAGCCCTAGTTACAAAAATGGTTAACATCATGAGATCCACCTGACCAGATGGAATTTTTATACAGCTTTATGTAGCAACAAGTTCCCTTCACCTTTCTGTACAGCTAATGCGGAAAATATACGTGTATTTAGTAGGCAATTCATTCCAGGTTAGCACATCTAAATTAGCTCAGGTTTACCTGACCCCTAAAGTGCCTCTTTCTTTATTACGACAGTACCTAGCTCAGATGAAGATATCAAACCCATCTAAAATTAACTGAAATGTATCTTACTTACAGGGTATGATCTGAGTATTGTAGTGTGGGTACGGCAGCCAGACTTCTACTAAGAGGTAAAAGGGAAAAGAAAAAGCTAGGAGAAACAGCAAGAGAGCCCAGTGGGACCCTGGCAGAATGTAGGAAGACGGGAATGAGAAGCATCTTTTCAAGGACAAATTGAAAGCAATCAGGGAAGGAGGGCATGAGAACAGAAAGAAAAGAGGTGTGTTTAAGATAACCAGGTCCTGCTGTACAGGGGCAGCAGGCAGGATGAGGAAGCTGGGAGTGAAGGGCTGTTTCTGAGCTTGGTATAAGGGTAGTAATAATTGAAGCTTTTGTCTGGGTGTTTTCTACAAAGAGTGGGGAAGTAGACCGATGAAAGAGGGTATAATGGCAAATCGAAGCAGGGGAGCTGAGAAGGGCAACAACGACAGTTTTAGCTGTCACTACTTGCCACACTGAAATGCAGGGGCAGAATTTTGATCAGCTTACTCAGAGTATTCAGGTCCTATCACAAGTGCTAGAGAGGAATCGTAACACCTGATCAGTAGTTGCCACACTCAGACAAAATATTTGTGCAACAAACAGTGCACACCAGCTACCTCATTATGGTGCTCTCAAGCTGTGGGAATCATGCAATGAAGCCAGATGCAGCAGGCCTTTTCTTGGCTCCTGTATGAAAAGACACCCTCAGCTATGAGTAGACATTCATTTTCAAAGTAGCCTCAAACACACACTTCAGAGTGCACTCACCTAAAGAAAGAGGCCACCTTGCCTATCCCTGATTGTTTTTTGATGTTCTGTCAAATGACTGTGGAGGCAAAAATAGGGTTGGCATGTTCCGCATGAGAAACAACAGTGATTGCTTGGAGCCTGGCTAAAAGTAAAGATGAATCACCTGGTTGCCAGATGCTGTCAGGTTTCTGCTTGAAATCAGTCACAGCAAAAAGCTCTGACAATCATGTTATGCTGCTTGAAAACACTAGTTTTGAGAGCCCTCCCTGTTTTCTTTTCAGGACAGTCTTTGCAGACAGGGCTTGCAGGGACTTTGATTGTGCCTGTTTTTTTATGGTGCCACCAGTTCCACGTGATTAGATGGCTGAGAGCCACCCCAGCCTAGGAAATGGAAAGATGGGTCTGGCACTCCCCTGAGTCTCCTTCTTCTACACACACAAATTATTTTCAATACCTATCCAGTGCAATTTTTAACTACATGACTTGCAGGAGAGTGATGATCAGGACTCAATGCAGAGTGCTATTTTTTTCTTCCCAGAAAGTGAATTTCACTTCTGTCACCAACAGTGGGGCAGGCATGGAGTAGCTGGGAAGCACCAGGTCAGGTACAGCATATCCAGAACACAGTTTTCTAGTAGAAGGGGAATACAAGTTACTGGGTTAAGATGGGGAGGACAGCGGTGCAATCTGAAACAATACCAGCAGAGGGACACAACTGAGGAGACCAGAAAATCTTGACTGAAGTAGGAATGCACACCTACAGAACATCATGTTTGGCTTTTGCCAGACCTGTGAGGGCTTTTGGCAGACTGGGAGGGCTGATGTCTCTGCTGAGCAGTGACCGAGAAATTCAGGGGACAATAGGGTAGCCATCTTCCTGTCCTCAGCTTGTTTTCAACTGCTGCTGGTGCACTGTGGATTAGCTGGGGCGGGTGGCTGTGGTGCTGGTGCCAGCTCCCGCAAGAAATGTCAGTGTTCAGCAGTAAATATTGGCTACCAAAGCCCTGTACCATCTTTTTCATGCATTCTACTGATTGGCAGATGCAGAGGCTGGAACCAGATTCAGCATCTTCACTATTGGATCGTCTTTGGGTTCACGGCAGCCAAGCCAGGCAAGATGAGAGAGGCCAAGCCTGTTTCTCCACTTTTGCATGAACTGGAGATGTTCCAAGTACCTGTGCTTTTCCTAAATACCCGTGTTTTTCAGGGATGAAGTTTTGTGTGCTCTCCCAAAAACTGATGAACAAGTTGAAGCTCTTCAGGATTTACTGAACACCACTGAGGTAAACAGTGTTCTGTCTCTCTGAACTCTGGGGCAAATTTTCCCCCAGGTGCTCTAATACTGCTTCTCCCTCCCACAAAAGTTCTAGCCCACTTCCATTCATTTGTTCTAATGCAACAGTTCAGGAAATGCTTGGTTTTCATTTCTCACTACCTTCTGATTTACATGAGGAGACCCCTCCATAATGTTTCAGTAATGAATTATATCAGAGCTCATATTTCTGCAATTGATTTTGCGTATTAAGGCCCTGCAAAACTGGCAAAACACCAACACACAGTAAGTAGGAATGCATTTGCTAGGGAACCTCAGCACTTTTGACCAGTGTGATCTTGACCTATATGGCCTGCACACCTTTGAAGATCAGGACTGGATTTTTGTGGTATTTATTTAAAGGGAGCATCTAGAGAAAAAAATACCTTAAATAATACTTTTGCATTACCATTACTCCTATCTTTCATTAGATAAAGGAGTATTTAATTAAATTGGGACATCCCTTCCTCTTCGCTTGCCCAATCACACCCTCCCAGTTTGAAGTCAACGCTACAACAAAGGTGTAACCATTCCCTCAGTCAACATAATTTACAGGATGATTGAGGATGGGTTTCATATGACTGAGAGTTTTTAAAGGTGTCTATACCCTGTCTTTCTCTTTCTTGGCTCCTATTCATTTTATGCCTACCCCAAAATCCTTCTGCTGTCCCCACTAGCACCTTCTGATCCTTCCCTTAAGTTTTCAGAAACATTTGGATAACCTTCCTTGCTCTTTTCCACCTTCACAAGTTAAGTCTCTTTTTCTGTACCAATATAAACCTCTGCTCCTCCATCTTTTTTTTTTTTTACTACTGTAATTCTTCACTTTCTTGTACACAGGAGCCCCAGAAAGTTGGGAAGAAGAACTGCAGCACATTTAATGCAGAGAGGGCTCGTGGTAGTTTCTTCCAAGTCATTTATGAGAATGTGTAAACCAAATATTTTTCATGGGTTATAAACCAGACAATTTGTTTCCATGACTATAAATTGGGCAAGCTATAAGAAAGAAACAGAATGGGAATGGCCAAAGGAAAGGCAATAGGAAAGTGAAAGGGGAAGGGTACACACAAACATTACCTCCCAAACAATTGTAATGGTTACCATTTATTGTTCAAACAATAGTCCTTGTGCAACAGAACCATAAAGGAAAAAAGTAAACCCTATTGTCTGGTGACTTCATGATGTATGATGCCCTAAAAATGCATCCAAGAATTATGCAGACTTTTTTCATAATGTCTAATTTACTGTCACCTCTAGATCTTTTTGTATTATTGGTTCTGAAGTTTCGGTCTTTTATTGAATATATTGGCTTCTGATTTTATTATTGCAAAATACTTAATTTTACCAAGAACAATCTCATTTTCTTACTTTTCTCCAATTTCTAGTCTCTGTATTGCTTCTTCAACTTGACTTATAGTCAAACCCCTTCTGGCACTTATTTCCTCCCTGATCAAAGTCATCAGAGACTACAATAACTACAAAGACAGGTCTGATCTTCATTAATTCTCCAAATACCCTCAGGGAAAATAACTCTCAGCAAACTTGAAAACATGTAACATAATAACCAGCTAAACATATCTATTATACTAGAAATACTATCTCAGAAAAGGTTATGTTCTTGTCTTTGTTCTTGATTTATGAATTTCTCTGCAGAAGTCATTATAAACCTTACTTAAATACACACATTTCATTTCCAGAAGCAGCAGAATGCTACATATCACAAGGAACATTTAACTGCTTGTTAAGAGTGGTCTCTTAAATTGAAAACATATGCTTTGATTATTTCCAAAATGCTTATTAAATGTTAGTAAAAATATTTTTTCTTTCCTCAGTAAAAAAAAAATGTTTTTGGAAACTTTGTAGGTCATCCTCTGGCAACCTGTTGTTGTTGAAAACATCAAGAAGGACGGAGAAGTCCATTTCTATGTCAGGGCATCCAACATAAATAGCACAAAAGACCAGTTAAGTCAACTGACCATTGAGCACAGGTATGTATTTTTTATTTGTAGTCATGAATGATTCTGTAAAGTTGTTTGTCATTAATTTAACAGGAGATTGTGCTCTTCCTTTGTTATTCAGAGTCTTGATGGAAGACGTTCAAGGAATTATTAAAAATCAGACTGTCAATGACGCAATCAATATTCGCGGATCTTCCTCATACTATGAAAACTACCATTCAATGAAAGAAGTAAGATATTTTTGTTGTGAACATCTGTAGATGTAAAGGGTGGAATTTGTCTCATGGTTGAGAATGGAGATAGAGGGAAAGAAATCATCAGCAATTAATAATTACCACTGTACTGCTCAACAGTTAAGAGTTCTATTGTAATGCTTTCATAGAGGTAGAAAGAAGCACCAGAAAAAATCTCTCATACATGTATTGCCTCAAACTGTCATTCAAAGGCAGTTGATACAGAAGCAAAATGAAGTCACAAAACAAACATGTAAATATTTTAAACATAAATCAATAACAATTTAAACAAATAGAACTAAACAGGAATTTCAGGGCTACATTTGGACTGTGTTGTGACTGTATCTTACTGTTTGTTTTAAAAGAAGTAGAGTCAGGCAAGTGGTAAGTGGGTTGCATTATTAGTTTTTCTTTACCATCAGATAAAAATTATGGGACGTAGAATGAATTTAAGTCTAGACCACTTTCAGGGATGAAGGAAAAAAATGGAGAGAAGATCCACTTACTAACTTCACCCTTGCAGATATATCGTTGGATGGAGGAAGTAGTGGAAGTCCACTCTGATCTCCTCCAGAAAATATATATTGGATCATCCTATGAAAAGCGACCACTTTATGTTCTGAAGGTACACCTGTGACTTACTGCAAAAACTTTTGAAGTACTACTGTAAGCAAATGATGGGGTTTGGCCAGGACATTTCCTTGAATCTATACGTACTTTTTTGTGCTTATTAGAAGTTTCCTAAGTTCTTCTAGTAAGATGCATTACCGTTGTAAATGCATTTGACCAGATTGGGTTCCTTTCTGGCTCACAAGGAAGTTATCACATCTAGACCATCATGCAAAGGCATGAAATACTGGCACAGTGGATACCCTCCTCTTTTGATGAAGCCAGTCTAGTCTGTTGCCCTGAATAGCTGATGGCAGACTCAACTGACCTCAGGCCTTGCTGTAGTCTTGATGCCCATGCTAGGACCTCACAAGAAGCATGAAGGTGGCTCTCTGACTGCATGCAAATCTAACCAACGGCGGCATCCTGGCCCAGGATCAGTCTGAGCTCTCCTTATAAGAGAGATGCTTCTTCTTCCATCTTGGTTACCTTTTCACTTCCACTTTTATGTGGTACCTTTTACAATGGAAACATTTGAACGCAACCTCTCTTTTGTCAGATTTCTAAAAGCAAGGAAAACTCAAAAAATGCCATATGGATTGACTGTGGTATCCACGCTAGAGAATGGATTTCTCCTGCTTTTTGCCTGTGGTTCATAGGTCATGTGAGTACCTAATCACATCAAATTACTGTTTTCAAAGAAAAGCAAAAAGTCTTGATGCCATTTACCTCTGTCCAATTGCATTCTAGGATTCATAAAGCCTTAATCCATTTACCTCCACGACACCAACATGTGATATTTTTGTCTAAGCTGCAAGCATAGCTGTGTGTGTGTGTGTGTCTGTGTGTGTGCACATGTCAGTAGATAAGGGTATGTGTGTATGAGAGAATCATAAAGTCATTGGGAGTGAATGCAAAGGAGCTCCAATGCACTATCAAGTATGAAAGAAACCTCAAAGTATGTGCAGCAAATTCAACAGGGACATTTATTGATATGAATGGTCAGGGATGGAGAGGGCATGGCAGAAAAAGCACGTTTGGTAATCTGCTAGGGCCATGTCTGTACTGCTGCGTGGATTCCAGGAGTGGTCTTGGCTCTGAGTCACACAGCACATGGTGACTTGCGTCCATATTACTGCAACTGGCACTGCCTGGAGCAGATCAGAAGACACACAGATGAGCTCGGGCTTTCCTACAACCCTTGGTTCTTCCCTACATGCCTTCCTAGAACAATTGATACTGCACACTTGCCTGCTCCAGACATGGCACAGCTCCACACCAGCAATCCACTGGCTGTGATGCATCACCTCCTCCTGTGTCGATTGCTACTGCTCCTCCTGACTCCATGCTTTTCATTTGTGCTCCTGCTTTTTTCTGGATCTACAGAGAATAAAGCCACATAAGTCACCTTCTTCTGAAGGTATTATCCCTGCTAGTGACACCCTCATCTCAGATGTCCAGAACACGGCCAACAACTTCCAGCTGTAGTACCAGTTCGTGGAAACTAGAAAATCATTGATGGGTTGAGCCTGTAGATTAATCACTGATGGGATGGGCTTAGATTAACCAGCCTTAATGTGTGGCCACAGATAAATAGACATATCTCTCTTTAGTATCTTTATTATCTAACCTGCTCAGGAGAGGGAAAAAAGGTGCACCAAAAGAAACAACATCCACAGTTTACAACTGGATTTTAAAATACATTACCTTGGTCTTTTTGAACTTAAGGCATCTCTGCTCAACTCCTTATGCTGAGCTGCTGACTCAGTCCCTGGTATGGACCAGGAAAAGACTGAGGCCTTTCTGGCCCAGACAAGGTTGCCCATCTTGCTCAATTAATATTCTGAGATAATATTTATTATTACTTTTTCACAAAAGCAAAGTTCACAGTAAAAATAAGCTAGATGACACTGAGACTTCAGTCACCAGTACTGTAGTCAGAGAAACAACAGAGGCGAGTCCTTGAAATGTGACTTATGATTTGGCCATGATGGAACTAAATAATGTGGATGATGATGTCGATAATAACAATAAAAAATGTATTTGTTTTTGCCATCAATCACAACTATAAAATCTCAATGCCTAAAACATTTGAAAGGATATTGCAGGAGTTAGGGACAGACACAGCTGAATGTACCTTGTGACACATTGATAATCCCAGCATTCAAGGTTCCACTGGATGCATTTGCCCTTTTCACACCGCTCCAAATAATTACCAGCTATGCTGTCATTTTGCCAGTGACATGTCCCTGCAGCATTTTTCAGAAGTAACAAGCTGAACATTTAGGTTCTCCATTCCTTTGATCTAATTTATGTGGTTTAAATTCAGATTTTGTTTCTATATCTCTTCATGAAGCAACATTATAAAATCTGACATTAATACACATCTGCACACATGCACTAAAATCATCAGCTCTCCCTAGCAAATCCTAGGCATTCTTTATAATGGGCCCACTTTTTATAATTTCGTTTTGTCATTAAGATTGTAGAAAGATTGACATTTCTCATTTAGTCAAAGGTAGTCCATTGCCTGAGGATAACTAGGAAGGATTTAAAATGAAAGAAGGTGATCTAAGTAAGGCATAACAAAAAAAAAGGATGATGAAGGACCTAGTCTATTCTAATAGTAACAAACCCACTATCTAGATTAAAATTTATTTCTTTGTCATGGACCAACAACCAGGTTTGGTATCACTAAAGCCTTCAAAATAAGCTGTGAGGCAAATTTAACAATGTAGATCTTACTGACTCTTGTCATACAGTTGCATTAAACTCACAATGTAACCAGAATAAATAATGTTATGTAGGGCAGCCATTTGAAATATTACTTCTTGTTTTGGAGCTTGCTATATTTTGGGCAGGGGGGAGGTTTTCTATTACTTACACAGGCAGCAAAATCTCAAACCTTCCTATTAACAGGCTTCATTTCTGTCTCATGACCACCCACTAACACTAAAGGACTGCACTGTATCTAACTGACTGTATCAATTTCTCTGCGCGGCACTTCTGAGCAGAGAGCTACTTTGGTATTTAACCATTTCCATCATGTGATTAGCCTTATCAGACTCAGGTAGACTGCTCTGATAATTGCACAATTATTTTACGCATGCCACCAGATACCTCTGTAGGAGGGTTAGAAAAATAACAACTACAAATGCCTTTAATACGTTTCCCCTGTGCTTTGTAGGCAATCCATGTGCGTGAGAGAGATCGGACCATGATAAATCTTCTGGAGCACTTCGATTTCTATGTCATGCCTGTGATAAACGTGGATGGCTATGAGTACACGTGGAGCCACCCCACCGTATGTAGACCTTTTTTGACAGGTTGTGCAAGACATTGATTCGCTATTTATGGGAATTATCATTGTGCATGGCTAAGGCATAATTTTTATCCTGGAACTGGACACCCCAAGCTCTTACTCTGTGCTTGGAATTTCTGCATCTTTGCCCACAGGATGTTGGATTTGTGCTCCTAAACTCACATACTTGGCCAAACTGTATGTCTTCTGCCCTACTTCCAGAGTCCAAATTCCATTGAAATCAGAATGTGATCACTACTGATCCTATCCAACATTTCCTTTCATCACTCAGTCTTGCTAGCAAGCAAGTTTTAGAATCTTCCTTGGTCTTCACTAGCACAGGACTGTAGAGGCACAAGTGGGAAGTCACATTTAACTAACCAGTGAGGTGGTGCATTGACTTTTTCAGCATTTTTCCCTCAACATGGCTGGTGTGTCTCTTTTCATAGAATCGGCTGTGGAGAAAAAGCCGCTCCTCGTACAGTAACAGCAAGTGCATTGGTACTGACATGAACAGGAATTTTGATGCACACTGGTGTGGTAGGACATAATTTTCTTCCTATTGTACCCCTGCCTTACTTTGGGTCTTTAATTTTTTTTATTTTGAAAACATTTTCATCTACCATTCTGCAAAGTTAATACAAAGACAAATGCAGCTGAGTATCTGTTATGAACCAATAAAAAATTTTCTAGCTTTAGATAATTCTTTTTGGGACTCAGGATTTTTCATCCCCAGATAACACACCATGGAATAATCTCTTCCCAGCACAACAGAGCCCCTTGCATCACACCATGACACAGCTGGGGGAGGCTGTTAGTGGGAAGAAAGAAAGAGGGAAGAAGTGGCCCCAGCCGTGTCACCCAAGGCTTGTTGCACTATCCTGACGCTGTTCGTCGCACACACACCCACACACACACACACTTTGATCAGAAGGCATGAACTAAAACTGATTTATTAAAAAAAGTCTGGCTCCATTTTATTGTATTTCTACAAAGGCCAGGGATTGAGGGAGAAGGTTGACATCTCTCCCCATCCCATTAGTCAAGACAACTGTCCATCAGCTGTGCATATCTCTAAGAACAGGAATGTAAACTTTCCTTGAAATTACAAAAAGATTGGATGTGTTTACATTACTTAAGCGTGAGAAAAAAACAAACAAATCATGAAACTGTGAAATAGAAGAGAAGGTTGAAAAAATCAGGGCGACACTATCCAGCTGAGTAGATGCTCCACTGTGGTATACAAACTGATCAGCTCCATAATGCCAGGCTAAACAAAATTTTTGGCCCTTGGTGATTCTTATGAAGACTACCATCATATTTAATTACTGCAGGCACTTTAGTACTTGACAAGCTTTTTTTGCAGTCTGCAGAATAGCTGCCTTAAAATGTTACCCTACAGATCAGATCTGACCTCACTCAGCGTTGACACTAAAGTCCTATATGGATTTCAGTCATTCTAGCCCATTGCTAAACCATCCATGGCTGTTATATCAAGAAAAACATGCCTTTTTTCCCCTAAACACTAAAGATCCTAACTCCTTCCAGAAAGCTAATTGGTCTTATTCTGAAGGCAGAAGTGGTGAATCCTATTTGTCCTCTTGATGATTTGTTCCACTGTCAATTTTTTCTTAAAAAAATCTTCATTTTGATTTGTTTCCTCAGATTCCCATTGGAAGTTTTCTTTCCCACAAGATTAAATAATCATGTAGAATTGCCTTTTTCCTGTAGATTTTAAGATGTGATATCACAACCATGTGATGATTTTAAATGAAGCATATTCATCCTCTCCTCTAAGAATTCTTATCCAGCCTTTGAATTCATTTTTTCTACATTTTCTCCTTGATTGTTTGTAAGAGCATTATAGGTGAGAAATCTTGGTAGGCTTGCAGAGATTTCTACAAGCATGCGAGTTCTTTCCATAGCATGGTGAAATCCATGATTTCTTGTGTATTAGCATCATACTCTTCTCTTTCATTTCATACCCTTGCATTTTCCATGAACAGAAATGCAGAAGGGAAGAAGTAAAGGAATAAAACAGTAGACTTTTTTTTTTGGTTAAAGGTCCAGGAGCTTCTCACTCTGAATGCCAGGAGACATACTGTGGACCCTATCCAGAGTCTGAGCCTGAAGTGAAAGCAGTGGCTCGCTTTGTCAGAGACCACAAAGACACCATTAAAGCCTACATAACCATGCACTCCTACTCCCAGTTGGTGTTGTTCCCATATTCTTACACTAGGAACAAAAGCAAAGACCATGAGGAGCTGGTAAGTCCTCCCACTTCCTGAAGTTTCACACTTATTTCAGAACTATTCACCCAGCTTGGTTAGTCTTCTAATGAGAGAGTCACTGGGCTGTGAGGATCAAGAATAAGGAAATGACATTTCTCTTGATGTTCTTAACAACTTTAAAAAGTCTAGGCTGATCTAGTAGTGTGTAAGTCATAAAGCTGCTTCTGAAGGCTACAGAAAAATGAAAATATTTGTTCCAGATTGAGTATATATCAACAACACCTAATATGTTGAAGCTGCTGTTAAAAGAACAGAGTTCTGTTGTTCTGGAAATCTTGAAAAGAAAGATAGGTAGACATCTTGATAAAAGATATAAACTCTGAAATTAATTGGACGTGTGAGTCTTGAAAACACCCTTTATACACCTAAGCAATGAGGTATTCTGGTGGACACTTGCTACTTCTATTAAAGCTTTTTCTAGAGATAATTATTCAAAATTGTCTTAGTGGTAGGATGGAAAGTATATCCTGCCTATGTAGAATTTTACTTTCTTGAGCCACCAAATGACACAGGACAAACTCTCACTGAAAACAGCAGAGTTCAAAACAGAACAGTTACTCTTTCCATGTAAAGCAGAGAGAGGTGCACTGATTCTGGGCATTTCAGTCTTCTTCATGGATTAAGACTAGGGTTCTCTCAATTAAAATATTTTCCTGATGTATTTGTCAATATTACTTAAATAAAGAGTGACTTAAATACTGTGGCTGAAAAGAAAAAAAATAAGATGAATGAGAGCAAATGGTTTGACAACAGTTTTCTGCCAGAAATGGGGATAAGGTCCCATCTATACTTTTTATCTGTTCTACAGCAGAAATGCTATCTGTAGCATGGGCATACACTGAAAACTTTTACCACATTCAGCGGGTTTTCTAGAACCTTTTACATGATTATTTAACTAATGTGAAATCCTGAGCACACTGTAAGTAAATTTTAACTGTCTACATATTATCTATTATCACAAGGCCTTAAAATTAATAATGTTTTGTTTAATTTCAGGAAAGTCTGGCACAGAAAGCAGCTGAAGCTATAAAGAGGGTAACTCAGAAAACTTATAGACCTGGTGCCGGTGCACAAACAATCTGTAAGTATGACTTTACCGCAATGAAAGGCATGACACTATATCCTTGTTAGCATCAGAAGACAGCTTTTGAACAGAAAAAATTCTGGTTTCAGCCAATTTTTCTATTTTCCGTTCCTTACATAGATTTAGCTCCCGGAGGGTCTGACGATTGGGCTTATGATCTTGGCATTAAATATTCTTTTACCTTTGAGCTTCGTGACACAGGAACTTATGGATTTTTGCTTCCTTCTCGAGAAATCAAGCCAACTTGCGTAGAAGCACTTTCTGCTGTCAAAGAGATAGCTCAACACGTTCTACAAAATTTGTGATGTTGAATATAATTTATTCCAGCACGACTGCACTTAGTTACTTACAAAAATGTAATAAAAAAAACTAAAGCGAGTTCCTTTATTCAAATTCTTTCTACATAGGCAAAACCCCAGAATGACAGTATTTTAGAAAACATCAGGTTTTTTTCAGCCATATTTATACACCTATATCTACAACAGTAGCTCACTGTGCCACAAGTATAATAGAGAGAGCACAGTATAAGGCGGGGGAAAAAAGCACACATGTCCCTTTAGATGGTGGAACTGCAAGTGAGTCTCTGACCGACACAGGTCACACTCCGCAGGCTCCGTCCACAGAAGAGATTCCCTCATGTAGGTCATTTGCGTTATTGTAGGATTTTGTGACAAGAGAACAACCCTACTTACCATGTCCGCTGTGAAAGAAGAAGGGCGTTCGCAGCAAGGCGGGGACACACAAGCGGCCAAACCACCAAGTGGCAACTGCCTAGCGGCTGCTCCACTACAGTGAACCAAGCCCACTCACCCTGCAGCCAAGGGTTTGTTGCAGCACAGCACTGGCCTGAAGACTCTGTAAGACCTTCTGAAGAAGACAGAACAAGGGACAACGGTTTTAAAGCAAAATTAGGCAGGTTTAGTTTAAGAAAGAAGTTTATTTTTACAGTAAGGGTGGTGAGGCACTGACACAGGTTACCCAGAGAGGTGAGGGATGTCCCATCTCTGGAAACCTTTATGGACAGGTTGGATGGGGCTCTGAGCAGCCTGTTTTGGTTGAAGATCATGGAAACACAGATTCAATGACGTTGGCAGAGATCTCTAAGATTATTAAGTCCAAGCTACAAGCCAAAACCACCCTGTCAATTAGACCAGTGCACTGAGTGTCATGCACGGTGTTTCCTCAAACACCTCCAGCTACAGTGATTCCACCACCTCCCTAGACATCCATTCCAAAGGTTAATCGTACTTTCTGTGAAGAACTTCTTCCTAACGTTCAACTTGAACCTCCACTGGTGCAGCTTAATACTAGGTCTTCTCGTCCCGTTACTCGTTGCCAGGGAGAAGAGACCGCCCCCACCTGACTAAATCTCCTTTCAAAGGTGGTTGTAGGGAGCGACGAAGGCCACCCCTGAGCCTCCTCCAGGCTCAACACCGCAACCACCCCGCACCGAACCCCGGCCCCACGGCCTCCGCCAGCCCCGGCGCCACTCCCGGGAGGCGGAGCCGGGCGCCTACTCCGCCCTCCCTCCCCAAGATGGCGGCGCTGCCGCTTCCGACCTTCCCGCCACCGCCCTCCGAGCGGCTACGTCACCGCCGCCGTCATCGTCGTCGTCATCGGCGGCGGCGCGGGCG
>WBMY01015187.1:236161-461598 GCA_013397315.1 Donacobius atricapilla
CCATTCCGCCCTGTGCCCGGCGAGCCATTCCGTCAGTCGGTGGTCGTGCTGGAGACTGCTTCCCGTATGCCCGGATATTCCCTGCTTCCTCCAGATCTTTGGTTGGATTTTGGTTTCGTTAGGGTTTTTTTTTCCTCCCACTTCAGTAGTGCTCTTCTCCCACTTTCTGGCAGTAAAATAGTTTCTGCTTTATGTGCTCGAGGGACTACTAATTTCGCTTGTATAAATTCGCTCATCACCATTCCTTTAGGCAGCGGCTACAGCTACCTCCCGTACCTTCCAGAACTCGTAGCCGGGCACGGTTGGGGTTAGTGTGTTACGGGTGCTCTACTTAGGGCCTCGCCTTTGACTTCTCGATGGATTCTCACTCCACCGCTGATTTCTTGTCAGCCTCCTGCAAGACTGTTTGAAGATCAGGTGTTTGGCTCTCGGTGGGTTAGCAACCAGCGCTTTGAGGGATCTTGGGCTGGTGATGAAACACTCACGGTTCCTCTGTGCAGGCGGGAGTGGACAGACTCAGCCAATGTACCTGAACACCGAAGAATTGTGGCTTTATGTGGCTGTGCCCGAGATAACACTCCCTGCTGCTCGGCATGTTTGCTGAGAGTGACAGCGTGCTAGTGTGCTGATCCAGCTCATGGATTGGAATATGTGTATCCAGCACGCTGGGTACTAAGGCAGAGTGAACTTGGACCTGTCCACACCAGTCTGCGCAGACTCTCCCTTAGTCTGGGGAAACATCTTCTTTGAGTATGAAGACTTTGTTAGAGAAGGCATAGAGTACTCTATATTTCCTGTTATCGTACTGGGGCCTGATGTTTTTATTCACCTGTAGAAAGCCAACCATGATTTTATGCTTGTGCAGACATAATTAGCAGTTGTTTATTGCTACTAATGGAGAAATATCATATGTGAAATTAGAAGGATAGGTTTGAGTTGCTATGGTAATGGGTTACCAGCAAGGAGTTTTAAAATTTGGATTAATTTCTAGTTTTGTGCCAAACAGGCTTCTCTGTGTATTTGACTGCACTTTTGGAAGGTTCATAATGTATGCATTTACCATTTTTAGTAATATTTTTAGGCAGTAAACCCATGGAGCTTCTCCAGATATCGCTGTTTTATTAGCAATGTGACATGGAAGCGTTAACATGGTAATAGGACCCGAAATATTTTCAGGTAAAAGCTCCTCATTTTAAAAAGTGCAGGGAACCATTGTCAAAGCTGTTACTTAGTTTTCAACACGTGTTTAGTTTATCGAGGAGTATTAATAATGAGTTTGTATCTGAACTTCTGTAGGACTTTGAAGTAATTTTGCCTGTTGTTTGAAATGGCATATTATTTATCTCTTCACAGGTAGGATTTTCTGAAGTGATGTTATGCTCAGCTTGTGTGTGGTGTGGTGTGCATGCGCAGACATTGACATGCTTATGAGTGATGTCTTGGACTTCCTAAAGAGATTTTTATCTCTTTAAATGTTTTCTTGTTTTTGAACTTTGCTTTTGTTCTGTTACATCTCAGTTTCAAGTTTTCCTGTGGAATCCTTCAGGATTCATTTTTTCAAGGGGCTGGGTTAGGTTTTTCTAACAGAAAACCAGGGGTTTCAGATGTATCTTGATTATAGCTTATGTAGTATCACACTGATTTTTGAAGAAAAATGTTAAGCATGCTTGACACCAAAATATAGGCATACTGGTAATAAAAATACAGAGTTTCAGTGAATGCTGTCAGTGCCTCACTGATTTCAGTTCATTGGTCAGTGCCCACTAGGTGCACTCACTCCTCTCAAGTCTGTCACATTTTAGATGATCCACGTAAATAACACTCTGTGATGTGTTCTCCTTTAAATGGTAGTGTAATTAATGTCATTAACAGATTGTCTCTCACCCTGGGAAAGTTACTTCATTTAAAGAATAACATAGATGCAACTGTGAATGAGTTATCCTAGCGTTATAATATTTCTAATTTATTGTAAAGACTGTCATGGATCTTATTTATGCATGGAAAAGTGATAATTTTCAGTTAAAATTTTAGGTATAGAAATTATTTTAGGAGGATAAAGTTAATTTTGCTTAGTTTCAGAAACTTCATGCTGTTTCAGAAGCAGCAGAAAGTTCAGTGCCCCTAAGCAGAGTCAGCAATGCTACATCACGTACCTGAAATAGAGAAGTGCATAATATTCTACTTAATTTTTTTTTTAAATCCTGTTGGTAATTATTTGAAATGTTGAGAGTGCTTGAGGCTCAGTCCACACTGGTACTCCCAGCTGTCTAATCCCACATTAGCGTTTGATAAGGAGGTGGTAATTCAGAGGCACAGACATCTGATGGAAAGTCACTGTACTGGCCATCAGCGTGGGGTTGATAGCTGGACTGTGATCATCAGTGATAAAACAGCAGAAGATGAAAATGTTTGAAAAGGGGAATCTTTATGGGATGTTCCATTTAAATTGTTCTTGGTTCTCCATTATTGTGCAGTCTGAAAAATTTGGAAATCACATACATAATTTTTCCCCCTTACGGTGTTTGTTTATGAGCAAGGAACCTTCTCAGAAACACAAAATCTGTCCATTATCCATCTGAGATTTTCAATACTGTTTTAATGATCTCTTTATTTTTCCAACTCACTCGGTACTCAAAGATTGAAAGTGAGACTGACTGCATTTGCAAGCACAGTCTCTCAAATGCAATGTTTGACAAAGTGAAATTCCTCAGTTTGCCTCAGAAGAATATGTCTGGACTCTAATCCTGCCGCCTTTGAACACATCTATATTCACTTAGCAGTGGAATGTCTTGCAGTTCTTTTTACATGAGCTAGGCCCTCGTGATGATGTGTGCATACAGAAAGTAATATGCTGTGCACTCACAGCATGCTGGGTTTGTTTCCATGGAGTAATCTGTCATTAAATACCTCTTCTGTTAGTAAAGGATCTGTTGTTAACTGCAAACTGGTAGATATGGGCCAGACTATGAGGATAGAATTGACAGATCGCTACCTGAAATAGTGCAGGGTTTTGTTTCTTATTTTAAGTTGTTTTGGTTTTTTTATATAGGTAGTTTTACAAACCTTAAAAGATTCAGGGTTGAGTGGTATTCTTCTTCATTTCCTTATGCCAAAATGCAGGGGAAAAGGTGATTGGAATTAAATTAACTTTTCAGTTATGATGATGTTGCCCCCTTCATCCTCTCCATGTTTATAACTATGCTTTTAAGCCTAGTCATCATCATAATTTCCTATACAAGTTAATTCCAGAAAGGTCCTAAATGCTGGGTAAAGTTTAACATTTTAAATGGAAGTTTTGACTCTGTTTCTTTGAAAATAAAAGTACATTGGAATTGAGGCAAAATGAATGTGATTTTTCTGTATGCTGCTATGATGTCAGTGTGTACCGTACTTGCGTATTAGATAGGCTCATCTGTCCTTCGTGTGTTGAACCCTCTCCCTATGCCATTGCCAGTGTCGTTTATCTAACCCTTTTTTATTTCAGATATGGCTCTTCTCACTGTAAATATTTAATCCAAATTATGCATATGTTATATGATTGTCTTATTAAAACTGCTTTTGCACGTGTCAGTTGATTTTTATATCTTCTGTTAAAATCGTGTGACTGTGTGAAACTGTAGAAATTTCATAATTTTTTTCTGAAACTCTGTGAGAATCCTGAAATGGAAGGGTGCTCAGCTAGGTGAGATGTGGTATTGTTTTGCTTTCTAACATAAATGGTTTATCCTGCCAGACTTTTTAACTATTGCTGCACATTGAGCTGTCCACAATGACTCCTAATTGTTTTTCTCAGAAGACTGGACTAATTTGGTCTCATCAAAAATTTAGACAAAATTATTTCTCCTTGTGTGCATTGCATTATATTTATTTGCATTTCATCTGCTGTTGTGTTACTCAGTTCTCTAACTCAATTAGATCTTTCTGGAAATCTCTATTCTCCACAGTTCTTACTAACCCAAATAATTTCATACTACTAGAAATTCTAATGTTTGACTATCTGCTTCCACTAATGGATGTTAACCATTGTCTTTAATGTTTGATATACACCATATGGTTAACTTCTACACTCCCTGAACATCTTGGTTAATGTCTTGATTATCTGAACCTTATTTATGAGATACAATTCTCCAGATAATCAGAGGCTTGGAGAAGGAGTTGGTAGAGTAGAAGTCTACTGAGAAATCTCAAATACACAGTGTAGGCTTTCTTTCTTTCTTCTGTTGTTTATAAAGGAGCTGAAGTACTTCACAAGAGCTTCAGCACAGCATTTTGTAGAACATGCACAGGTGTCAGACTCCTAGGGAAGGAAGTCTTGTCACGGAAATAACTGTAGGGTTCAGATAATGAAATGTCCACGTTTATACATTATAATATTTTGTTTCTATGAACTGTAATCTTACCATACCAATACTGTGGGAACGTATGGCTGATCATATGGTGAAAACATGTATTAATCTGCTCTGGTAGATGTTAGTTTAAATGTGTGTTATTCTGGCTTTACAGGTGAACCTTGTCATTTGTAACCTGTTTGTGTATGAGCTAGTTTAAGTGTGTGCGTGTGTTCTAAATGCAGTGCCACGTGCTTAGGAGCAGAAGAGACGGCAGCAGAAGGGGAGGAGATTAGTGTTTGGCTAATCATGATCTACTGATTAATGAGGGTGATGGCACATTGCAGTACGACAATAAGGCGTTTTTTGAGCTGTATATGAATTGTCGAGCATCTGGCAGGTGTTCCCAAATTGATTTTATTTTTGTGTAGATCAAGTAGAATGTTAAGAATGGACAATAGTTTTTGAGACCCATTTTGCCCTTTTTTGTACAATCTGTCTGTAGTGCTAAATATATATGTTCCTTTTTTTTCTTTAATTTTTTTTCCTATAACTTCTTCCTTTCTCAGGTAAGAGAAATTGTAGCTTTTTTTATCAAAGCTGCACTGTATTTCCTTTAAAATCTGTTTTTCTTAATGAGAACAAGCTACTTTTTGAGCGATTTAGGAAGTGCATCATCATTATGGAGTTGGTTTTTTTTTTTCCTAAACTCATGTAATTCCAAATAGTTTTAGGAATCAGATCGATAATAAACAGGCTGTGGATGATATCAAGATGGTTCTCAGTAGGTTGTCCTACACAACAAAGGGGGAAAAAAATAAAGCTCTCATTTTTTGAAATTTGTTTCAAAAGTGGAAGTCATTTTTAGTGGTTGGAACTGGTTTCTCAGAGGTTGGTGAAATAACATTAAAGGTTCTATTCACTTTTAAGTCACTTGAGTTCATGCACCAAAAATACATGATGAAAGAAGGCATCTGTCCTGTGTGGTGTTTGCTGAATGAATAACATGTCATATGATCTTTCCCAAGGGGAAGCTGAAGAATCCAAAGCAGGTCATGAAATAAAATGAAAAATTATCATTACTGGTGTTCAGCTGACTAGTTTAAGTCAGAAACATTCCTTGTTATTAGATACATTTCATTCATTTATGACTTCATTTTCTTTCTTTGTCACCTCTGCAGCAACTCTTGCAACATGTATCATACTATTTTATTCATGTGAGTTCAGTGTCAATAGCCCCAAACTGAAGGATTTTACAGTTTTGCTTTTTTTTTTGGTTGAAGTAGTACAAAATGTCAAAAATTAGAAGGAAGGTCACAGTGGAAAATACCAAGACCATATCCGATAGCACATCCCGAAGACCCAGTGTGTTTGAAAGGCTTGGACCCAGCACTGGAAGTACTGCAGAGGTGAGTTGTAAAAGCATTCTTCTTTTCCTCCCCAGCATCTTCTTTTCCAGGATTTGTGTGGTGGGAAAGAGTAGCTCACAAGTACCAAATGCTCATATGTTACTGAGGTTAAGTAAAGGTGAAAAGAACTTAACACATGGATGTTCAACATGCCAATACTAGAGTTTTCAAATACCGTGTGTTGTGCCAGCTTCTGGATGGAGCAGTAGTACTGTGCATATTAATAATATTTCCACCAACCTAAATTTTTCTCTGCCAGACCTAATGCTCTATGTTGATTTTTTTTTTTTAATCGATTATATTACTGGTGGACAGAAATTATAGGTAAATGGGACTTAATGTGGAGTCATTTGTTTGTTCTGCCACACTCACACCAATGGTATTTCCAGAAAGGAGTGTGAAATTCACCCAGTAATGTCTGTCTCTTAGACACAGTGCCGTAACTGGCTGAAGACTGGCAACTGCCTCTATGGGAACACATGTAGATTCGTACATGGCCCTTCACCACGAGGTAAAGGCTATAGCAGCACTTATAGAAGGTAAATCAAGAACTCATTTGAATTCTTCACATGCTGTAGGAAAATAGCTTTTGCAACTGTGTCTTTTGTTTTTTTGTTTTTTGTTTTTTTTTTTAAGTGAAATGCTGTGGTGTGCCTGATTGTATGTTATATTAATAACCAATTCCCTTATGAAGTTGCTTAAAATTTTGGCAACGTGCAGGATTTTTGTGTGTATACAGCATTAAAAAAATGAATAGAGTTGACTGGATTAACTATATATTACTTGAAATGGGAAGTTCAAGTACCTTAGTACTTTTTTGTTTTGGCATAGTGTCACTGCAGCTTTCTGGTATTCTTTTCTGTCTTGTACTAAAATGGTGGTTTGCAATTAGTTACAGCAGTGCTCTCACTCCTGGCCCTTCTGCCTTTGCTATGTTGTGCGATGAATGTCTGTCCTTTCTCTCCCGTTGTGGGAAAACGCTTCTCTTCAAAACACGACTTTGTGACTTTATCTGTCAGATATAGAAAAATGTCCTGTATTGTAGGGGGAGATCCAAAAAGTTACCTCATTTTTCAAAAGAGAATATTTTTTATTTTATGTCTCTTCATATGTTACTAAATTTGAAATTTTTTTTTCAACTGTCCTTCATGTGGCAACACACCTAATTTAATTCATACCAAGTATGGCAGTAAGCTTGTAGTACTCTTGCTATAAAGGACAGAAAGATGTTATGGTTTTAGCATTGTATCTCTTTCTATGAAGGCTTCACAATTTACAAACAGCTGTCCTTCATAATTCCAATATTACCTATAGATTGTGGATGGGCACACTGAAGCATCAAAGAGTAAAGCAACAACGGGAAGGTTGGCATGAGGTTAGGGTTCTGTGTCTGGTTCTTTTTCTTATTCCTGTGGCATGCTTTTAGGATGATCTTGACTTTGCTTGTTTGATATTCCATGGCTTCTAAGGTGGTAGCAGTTGGGATACAAAACACATCACTGAGTTTAATGTTCCGTTTTGTCTGTAAAAGATTTTACTCTGTTCTGGGCTGAATGCTCCAAATTAATAAAGTGAGTGATTTTCTGGTAGGGATTAAATTTTAAAGCAGTTACAATGTCACTTTCTTCTTGTTTTCAGTGTTTGGAACACTCAGTGCATAATTCTGCTTGGTCATTTGAAGAAAACTGACATTTCTTTTAATGATCAAAGCTGTATTTCCACTTCGCTGTCACCACTGACATTTAAGAAAAACGTTGATTTCCATCTTCTTATTGCCAACTCTTTTCCTAGAACTATATGAAAAGTCCAAGGGCAAATCCTCCTGCTTATTTGCTTGGCACATTCAGCGTTCAGTAAGTTGTTTTAAAAGTAAAAAAGGGAGGAAGCCCACACCCCCACACGCCTTCCAAAACAGACAAAGGAAAGAACTGTGCCTATTTTCAAAAGTTTCCACCAATAGCTCTTGGCCAGGCATTGAAAAAGCTGGTACATAATATGTATATTATAAAACGTTGGCATTTTCATGCCATTTAACGTTAGAGAGATTTTCACAAATGTTATCCAGGCATTTTAAATGCAATTTTATTGCCTTCAGGCACGTCAAACTAATGCTGCTTCCACGTCAGTTCAGTTAAAGCAACATTCTTGTTCTGGGATAACAGAATGGCAGTGTGTCTGTGTGTGTTCAGCCATGCCTGCCAGGGAAGTCTCATCTGCTCTGCAGGGAGTTGGGTAGGACAAAGCACATCTTGCTGCTTTTCTGTCTTCATACCTTCAAGTTCCAGCCTTGTCTGCAGTAAATCCCGTTTTTAATGGTTTTATCTGACCGTAATGCCTCCCATAGTTCAAAACATCACTGGACAGCAGGAAAACTTGACTCTAAAATATGAAAAAGATGGTTCCATTTTAGCACTAATGTTGTCTCTCACAGCATGAATTTTAATCTTGCTATAAAAATAAAACCTAACGTGTTTTTACATTCAGCTTACCTGATGATAGTATTAAGATTTCAGTATTAGACCTGCCAGTCTTCCTGACATCAGAATTAAGCAGAAGCTAACAAAGAGCTGTTTGTAAACGTGGTATCACATGAGGAATTTTACTCTTTCTGCACTTATAGATTATTGGTTAGTTGCTTGGCAGCTTCCTGGCTGGCTCCTTCATGCAATTGTCAGGATCTATGCCATTGCTGAGCCCTTTTCGTAGTCTGACTGATCGTCTTTATGTGGGATCATCACACTGCATTTAAAAAACAAACCAGCAGTCAGTCACATTAGGAAAGAATGTATGGATTTTGAAAGTTTCAAATACTGTAGTATGGGAAACTGGAAGACAGGACAGTGTTTTTTGAGCAGTTATATATGTATTATGTACATATTATAATATTTTATAAATATATAATACGTACATATTGACATGTACATAATACATATGTAATTAATGACAATAAATACTGCTCATCTGCCTCTATGCACACGTGTGCTCTCACAGGTACACAGAGCTATCCTCAGGTAGGTGTGTTGCAAGGTGTGCCTGTGGCTGGATACTTGTTTCTGACACTGTAAGAAGTACAGGAGCAAATGAAGGCACTGTTATGAATGTGCATCTCCTAAACGCTGTTGAACATGGAGAACTGAACTGTTGCAGGAAGTAATGCTGTTCAAAATCACTTAACTGCCTTAGAGTTTGAAATTAGGAAACTTTGCGTTTTAGACCCTATTTAAAAGATGGACCCAGCTCAAAATATTAAAGGGAAATTGCATAATTAAAAGGAAATTTTGTGTGAAAGGTTCTGGCAGTTGCAGTCTAGCCACATCATCTTGAACTACAGAGGTAAATTGTCATGATCTATTGAAGCTCAACAGTGAGCATAACCTGGAATAACCAAAAATCCCTTTTAGAGTGGTCTGGGGGAAAGTTATGTAAAAATGAGGCTGTGGTACACATAAAAGAAAAATCGGGTAGTAGACCAGCTTGTTTTTCTGTGCATTTAGCCAGAGCATCTGAAAACAATCATGGCTTCCTGAGTAATTATTTCTTAAAAATTGACCAATTGTTAGTCTTATTTTGTTAGAGTTTTTGGAGGATTATGATGTCTTTGGGGAAGGAGAGATAGGGTGATTACCATGACTTTGCTTTGGCGCTCTCCTAAAGCTGAAAAAAGCTGACCCAGTAACAGCCAAACCAAACAAAAAATTGACCAACAAACCCCAGCCTTGAGTGTGTACCTTTAAAATTTCTGTGGGGTTTTTTTCATAACTTTTATAATATTTAAGAAGATTTGAATAATGCTTTAGCAAAATACCTTTTTTCAGCATGGGAGGGAAGAAAAAAATTATTAATTGAGGGTAAAATGGTTTGGATGGGTTTTTTTTACTCCAGCCTGTAACTTAAAAAAAAAAAAAAAATTAAAATATCAGATGTCACTCTATAAGGTACATGAGCTGCGTTCAGTGCAAGTTCTTTTGCTTTTTCCTTCAGCTAATGGCATTTTTTCCTGAAGGTATTCCTCTCCAGAAACAATATTACAAATACATTATTGATAATTCTTCTGCCTTTTAACTTAATTTTCAGTTTCATTAATCCAAATCCTTTGTATTTGTATCTTAAATATTATTAAAAATTAAGGTGTTGAATTTCACTTTAATGCTGAAAGTCCGTTTATTTGTTGAGATAGCTGATGTCTGGAATGCTTCAGAGAGTTTTTGTAATGCAAAGAATTACCTATTTAATAAGGGGGGAAGGGAAAAATACTTTGAATCATAACCTTTACTAAATCCAGACACTTTAAAGATCATATAGTCATGCATGCAAAGAAGATAACTTATTTATATTTGTATGCCAGCTATTATTTGATCCTTAGTGATGAAAAAAGCTGAGCTCTACTCTTCTATACATTTCCTCTGATCTAGATTGACCTGTACTTATAATTCCATGGAGAATTAAATGCATTAAAAAGTGAGAGCAGTCACTGGTCTTGGTCTCTGTAGGTCCTCATACACTTAACCCTATGATCCAGTTTAAAGAATTAAGTATAGGAAACCATGCAGAGGAGGAAGTGGAAAAAAAACCTTTCTCAATTACGTACAGATTGACAGTGAAATGATATTAAATTAAATTTTTGTATGCACTGACTGTGAAAGACAATTTTCCCATTATGTATAATGTGACAGGAAGAGTGGGAGAAATTACTTTCTCAATGGAAACTGATTCAGTCTGGAAAAAAAAAGAAATGCAAATTTCATTATTCATATATTACATATAAGTTTTCTAATCAAAAGACAGTATTAGTATCTCTTTGTGATTCTTAAGTGTCAACTGATAGGCACAGATATAGTACTTGTATACAACCATTTCACAGAAGAGTCTGTAATTACGGCTAACAGCCATCACGGAAGTACTAAACTCAGTATCAAGCTAAATGTATGAAGAGAAAATTTGTTGTCTTGAACAGAAAGATCATCTAAAACAGCACCTATATATATTCCCTTAGCTTAGATATTTGTCTGAATCATAGAGTCACGGAATGGTTTGGGTTAGAAGGGTCCTTAAAGATCATCAGGTTCCAATCCCCCTGCCGTGGGCAGGGACACATTCCACAAGACCAGGTTGCTCAAGGTCCCATCCAGCCTGGTGTGGAGCACTGCCAGGGATGAGGCATCACAGCTTCTCTGGGCGACCTGTGACAGTGCCCCACCAATGCAATGGTTGTTCTCTTTTAACCCGTAAGGGGTGAAGGAACTCATGAATCCATTCTAAGAGGTGACAAAATTATAGTAGTGTAGGATGTTCCTCCTCCCATTCCACATCACAGCAGTATCTTTTACTGAAACTGTATCATAAAGGTGCATGACTAGTAGAGTTCATTCAGTATTTTGTAACTAAATAATGAAATAATTATATTACTGCAAGATGGAAAATGGAAGAGGCTCCCAAGAGTTAATGGTCTTGCAGCAGTGTTTTTCTGTGTGGCAGCCTCACCTAGACCATGGGGAAGATGGTGCTTAGGTTATGTTTTCTCTTCTTACAGACCTCCTCCACATTCAGAGTTGTGCTTCTCTGTGACTGTCATTGCCAGTCTATAGTAGTTTGATTCTGCATTAATTGTGATTCTAAATATATATATGTAATGTATAGAGAGAGACACTTATGTCATATATATAAAAATTGTTGCAGCTTAGATTATGGAGAAGGCTAAATCTTGAAATATTTGGTAGGAGTGATTGCGAAAACATTTGCATGATGGTCAGAAAAAGGTTATTTATTGTGGATGGGATCACCTGAAGCTGATCTAGAGTAGTAACTGAGTCATGCTATATATACATACAAGTAATTTTTCTTCTTACAGTCAAGTCTTCCTTGGCTTTCTGAAAGGATTGGGGTTTTTATAATGCTTAAGCCCTTTAGAATGGAATATTTTCTTACTCACCCACCTTGCCTCTGGGTGGGAGGTTTAGATTTTTCTGGATATATTAATAAAATAATAATTTAAAGACAGATAATATTCCTTTAAAAATAGTCCCATAGAACTGGTTATATTATGTTTCTGTATAATACAGGTCACCAGAAAGACCCACTGGAGATCTTCGGGAAAGAATGAAGAACAAACGTCAAGATGCTGAGGCAGAGCCACAGAAACGAAGTACAGAGGAATCATCCTCTCCTGTTAGGGTAAGAGTGGAGTTTGCAGAACTCCAGAATCCCTCAGTAGCAATTGGGCAGTGTGTCCTAGAAACCTTGCCTCTGTGACTTGGAACACTGAAAATGTTTTAAGGATCTGATAATTTTGTACATAGCATATCACATTTTTTGTTATGAAGTGCCTTAACAATTGTACTGTTTTGCAATTTTATAGTGCTTTCTGGTCTTTTGGTTCACAAAGATTTTATAAATCCCACAGACTTAAAATGTATTATAAATACTGATATACAGGTATTTAATAACAGTGCAGACTCTTCAATTATTAACAAGAAAGTATATTAACCATTGTTTCGGTCGTCCACTTTTTTCCTCCCGACACTTACTCGTATCCCTTGTATACGTGCATCCCAACTTAAGTTCTTCACCCCAGATTTGCTTTTGCTGAAACCATGCAGTTACTGTTGTGCTGGTTCATTTTACCTCCCTCCTCACATAGTCATCAGGTACCCCAACTGCTAACTTAATGGATTTTGCAAAAAATTCATTATTGTTCTTATTTTGTAAACACCTTTCTGCAACCCTGTGGCCCTCAAATATCAAAATCTAATTATTTTTAAATTGTGTTTTCTGTTTCTGATGTTGCAAACAAATAGGGATAGAGTTCATAGTGCGACCGTGTACTTTGTAGCAATAGCACCACTGTGTTCCTGCACCATGTTTAAGACCATCTTCATATGAATACTTTTTAAAAGGTTTTATTTGTAAAAAATCAGTTTTGCTTCTGCAGGTATTAACAATGTTCTATCATTTCTTCTTGGTCTGTTCCTACTTGCTGTGTAAAATGAATTTTTTTATGTCAGCTGTAAATAAATCAGCAGCAGCTGCTATCATTAAATTTAACAGAATGGCTTACCTTCCAATCATGTTTTCAGTTGCTGTAAATTTGTGTAAACTCTCATCTTTTTACTGAAATGTGTTTCTTTTATTTTCTAATAGTTTGAATAAACTGTTCAGTTATTGAGTACATGGTTGGTGGGAAAATTTTTTTTCCAACCGTCATTAAAAATTTGCTGTAATTTCTGTTGTCATGCAACTCTAATTTTGATGTAATTCTTACTTTTGGTTAGTTAACCTTGCTTTTTATAGTGTTCTTTTAATGTAATAATAAAATACTCTTAAACAACTAAAACCCAAGTGATATGGAACTGGAAGAAAGAATCTAAAGGAATTGGAGAATTAGTGTTAAAGTGTCCAAGAATTATTTATAGATTGAGCACATGGCAGAGTGAAAAATGCTCTGCTTCAGTTTCATAAAATGGAAGATAGAGGAAACAACTGAACTTTTGTTTTAGTTCCATGGAGGCAACTCTCAAAATACAGGAGATCAAAGAAAATATTCTGGAACAAGTAGATGAAGAGGGACAGTCGTCAAGAGTTGCTTTGCAAAGAACCAGAATATCTAAAAGGACAGAAGACTCGAGTGACTGAACTACTCAGAAAAATCTTGCTCCATTGGTAGAGCTGTTGTTATGGTGGAGATCTAATAAGTGATGCTTCCATATTTTATTAAAGCTTTTGGGGTAACAGCAGAGCTTGAGAAGAAAACTTTGAAATAATGAAAGGTAGCTTGTTCCATAATTTTGGTTAAAAATAAAATTTAAAAAAAAAATAAAAGGAGAAGAGAGAGAAAACAATCAGAAATGTTCCTGTAGACAAAACCTACTAGACTGAAACTTCAATGGAGAGTAGTGGTTAAGAGAGAACTGCCTGACATAGGTCAAACCTGTTTTGAAACAAGGCTTTTGAGGCATATGTATAGATAGTCAAAGAATAGCAGGTATATTTTAGGTTTAGAAGCTATGCAAGGGGAATATTTTAGATTAATTTGAAATTGAATTACACGGAATGCTATTGTAATTCATTTAAAGAACTATGACTTTGAAGAAGGTAGAAAAAATGTTGGACATCCCAAATGTCAAACTTTGCAGAAGATTTGAAAACAGTACTTGAGATTACTGAAGTCTGAGGAATGCTACGGGGGTTGGGAAAGATAGTTTTTGGCAGTACAATGGCAGATGAATCTTGGTCTTGGCAAGGGCAAGGTAATGCACAATGAAGAAAGTATTTAAAACAAAAAATGGGTGAATTTTTTAAAAGTAACTGAAAGCACACAGTAGAAAAATAAGTTATTGTGGACAGCTCAATGAAACTATGCATTTAAAGTGAAGCCACAGTTGTAGAAGCAAACATTCAGGTATATAAAAATGGAATAGAAAATGATCGATAACATGCTGTAGAAATTCATGATCCAGTTTTATTTGAAATGCTGTTTGGTTGTCATCACGTGTATGCAAGAAAATGCAGTCAAAGGTCTTCTTGAGGTGGGCAAAGAGGTGGGAAATAAACTGGAGAGAAGAAGGGACGTGGGATGAATGCATATAACGTATGTTTGAGAAAATATAGATGCGTCATATTCATACTTTATCCCAGTAGAAAGAGTGGCAAATTTGAAAATGACAAGGGGAAATGCTATTTACATTTTATATAACAATTCTACCTCGTTTCCAGTAGATAAGACACACAAAGCTCAATAGGTTCCACCAGAAGCTAAGACAGTATAACTAGTACAAAATCTTTTCAGAAGAGATTTTGTATTCTTTGGAGACATAAGATAACTAGTACCATCTGTATGTATTTAGGAAGAAACTTCTTATATGGGCAGTTTATAGACTATATCCCTTTTTATTTCTTCATGCTTTGTACTATTATTTGCAGATACAATATACTGTGTTATGTGGACACTTCCATTGAATTCAGTTGATTTTCTGTTTCTTGGATTTGTGTTTGGAATTACTTCAGCACTGTATGTTAGTGTATGAGTTATTACGCAAATAATTAGATGAGGTTCCTGCTGTTACCATATTCAGTTGGAAATTTTTATTTTAAACTTTCCCCCATATTATTAGAAGACAGTTATATTGGTGTGTATGAGGTCTTATCTAAAGTCTTAACCTGAAAGGTGTGTGTGATTTGGGAGAATCAGTGGGAGGAACTTAGTGTACATTTAGGAAGGTTTTCGTAAGGAATGTGTATCGCTTGTTTCATATCTGTGGGTTTTGTCACTGTAGCTTTTAACTATTTCCACTGGAAATAGGACTCAGCATTGTCTTCCATCTCTGAAATGGGAGCAAGGACCTCCTAATGTTAGGGAACTTTAGATTCATTTTCTTACGTGTTTCTGTAGCTTGGTAGTAGTTTGCACTATAAAGATATTAAAGAGCAAAGTAGTACTGTGCTTGCCCAAAAGGCTGTAGCTGTAGTATGCGTAGCTTACTGCAGGTTTAAAGGAATCTGTGCTTTGGAATGAGTTTATTTTGCTGCTGCATGTACGTGCGCAACCTGATAAGATTGAAACAGAGATTTCTGCAATGCAAGAATTGTAGGTTGTATGAGTCTTCTATTCTTTCCATTGGTGTTGGCAAAATAACACTTCTTGGCTAGAAGCATGTTTTACAGACTGGATGAGTCCTTTTGTGCTTGGCCAGGCTTTTCTGGCAGTAGTGGGAAATTTTTTCAAGTAGACATCAAGTCTTGTGCTGTAGAGTGCTGATCACATGGGACATAGAACTTTGACTTGAATAGACATTAAATTAAATGAAATACCACAGAAATCAGCCATAATGTCATCTGTTTTTCCCTTTCTTATGTGGCATCTCTCCTGAGCATCAACATGAAACTGTAAACATCTATCCAACACCTGCTATGTTTATCTGTGAGCATATACCTGAAAACAGCATAGACAAGGTCTACTAAATCATTGTTTCCTCTTAGGACAAGTTGCAAATTTTTTTTTAGTAAATAAATACATAATTTTGAAAGTGTTATGATTCTCATCTAGTAAATGGCGTTTTTTCAGAGTCTGCAGAGAAATAGTTAACAAGAGTGACCAAAGTGAATATATAGCATCTTCAAGTATAAGTGAAAGGCCTGCTGTTGGCCTTTAGGAACTTGATTTACTTTATTCTTGGCATGTTAAAGGAGAGACAAAAAAGGATATGTTGTTAGGATATGAAGGAAATATTTAATTCCCATAGTATGAGGGAAGCAAATGTGTTACAAGTGTAACAAGTAAAATAAAAGGAATATGTTGAAGATTTTTTCACTGAGAAAAATGAGGAATTTGTTCTAAACCACCATAATTCAAATTCTTGATTTGCATGCCCCAGGAAAAATATACTCAATTTCTAAACTGATACTTGTTTTTCGAGATACAGTGTTGTCAAAATCTGTCTTCTTGACAACTTACCAACATTAGTGTAAAATACTGTGTTTCCCCTATATTCAGTATTTCAGTTTGATAGCTGTTTTTGTCTTCAGTTCTGTAGAAATATGATTGTACCACTACCGAATCTTTCCACTGAAAGGAGAAAATACAGGCTCTTTAGGATGCTTGTATTGGCTTGTAAGTTTAAGGAGGTAGGCATGATGCATACAGGGTGTATAGTATTTTTAACATGGATTATTAAATTGAACTTGAAGCATTGACTTGCTGCACATTCTTTGATGACAAGTTATTTGATGAATTGTCTTGGAGAGGTTTTTTTTTTTAAATTGGCATAGAGGGATTGTTGTAGTGTTCTTATTTGTTTGCTAGTAAGAGGTGGTATTGAATTAATAGAAACTAGTATTCATAATTAAGAAAGTATGGTTTTGTTAGTCTGTGTTGTAGGTCTTAGTTGAAGTATATAGCAGAAATATACACTTCAGTAGAATAGATGTGGCCTTCATGGAGGGTGGGCTAGAAAAAAGCCTTTTTCTTACAAAAGAGAAGAATGGTTGCAGGGAAGGCTTGTTGTACTCAGAGATTTTTAGATCTCATCAGGGTAATTTTCTTTTAAAGTAATTTGCTTTGGGGCATAGTAGAATTCTGGCCCTTAGACTGAATGCCTTTAGTACATGCTGAGACAATGGTTTAGTGGATGTAGACTTGTCTGCGGTTGATGTCAGCAACAAGCATGACTCAGTAAGTTACGACCTTTTGCTTCATTTTAGAGATTTACACATTAAACTAGAGATAAGTTTTTAACATTGTTACTGAATAAAAAGTAACAGTTGAATTTTACTTATTTTTGAGTGACTGTCTGCAATTTTGTTTCTTTAATGTGTTTCTAATGTGATGTTAAGATTTTAAATTAAATCAAGATCTAAGTCCCAATAAGGAATAGCTAGTGAAATTCTCAGGCGTCTCCTCTTGGTGTTTCTCTGACATACCAGCATGAAAGAATCCCCAGAAAAACCAAAGAGGGCACTATGTGAGGTGAGAACAACAGGGCTATGGGACAGACTTTGCTGTTCTGGTTTCCTGTTTAATAAATTAACCTGAGATACTTCTAAGATTGAATTTTCTTCTTTTACAAGTAGCGAAGAAACTTTGTCTTGTATTCCACGTAGGTCAAATAGAGAATGTTGCTTCAGCAGATGCAGAGGTGTAACTATGGAGCTTTGTGCTGTAATTCAGCAGGGGCACAACACCAGCACAGCATCAGTTGACTTGAAATTATCTTTTTTCTTGTAAGGATAGTCTCTGGCTTTCTTAGGTGTTCACAAGACCATCTGCCGCGTGGGAAATGGGTGCTACTTGTTAGTTAGACTTGTCTTGGAGATAGTGGAAGTCAAACACAAAGATATCAGTGGAACTTGATTCAATTGTGTTGCTTCAGAATATTTTCCCCTTCTGCCTGCGAAGCGTTTCTGGGTTTATTTATTATCTCCCCTCCCTCCACATTCTTTATCCTCTGAAGAGTTAAATGCTTCCATTTCTGAGGCTCATCTGCCTTGCATATAAATATTCTTATTTACAGCTGAGAGTTCTTTCTCAAGCTGTTAAAATTATACTCTTTAAATGTTCACTGAACTTCGGGTCTTCGGAACTTAATCTCTTCTTTCGGTGCCTATTTTAAACTTTATTCTCTGATATGTGCTTGACTCTTGCCCTGCCTTTAAGCCTTCTTATTTTATGGATCCTTACTTCTCTTTTCCTCATCTGCTACTTGAATTCTGATTATATGACATTGCGTTAGAACGTGTAACCTGTGGAGTCTCTGCTTGTTTAGGAAGGTATTTGTTCAACAGCCTAAAGGGGAAAATGCTTTTTGTAGTATGAAAAAAACTCAGCCAAAATACCATGTAAAATACACCTTCTTCTTCAGGCTTCTTTTAAAATAAAGTTGTTTACTCTAATGCGGCACTTTTCCCTTTATAGAAAGAGTCTTCACGAGGAAGACATAGAGAAAAGGAGGATATCAAAATTACAAAGGAGCGAACACCAGAAAGCGAAGAGGAAAATGGGGATTGGGAAACAAATAGAGAAGGTACGTATAAGGCATTGAACTGACAGTCCCCTGATGCCTCAAAGAACTGTGAGATTTCTGGGCTGTGTGTCAAGTGGAGTGTTTCAAGATCTGGTTTCTAAGCAGCATACTTTCATGCGGTAGCCATTAATTTTTTCTTTTGAGGAGAACTAACAAGTTACCTGACTTGGACTGCTACAATGGTTAAACCAACCAGCTTTAAAAACACAGGTTTTTTTGTTCTGTGTTTTGTTTGTTTGTTTGTTCAGGGTTTGTTTTGTTTGGGGATTGTTTGTTTGTTTTATTCTGTTTTTCTTCCTCTCTTTTGACTACTCAGGCAGCAAGGAATTTAGGTATGGTCTACTCCATGGTGAATCTTTCACATGAGGGTCACTAGATGAATCCAAGTTGCATCTGAAGTAATTTTGAAACATGTCAGTCTGAGAAGAAAGTGTAACTCCTCTAAATTCAAAAGTCAACCGTTTTTGTTGCATAATTTGTAATGATGTAAACTGTCATTGATAAGGTCTCCATCAGAATGAGTATAGCAACAGTTGAAGGTGGACATTGGTGAAATATTTATGTTCTAAAAATACTTGAAGAATGCTAAGTGACTTGCATTATCTTCTGTAGTCACTTTTGTATGAGTTGGTGGGTGGGAGTTTTTGGATTTGGAGGTTTTAGGTGGTTTTATTGTTGCTGTGGGCAGTCCTAGTTCACCTGATAGTGATGTTACAGGAGCTTCTACTGACCTGTTTTTCTGAGTTTTCTAAGTGTTTCAGAATTATTTACAACATTGCAAGAAAAAAAACGGCAATTCTGATCCCATCTGAAGGAATTCAGATATAATAATCATATTTGCTATGGAGTTCACTGCAAGTTGTAGGATGGAGCTCTTTGGAAATGTCAGTAACTAGGGAGCTATTCAATACTGTGTGCTAAAAGTGTTGCAGGTCCTGTTTTGCAATGTCTTTACCACAATGCATGGAATGGATTGTGGAATGGAAAAGTAGCCATTATATATATTCACTCCTTTGTAGTTTGGTTGTTTTTTTTTTTTCCCACACTTATAAGAAAAATTGATCTATGACATGTATAGATGGAAATAAAACCTGACTCAAAAAAGTTGGGAACATAGAAACCACAAGGTCTATATAAACATATGGTATGAATGTCTGAAGTCTTAGACACTGAGACTTTCACCTTAAAAATTCAGCTTTTTTTTCAAAATAATGTCAATCGTCAGTATATGGATGAAGGAGAATTACTATCTGTTAATTTCTGCTGAGTGCTATATAAGTAGATGGGTAGACTCGGAAAGAACCTATACTGTTAGGAACTGCACCTTTCTCTGAACTTTTCCCATGCATTCATGGGACATGAAGGCAATTTGTAGACTGACTTTAGTTATTGCAAAACCTTTTATATAGTTCCTGTATGTGGGAAGGGAGTGAAAGCTAATGACTTTCTAATTAAGTCATCTTTTCTCTGACAGATATTTTCCCAAAATGCATTTTGAGTATTAAGACTTAAATAACCATAAACAAAATTAATATAAACAGTGAGTAAATTCAATTAGCAGTAAGATTTCAGTTGCCAGGTTGGAAGCTTAAGATATTAACTGTCCATGGTTTAATGAAAAAGTGAGAGAAATAGCACTTTTTCTAATGTGAAAACCAAACAGTGATAGTGTTGTAAAACCAGATGTAAACTCTTGCAGTGTATGTTTATCCAATGAAAGGGTTTATACAGAACTCTTCTCTTATTTTAAAATCAATGTTTACATGTAATTAAGTGTACCAATTGATTTGTAAGACACTGTATTAAATAAACTCCTCTAGTATTGTGCATCACTATATGAATCTGTTTCATGTGAGTTCCCCAGTTAAGCAGTGCTCTACATACTTTCGCTCCTTGTGAAGACACACGCTTTTAATTTTTTTTGTTTTTTTAAATATAAGTAAGTGGTTTACTGTGTTTACCTTGCTACCTCAGATGAATGTCCATTAAAGAAGTTAAGGTGTTCTTTTTCATGAAGTTTAGGAGTTGAACTTCAGGTTGTATGGGACTAGCTGGAATTACTTCAGGTTGACACACATAATTGGAGAAGAAATTTGGTATTCATTCCTTGGTCCATTCATGCAATGCTTAAGAATCATGGAAATTTTTATGGTTGGCATCTAGTATGCTAAATGTTATTGTTATATTTTTCATAAGAAATTGTCTACTTATCTATGTACTCTTTTTTTTCTTCAAATAAAGACTCTGATAATGGAGATGTTAATTATGATTATGATCATGAGCTGTCTTTGGAAATGAAGCGCCAAAAGATTCAGAGAGAACTCATGAAACTGGAACAGGAAAACATGGAGAAACGAGAGGAAATAGTAATTAAAAAAGAGGTTTGTATTATATAAATGTGAAATTAAAAAAACAAGTCATCAGCCATTTCATAGCCTTCTAATAGTTTCCCAGAAGCCTTAAAGTATTTTGGGCTGTGAATGCACTATTGTGTTACATAATAGTAAATAACTGGCACCTATATAATTAGTATGTGACTTGAGTGCTAGAAGTGAGTATCTGATCAGTCATCCAGCACAGTAACTAAGTTTTATCCTATAAATGAGTGGGATTTTATTTATTTTAGTGGTACAAAACCAGTAAAATCTGTAACAGAGAAGGTATGTAAAACAAAACACAAGGCATTTCCCAATCTCATTTTCCAGCTTGCCTTGTAGTAACAGAGTGACAGAGACAAAGCTGTAGGTATTAGAAACTAAAATTCTGTGGAAGATTTAAAAAAAATTCTCTAAGGATGTCTTTCTTTTTCAGATAAATGGGAATGTTAGTTGTGAGCATACTGATTTGCAACTTTAAGTTACAGTTTTGGTAACATATTGCAGAGTGCATCACCTTTTTTTCCTCTATGCTTTATCTGTTGTCTTCCTTTTATGTGTTCTTCCTTTATGGTGTGCTTTGCAAACAGTGTGATGAGGTTGAAGTAGAGATGTACATGGTTCTCATACTCTCTGACTTGCTGAATTCACATGTTTGACACACATATTGGCATACAGTTATGCTTTTGAGCATCAATATCTTATTGGTTAATTATATTCTTTCCCTCAAGATTTCTCCAGAGGTGGTTAGATCTAAATTGTCACCATCGCCATCACCACGAAAGTCTAGCAAATCTCCAAAACGAAGATCCAGTCCCAAATCATCATCTTCAGCTAGTAAGAAAGACAAGAAAGCATCTACTGTCTCTTCACCACTTTTGGAGCAGCAGAGGTCAGTATGTAGATGCATCTTGCAAGAGAGTGAAAACAGAGAACCACACATTTATTACAGGAGTTTTCATAAGTAGTATTTTCCATTTTCCTTCCTTTCAATGCCCTTGATTATATAAATTTAGGAGAAGATCTCTAAATTGTGCATTGTGGATCAACTTATGCAGAAAATTTTTATATGGATGTAGTTGTCAGTTGATTATTTTCATGGTTTACAAGCAGATCTTTTGTCTTTGAATCTCCAGAATCTTTGTGAGATGATGAGAAAATATAAACCATTGAAAAGTGGAAAACACTTTTGCTTGAAATGCTGCGGCCTGTGAAGCAGCCTCTCTAAACTGAAGTGTTTAAAATTTGACCAACTGCACATTCTGTTGGTATTGCATATTACTGTTCAAGATATAATGTGTGACTTTCAAGGCAGGGAATTTCTCAGAATTCAGAGGATAAGAAGTGAGGGATGTGGGGTGAGGGGCAGGGAAGACTAAGGATAAAATATGTAAAACTCACGGGATTTTAACTGGGTGCTGTGCCGCCACAGTCAGTCTCCAAAATCTGCTTCTAAAGTTCTTGCTGGCCACAAGACATTTTGAATTGTTGTTTGCAGCTTTTAGATAGGAAAGTAATTACTGCAGCAGTGTAACCAGACACACCTGTGTTTGCTAAAAATCCCCTATTTAATCAATTTGTTAAAATCCCCTTTAAAATAGGGATAGAATGACTTTTCTGCTACAGGAATGGTATAGCATGTGCTGGTATGCTGATACATGCAGTGATACCTAGTTGATTGGATTTACCTTAGAGGTAAACTATGTGGAAAATACATACTATTTCATATTGTGAGTTGTATATTCACGAATGTTTAGATTCTTCATCCTGTCTGGTAGTTAACATTAAATTGAAAACATGAGTAGTTCAAGTAATTTTGTGTATATGGTTGAAGTATTGCATTGCAGAAATGGGAGTCTAAACAGACAAGGAATTGTATGGTTTTTTGTCTTCTGATGTAGGCAGTTCATGTAAGGGCATTTTATCTTTGAAAACTGATCCTGTCTGAACAAGAGCAATTCCTATTTTTGTTCACTTCCTTCAGAAAAAAAGGCTATAAATTGAAGAGCCCAACATAAATTTTTACCATCTCTGTTCACCTTTCTGTCAAGTTCTGCTACTGAATTGTGCTTGCTAAGGGCGTAGATAAATCCCGTCCTAAAAGCTTCCAGGCCTTTTATGTTATAACGTTCCTGTCAACATCTGAGAAATTATTGTTTGAAATAGTTGTCAGATCTTCATTTTTATACCCCCCCTGCCCTGTTAATTTCTCTCTAGAAGTTCTAAAAGTAACCAGAGTAAAAAGAAAGGTCCTCGCACCCCTAGCCCTCCTCCTCCAGTACAAGAGGAAACTTCCCTGGGGAAAAAACACAAAGAAAAACATAAAGCAAAAGAACGTTCGGAGGAAAAGGCAAGGGAAGTGAAAGAGAGAGGGCGTGACTTTGAAAGGCACAAGGAGAAAAAAGAGAAGCAAAGGTAGGTTATGTTGCTTTATTCACTTTTAACTGTGATGTAACCTTGCTTTTAAAGTTATCTTTTATAGAACACTCAATAATAGGGGTGGTATTACCTACTTTGCTGACAACCTTTTCAGTACACAATGAAGTATTTTCAGTGTGTTATATAGCTGGGTTGATAGACTATAACTAACAGATTGGTAGGTTTTAATTACACATAACTTAGTAAGTTTCTAAGATGTCCCTTTGAAAGATTCATTACTTCTCAAGAATTTGGATCTTCACTAATGAAACAGGTTGTTTGCCAAAATCTTTATTGAAGTTTATTTAAGTCATTCACTGGTCTGATTGCATGTTTTTCTGAAATCTTAGAAGACTAATATCTTTAGAAGTTGTGCAGTGTGCATTTAAACTCTTCCCTAATCTTCAGTAGGCTAAAGTATTTTTGAAGTTGTCAAAGCTACTGGCATTTTAGAATTGCTTCACTTTTGCATATATACATATGTATATATTTAAAAAAAGGTGGACTACTATAATTATTCCATTATTTCCTGGAACATACATGTCTGCTTAAGCTGAAAGATATATGGTCTGCATTTTTATGTCCTGTATTTTCTTGTTGAAAGTAGGGTACATGTTCCTAAGTCACTTTGTAACTGGCATAGCAGACTAAGAATTAGAAGAGCAGTAAATCATGTATTTTTAATTGATTAAATAAATTCAACCATACTTACTTGAAAGTATTTTATTTCCCTCATGATTGCACACTCCATTACTGGAAGGAAGTCACAAGCGTAGAAAACGTTCTGGGTAATGCTGAAAGGATCGAGACCCAGTACTTGTCTTATCATTGTACTGTAACTAGGTATTGCTGTGGTGTCTCCAGCCTTATATTTCACTGCTGGATTTTTGTCTTTTTTTCTTACATAATAAAAATGAAGCTGTAATGTCAAATCTCTGTGAGGTACAGTCAGTGAAGTAATTGAAGGTTTTGACGGATTACTTTCATTCACTTGCTACTGAGATTAGTCTTTAAAGATATGTCTGAGCTTGAAGTTTAAATAAAGTTCTGATATTACGGAAGTTTCTGAATAAGGTAGCAAAATGTTTCTCCATTGGTAACAATTCTGTTTTACCGCCACAGGAAATGTTAGGTAAAATTACAAGAAGGTTTTTTTGGTTTTACCATGTTCTAGTTTTTACAGTCCAGTGTAGCAAGAAATTTAGTGCGTATCTTGCATTCTTGAGTTTTACTAGCTTAAGGTAACTTCATATGTAAAGTCATAGGTGGAACAAATGATTGTATAACATATCGTGATATGGTAATCACATGTTCTGTCTTGGAGGTGTTTGTAGTTTCTTAGAAATGTGCTAATGCCATCTTAGCCCTGTTAAACAAGCTGCTGTTTATATTTCCCAGGGATCCGTCTGAAAGCTCCCGTAGACAGAAACGTTCTCCCAGTCCTGCAGATCACTCTGGCAGTAATTCTTCCCCTTCCAGAGAGTACTCACCACCTGCTGCAAGGCGACGGCAAACCTCCCGAGCTCCAGCCAAGTCCACCACGCACAAACATAACTTTTCACCCTCTCGCAGGTGGGAGGTCAATTCTGTGGATTTTATTTCCTTTAATAGTTCTGGTTTGGAAACTTCCTCTCTTGGTTTGACTACTTGTTTATGTGTCTGTTGTGAATATGTCTGTGCCTCAAACACTTGAGCTTTTATTTTTTTCTTGCCAAGTTACTACATTGAGGGTACTTGTCAAGTCAAGAACACAAGTCACGGTGAAAGTTTCTGTTTATCAGTTCCTCTCGAACAGGTAGAACTTCGGAAGTCTGATATGAGATATAATCAGTCTGTGAGCCTTTGGGAACTTTCTTCCTCCCTAACCTTCCCCTTTTTTTAAAAACAAAATATGGAAAAATTTTTTACCTTTGGTATGGGAAACAGGCAGAATTTCTCCATTCTAGAGTGAGTAAAGTGATACACAGGTCCTGGTTCTGCACGTTTTTCTTGAGAAGCAGGCACAACTGGCTAAACAATGTTGTACAAAGCATCTTACACGAAGTTTTGGGGATGGTATCATATCTGTTAGTTCTTGGGGCTTTGAAAAAACTATTTTACCACCCATTAAAAATGGAGTAGGCTCCTTTGGCCTGAAGAAGTTTAAGCTCAGGTTCAGAATAGCAGTGCTAAATACTACTGTAGTGCCATGTTTGTATAATGGAAAGCATGTCATTCTTATTTTCTGCACCTCTGTTGAAGGGTAGGAGAAGCTCCAGATGTCATATGTATTTCTGCATGCTGATAAAACAAATGAAATAAAACCCATCCATTCAGCAGTCCAAGGAGTTGTAAGCAAACTGGCTTTTGTGGTGACTCAGTTCAGCTGGAACAACATTAGATTATTTTATGGGGGATGCCACTGATGGACATTTTTGCTATATTGAATTTTTTATAGGGAAGGGAGTTCTCCTAGAGCAGTAGTACGGAGTCTATAAAGTATCTCTTCTGTACTTTTTTCCCTGTTTTTTAACTTACTCCAGTGTCCTGGTTTCAGCTGGGATAGAGTTAATTTTCTTCCTAGTAGCTACTGTAGTGCTGTGTTTTGGATTTAGCATGAGAATAATATTGATAGCACACAGCTGTTTTAGTTGTTACTAAATAATGTTTACCACAGTTTCCCACACCCGGCCAGTGAGCAGGTACACAAATGCTGGGAGGGAGCATGGCCAGGACAGCTGACCTGAACTGACCAAAAAGATACCGTAGAACATCATGTTCAGTGTATAAGCTGGGGGAGTTGGTCAAGAGCTGCCAACTGCTGCTCAGGAATGGGCTGGGCATCAGTTGAGGTGAGCAAATAGGTTGTGCCATCACCGTTTCTCTTGGTTTTCTTCTTCTCTCTCTTATCTCCCTTTTTATTGCTATTATTGTTGCCACCATGATTATAGTTTATTTCAGTTTTTTAGCTGTTCTTATCTCAACCCACAGGCTTTACCTTTTTCTGATTCTCCTCCCCATCCTGCTGGGGGTGGGCAAGGGAGTGAGCGAGCAGCTGTGTGGTATTCATTGCTGGCTGGGGTTAAACATGACATCGAGTATTTTACTCATCATTGCCTTTTACACATCAAATGTTGTGCAAGGGAATGTTAAGCAGGGAAGGTAAATGGGCCTTCTGCTATAAACAGGGAGGGATATTTGAAGCACTTTGTCTCCCTGCCGTTGAAAGCCTTCCATGCAAGCCAGTTTTGGTAACCCTATGTGTCAAAATAATGGTTTCACAGGGAAAAATAAATGTAGTCTTAGTTTAAAGACTAAGTCTTGAAGGTCTTTTGGATTCTGTCAGTCGTATCTAGCCCTGACGGAATTTTACGTTGACTGCTTTGGAAATTTTACTACTAATTCGAGGTCATCTGTTTCGTTTGTCATGATGAATTGTCATCATAGGGGCATGCAGGCTACTTGTTTCCTCAGGAACAGTGAGATTTTTTGAAGATACGCTGTCCAACATATCTTCATATGTTGTGTTTTAACTCCCATTCTTCTTGTCATCTCTGGAGTTCTGTGAAGTAGAAGGGAGTTGGGAGTTCTGGACAGTATATATTTCACCAGAAAAGATACTTGCAAGTTACTTTGATGCTGATAAGGGAAAAAATATGCCACTACTGAGCCTAAAGACTTGAAGTGTGTTTTTGTCCACGTTAGTCATATTATGAGGAAATTTTTTATTGTTGTGTAAGTTATCTTTGGTTAGTGACAGAATTTCAAAGATCAGAAATATTTTGTGCACATTTTCCTATCCTCTCAGATGGGAGTTTTCCATGTTTGTGTAAACATTCATGTTTGCTAACATTTTAAGTAGGTATGTGTATGGTTTTTCTGGGTCTAAGAATTGTTTAAAGACCAATCCCCACAATAAAAGGTGTTAAAAGTGAATAAGAAGGAGACACTGTTGCTCTGTAAAAGAATTCAGTACTGTTGTAAACAAAAAATCTTAGTAACACCCTGTAAAAATTATTTATGTAATTTTATTATGAACTCCAAAAAACGATTTTATATTGAGGAAAACAGTGGTTCTTGTTCGGGGATGGGAAAGAAGGTGATGATTTTTTTTCTGACTCTGCCTTCCCTTCCCCTACATTCTGGTAGCTATGTAATACAATTTTGATTGGACAAATTTTTCCTCGGCATTAAATAAATAACAATCATTTAAAGATAAGTGTATTTTGAAAACATATACTTGGCACCCTGGAGGGAAGTCAAGTTTGATTTTTTATAGTAACGGCACATATTTTCAGCAGTCAGAGGGTAGAGAATACAAAAACTATTTTAATTGCTTTTTTGTATGGTATGTTAAGAACCTTTCAAGTCAAGTGATTACACGTGTACCTGTTTTAACTCTTCCTTGCAGGTCTGCTTCTCCATCAGGTCAGCATCATTCTCCCATATCCTCCAGGCATCACTCCTCATCCTCACAGTCAGGCTCCTCTGTTCAAAGACATTCTCCTTCCCCACACCGCAAAAGAACTCCTTCTCCGTCCTATCAAAGGACAGCTTCCCCACCTGCGAGGCGGTCATCTTCCCCCTATCCCCCACACTCTTCCTCTCCACCTCAGAGGAAGCGAAGTCCTTCGAGACACCGCTCTCCTGGAAGAGACAAGGGAAGACACGATCGTGATCGGACTTCACAGTCTCATGACAGGCGCCACGATAGGCGGGACGGTACGAGTGAAAACAGCACTTCAGAATAGTTTTTATTTGTTTGCAAATTGCATTTTGAAACTTGATTTTTCAAATTGTGACATTGTGTGTGCCCATCCCAGTGGCAAGGGAGAGAAGAAAATACTGTCTGTGTTTACTCTGCCTGTGCTGGCAGTGCTGTTTGCAGGTACTGTCTGTTAGAGTACCCCTGGAAGAACAGCTTGTGGAGGCTCAACTGATTGTAAAGGTGCTTGTAGGTATCTATGTAGATGTTCCTTGTGTAATGCAATGGTGGTGTCAGTAGGAAAGCGATTTTCACGGCAGGGTACACCTAAGTATCTATTACTCTTTTCTGTGAGGTGCCCAAATCCAGTCCCCACTGACTGCTGTCTGTGGTCTTTGTAATTGACATTAAGTGAGGTGTGTGCAAAGAAACAGTCATTCCCTCTGTTTGGGCAATATGTGATGAGCAAACATGCTGTCTGCCTCCAGAGACAGATTACAGAGAGTACATACTTCAGCTTCATTTTAGACTGGCTGTAAACTTAACTTCCTGTAGCAGTAGTATTATAAATATGTAATAGAAAAACCTCAGAACAAATCAGACCCCCAAACTCAATTCAACAGACTTTCGCAGGGCATTGAGGCCTTACAAGTGGTCTAAATATACCACAAATGTTTTGGAAGAGTTTGTGTGTGTGTGTGTAGAAAATAAGAGGAATCTCTGATTGGAGGAGCAATGGCCCTACTTTAAAACTATTGAAGTGTGCTTACTCTTTAGTATGTTTGACATTTATTTTTATTATACTTACTGTACTTTGAACAGGTAGAGAACTGTAGAGATTCATATTCAGAATAAGATCTTTAAAACTCACAAGATGTATAGATAGATAACCCAGCATGGTCTTGTCCTACTATTGTATTAATATTGATTTGCTAATTGTATTTTGGGTATGTTATTTTAGTGTTGTTGGTGTGTTAAATATTTGTTTGCTCTGATTAAGCCAAGTATATAATACTCCTTTGAACGTTTTACAGAAACAAGAGGCAGGAGAGAAAAAGAAAGAGAAACAAGAGATGATCGTGATTATGACCAAGAGCAGAGTACCTCCAGGGACCATAGGGATGAGAGAGAGTCTCGTGATGGAAGAGATCGGAGGGACACGAGAGACACCAGAGATCGGCGGGAGCCACGGGAATCCCGAGATACTCGAGACTCCAGAGACACCCGGGATTATAGCAGGGATACCAAAGACAGTCGTGACCAGAGAGACTCGCGCTCCACACGAGACTCCCACGACTACAGAGACAGGGAGAGTCGTGATGCCCATAAAAAGGATGACCAGTATCAAGATGACTTGCGCAGCTATGGAAGATCCCATGGCAGAGACGAGAGCTCTCGGGCTGAAACAAGGAATGACTCCAGAAGTGACTCCAGAAATGAAAGCAGAAGTGATAGAACTGGCAGAAGTCGAGGCAGAGGTCCAGAATTGTCTGACAAAGGTATTGCATAGTTTAAATAATTCATGTGTCCCTATCACTGAGGGTTAAATATTTGCATTCATACTGCCTTGTTAGATAGTTGGTATGCAAGTACTGCTAAATAGTTCATGCTCTTAAAGCTGTGCTCAATTCTTTTGTCATTAAATTAAAACTGTTGTGGAAACTTATAGCATTTCTGTGTTCTTCATTCATTAAAGTGGCATAACATTGGTATTCTGCCATCCCATTTTAAAACGAAGTCTTACCCTTACATCACTCCATTTGATGTTTCTGCAACCTTAGCTTCTCCCATTGGCAACAAACACAGTAAGAGGCTGACATATAGTGGAAAATTCATAGGGAGTCGTGCATCTCAGAGCACTGGGCAGCAAGTTTCTTACGCTCTTTCAAAAACAACTGCATGTCTTAGGTGCCTGAAAACCACCTTTCACACACACCCATCTGTCCCTGCCTCACCACCTTGCCCCATCTGATTTCCAAAAAGCGTGACTTTAGTCTTTAAAATGGTTTCTGAAGTCTGATGCATTGATAATGATAAATAACAACAACTTTTAATAATCTTTAATTTATTTGACTTTTTCAGGCTTGTTGTGACATTTTCATTCAGGAAATTACATACAGTTTTTACAGGGAGAATGATCTCTGCTTTCTCTGCCTATTCTTGCTGCACTGTCTATTAGCTTACAGCCTGCTCAGAACAATTGTGAACTGGGTTTTGGACTGATATTTCTAGTCAGGGGATCTCCTACTGTGACCAAGGGATGAGGATTTAGAAAGTCTTGATTTTGCAGTTTGCAAGTAATAACTCTACAGTTAAAACATTTGAAATTTGAGTTGTTGGTTAAGTAGAGTTTGATGTTACAATCTTAAGTACAACAGCTAATTCTAATTTATTAGATGTTAATACATCAATTGTTATAAAATATCAGTGGATTTCCTTAGGTGTGGAAGCTCATGTTTGTGTTGCTACATCTCCATTAGGAAGTCGAGGGACTAGAGGATCCCAGGTTGATGGTCACAGCAGTAGTGGGAACTACCACGACAGCTGGGAATCGAGGAGCAGCTATGCTGATCGGGATCGCTATGATAGTCGGGATCAAGCAAGGGATTCGTCCTTTGAACGAAGACATGGTGAGCGGGACAGGCGTGACAACAGAGAAAGAGGTATTTTAATGTCTGTTTTTATTCATACATCTGTAGTCAAATGTACATGTCTGAATGTGTGTTTTTCACTCCATTTTCTACCTTGTTCTGCCTCCACTGATTCGTGAATAGCTCATCTGACACCACACACTGACACTACTCCTATCCTTGACAGAAGATGACTTCTGTTGAAAGATCATTTGTTGGCATTGTATGCACAAATACTGTCACCTTTCTCCAACCCTATGGCTTGATGCTGGTATCTTCTGTGTTTATTCATCTAACTAGTATTTAAACAAACCAAGCTTCAAGGGATTTCATTGTACAACTTCACTGTAAAACGGTTTTGCCTCCTCCTCCTCCTCCTCCACTTCATGTTACATAAGCATGTTAAGCTTAGAGTCCATGTAAGCTTAGAGTCATGACTGTGTTTTGTTACTGGTTCCGTTTGTCTGTGTAGAGACATTATGCTTTTGTACTGTAAATTGCTTGAGTGTGTTTTGGGGAAGGCCTAAACTAGACTGACAATTATGGACTACTTGCTACTAAAGTAAGTGACAATTAAAATTTATGCTTAATTCAAAAATCTTTTGTCTGGGAAGTTTAACAGTGATGAGTGCTTTGCTGTTGTCAATAATAATTAGCTAGTAAGCATTGATACAGATACCAGTGATCATGAAAACAGCATGCAAGATGTCAGACTTCTGTACCAGAAAGTGTACTGTGTTGGCCCGAAGGAACTTAGTACCAGCTTACACTCTGGAGTGTATCTGTATTGCTCACCAATTAACAGAACAGGAGTCAGGGAAATGAAAACAGCATGAAAATTAAAGGAGGAACTGTGAAGACTAAATATAAAATACAGTTGGTTATTTTCTGTCTTGAGTTTTGGTTTACAGGTGACAGATACATTCTAGCTGCCGTGTAATTTCAGTTTTTCAAAGAGATATTTTATATGCCACTGCGAAAGATACTTTTTAGCCTATTGAAACAGGTTTGTTGTTGCTTGTTCTTGTGAAAGGCTCCACTTCTGATTCTCTCTCATTTTCTAGGCAGGATTTCAACAGACCTAAATTCCAGGCTTTCTTTTTCATGTCAGCTGAAAAATCCTGAACACTGAATGTGTCCTGGGGGTTGGCTTTTGCAGTCTAGCTTTCATCTCTTTCCCCTCCTCAGCCCAAATAAATCCTACATATATATATATATATATAATGTAAATTTGTGCCCTTCATATCCTAGCAAATTAGTTTTTCATAATTTATTAAGAAAAACAACAAACATCCACCCCCCCAAAAATTAAAACAAAACCCCAAACCAACAGAAGAAACCTTGGAAATAAAAGCGTGTAATCACAACAAAATAAATTTCTAGTAGGGAAGTTGCTTTGAATGGGTTGTGTTTCCCTTTGGGGGAGAAATAGAGAGTGTGAACTCAAAATTTATTGTCTTCTTCCTTGAAAATTTAGATCACTTTTTTTAATAGTAAATCCTCAGAGTTATAATTCAAGACAGGTTCCCTAATTAGACTACAGTTTTAATATCTGTCATTCTGAGAAGAATTGAGATGAATTTTGGTTCTGTGATATGCAAGGAGTGTGATTTTAAAATGCAAGCTTGCAAATTTGAGCTGTCTTTATTCAACTAAGGCAAATATGGGAGTGTTCCAAACAACCACTGCAACAGTACTTCAAAAAATGAAGTCACATAAGAAATGCTGACTATCTGCATTTAATTGTCTAATACGCATGCAGTATTTGATTCAAATAAGATACTCTTGGGGATGTTTTGTCACCAAAACTGACGTAACAAATAGGAATTACAGAACTTCTTTATAAAATCTAATACTTTGTAAGCACAGTAGATCATATTACAGTGTTGTAGGCCCCATTAAAAAAATTTGAAACCCGTTCACGGAACTGATTGTGTAGATTGATGGTTTACCTTTTTAAAAAAGCAGAAATGTCGCTCAGCTTTGCTTTTAATTTTGCATGGTAACAGGGGAACACTAAATCATTGTTAATTCACTCAGCGATGAAAATTGATTAAACTGATGGAAATTCATGTTTTATTGATTAAGTTCTGTCCAAACTCTGCCTGCTCACGCCTAGTGGACATTGCCTCAATTTACAACGAAGTGCACTCAGCCTGAGAGTAATGGAGCAGGAAATACCAACCTCTGTTCATGCCATTTTTTCCCTCTTTTGTGTAGTTTTTTTTATATACATGTTGTAGGAAAATAGTTTTATTGATTTATTGTGGCTCAAATACTACTGACATGAGCATAGAAGTTGCAATGAAGTAGTCAAAACCTATAGAAATACTCAAAAAATATCCAAAATACAATGAAGAATATGTAGATAATTCTGTGAATGGTAAATATAATTGGATAGATCAGATTTCACTGTCCTTCTGGATCAGTCATTTTCTATATGTTTAGTTTTTCCTCTGACTCTACTCCCCAGTCTGAACAACAAACTCAGATTCTAAACTGTAAGACTCTGCAGTAAACACAAATGAAAACTTCTAGCAGCTCTGCTTCCCCTGAATCATCCTTGCCCCTCTCTATCTTGTAGATTTGGTTGTATGTTTGTGTGCAGGGATCTCTTCTGTGATGAGACAGGCCAATCTTTCTAATTTTACAGGAACTTCTACTCTATGTTGTAAATAGCTTGAGTCCTTGTAAAGCACTTGACTCCTAATAGGTTTAGGAAGTAAAATCTTTGTACAGAAGTCTTAACATTTCCCATGCATGCCATTCCTAACTTCTTAAGATCTTATACCAGACTTGGAATCGTTGGGTAATGCAATTGTAATAGCTACATTGTGAGGTATTCATTTGTCTTTTGAAGCCATTCAGAAAAATCTGATAGAAAATTAAAAGTTTTTTTAGCAACTTTTGGTTAAGTAAGCAAAGCCCACTTCCTAAAGGTTGAAGAATTCTTTCAAAACTAGTTCTGCTTTTTTCTTCCTTCCTCCCCAAAGGGAATATTCAAGTTTCTGCAGGGGATTGCTTTTTATTTAATGCAAACCAAGATCTAGATTGTCAAGACAAAGGCTCTTTGTTTAATTAGTGTAGTGGAAGCAGTGTATATCTGTTTAGCACTTGGTAATCAAACTTGCCTTTGTTTGCAGATCAGAGAGCCAGCTCACCAGCACGACATCAAGGACGGAGTGATGATCTCGAGCGGGATGAGAGGAGAGAGGAGCGAAGGGTGGATCGGTCTGATGACAGGAGAGACGAAAGGGCCCGGGAGAGAGAGCGGGAAAGGGAGAGGGACCGAGAGAGAGAAAGAGAAAGAGACAGGGAAAGAGAGAGGGAGAAAGAAAGAGAGCTGGAACGAGACCGTGCGCGGGAACGGGAGAGGGACAGAGAGCGGGACAAAGACCGAGACCGTGAGCGGGACCGAGACAGAGACCATGACAGGGAAAGGGAACGAGAGAGGGAGAGGGAGAAGGAGCGAGAGCGAGAGCGGGAGGAACGAGAAAGGGAGCGAGAACGAGAGAGAGATCGGGAGCGGGAGCGCGAAAGGGAGAGAGGTCGAGACAGAGACAAAGAAAGAGACCGCCAGAGAGACTGGGATGACAAAGAAAAAGGAAGGGAAGACCGCAGGGATAAGAGAGAAGATATTCGAGAAGAAAGAGGCTCAAGAGATGTCCACGAGGAAAGAAAATCCAAGTGAGTGGATCTAAATGTTACTTCAGTCAAAGGGAAAAAAAAAGGCAGTCTTTTACTGTTGAATTTGGTAAGTTAGTAGACAGGGAAGTATCTTAAGGAAGAAGACACCCTGTTTATGCATAGTCTTGGTCTGGAGCTGTCTCCCCTGCATCTATGTGGCACATGCTGGTAGCCCCCAAATTGATATTGGTGAAGTTAATCCAGTGTTTTGTTAGTGCTGAATCATGGAACTACATATGAGTTAAGAGTTGAGTCGGATGATGTAATTTTCCCTTTTATGCATGCTAGAATTGTCTTGCCTTTAATAATACAGTCATTAATGGAAATGTAGTAGAAAATGGTGGTATGAAGTCTGAAATTCAGGTAGCAGCTATCTAGGTTAGGGTTTGTGACTTTGTTAATTAAATTTCTTTGCAAGATCCATTACCCTTTGCACTACTAAATTTCCAACACCAGAAGACTACCAGTGGAGATGTGAAAAATATCCCCAGTATATGTATTGTGCTTCCTTTAAGTGCATAGCTGTTACTTGGAATGGCAACTTAGAAAGCGTCAGAACTTCATAACATTTTTAAATGTCTTCTGTATGAGGTGCTTAGACTTCAGAGATTGTATTGATGATAAAGCATCCTGAAGGAATTTGATGGTGCATGTTCCTTTTGCAGGAAGCGTCACAGAAATGAAAGCAGTCCAAGTCCCCGTCAGTCACCCAAACGTCGCCGTGATCATTCTCCTGATAGTGATGCTTACAACAGTGGAGATGATAAAAGTAAGTGGGAGTGGGCTTTCTGCAGCTGGACCCAGGTTATCTTCTGTCTATGCAAAATAACTTGGAATTTTAAATGGAAAAAACTTGGGGAAAGTTTGTAAGTGTTCCCCATATTTTTATGAGCACTGTGTGCTGCCATTTTTCTTCATCTTTATTTGTTGTTTATCTTCATTTTGTCACTATGTATTATGTCTGCCAGGTGATAGTGACTTACACAGCTCCTGTTTAAGATGCATGTTTACCAAATTGGAAATTGTCTCTTGCTGCTGCAGCAGTAGAAAAACCTAAGAAATCTAACTGAAGTAATAGGCTATGTGTTTTAATGGACACTTTTTTTGGCATGCAGAAGACAGCAAATGCTCCCACGTTCTCCTTCCTACACATTCTTTTTCACATTTTGCAGATGAAAAGCACAGACTCCTAAGCCAGGTTGTGCGGCCACAGGAATCCCGGTCACTGAGCCCCTCTCACGTCACGGAGGAGCGGCAGAGCCGCTGGAAAGAAGAAGAGCGAAAATCGGACAGAAAGGAAAGTTCCCGGCGCTATGAAGAACCAGAGTTTAAAGAGAGGGTTTCTTCAGCAGATAAGCAAAGAGAGCAGCCAGATGCTTCAGAAGGCTCCCGGTCCAGGGTTCAGGAAAATCTTGGACACCGTCCTTCTGAAGAGAGAGATGCTTCTGATAGAGTGCATGATGACAGCAAGAAGAAGTCTAAGATACAGAAAAAGACCACGAAAAAGAAGAAAGATGATGACAGTGGGGTGGAAAGGTACGCTAATGAACCAGCAACTGAGGAAAGCCAGGTCTTTTCCCCTAAAAAAGGTCAAAAAAGGAAAAATGTGGAGAAAAAGCGGAAGAGATCCAAGGGTGATTCTGAAGTTTCTGACGAAGAAATTGTTCCACATCATAAAAAGAAAAAAGGCCCAAGAACTCCTCCTGTAAATAAAGAAGAACTGGTTGAAGCACCACCTGAGAAAGCAGTGGCAGAAGTCCCCACAAAAAGAGAAGATACAACATTTAGTGACTGGTCAGATGAAGATGTTCCTGAACGTGGTGACATTGTTGTTCCAGAAAGAACCACTGAGGATTCCCATAGAAAAGGTCACAGGACGAGGGGAGAAAAGGTGGAAGCCCCTCATGTTACCATAGAGGATGGACCACACCGTAAGCCTGTGGACCAGAAGCGCAGCAGCAGCCTGGGTAGCAATCGGAGCCATGCCTCCAGCAGACTCCGATCCCCCTCCAATGAGTCAGCGCATCGCAGTGGGGACGATCAGACTGGACGGAAGAGGATCCTGCACAGTAGCTCTAGGGACAGGGACAGGGATAGGGAGAAGAAAAGCTTAGAAATCACTGAAAGGAAGTCCCGAATTGATCAGCTGAAACGAGGAGAACCCAGTCGGAGCACATCTTCAGGTAATAAGATATATTTTAGTGAGACTGACCTATCATTCTGTGTACAAGTCCCAAATTGTTCTTCGTGGTTCTAATTAGTGTGACAGGAGAAGGAGGTGCTATCTGCCTTTCACTGTAAAACTGCAATGAATTAAGATTCCTGCAAGTGTTAACATATTTGAAAAGCTGATTCTCAGTGGGCAGGATTACCACTTTGTTTACACCAAAACATTCAGTCAGATTTGGTTCATGCTGTCTGGGGAATAAAGTAATTTGTAGGACGGAAAAACCTCATAGAGAAAATGCTTGTGCTAACAGAACATTGAGGTTGTTTTATAATCTAAATAATGTTCTTAAATTCATTATTATTGTTAATTTTGGTATGGATATTCCTGAAATTATGCAAAATGATGTAAATTTTTTATAGTCCCGGTTAGGCATACTTTTAATGCATGTGGAAATCACCTTCATTACAAATCAAAATAGTCACATTTTTAATGTGTGTAGTTGCTGTGAAAAAAACATCAGGTAAAATACTTCAAAACTGAAACAGCATCAGTACAAAAATACCTTCTTCCAAAAGCATTTTGGTTCTCTGTTCTCCTCATGGTTACATGCCTGAAATTATTTTTCTGAATTTATCATCTGTTAACTAAGGCATTCCTAGCTTTTGAAGACATGTTATAAAAATTTTGAATTTTGAAGTGATTCTCTTTTCTTTTTCCCGTCACGCCTAAATTTCTGAGTTAAGTGTGTATGTGATTGTATACCTTCAGTTGGTTTCTCTCATAGTAGAAAGTAGCCACTAAAGTTCTTTGTTTGGAAGTGGGAAAAGTTACCTCATGTTTTTAAGTAAGATTAAATCTTCTAAGACAATCTGGAAGCATGATTAATTTGAAGATGATGCTTTTGAGAAGTGTATTTTCATACTCAAATCTTTAAAATACTTTGGTCTAGTAAAATGGTATTAATTTATGTGCCATAGTCATGCTTATATATCTAATCTTTTGTCCAGATCGTCAAGATTCGAGAAGCCACAGTTCAAGAAGAAGTTCCCCTGAGTCAGATCGTCAAGTTCATTCCAGATCCGGGTCTTTTGATAGCAGGGAAAGGCTTCAGGAGCGAGATCGACATGAACATGATCGAGAACGAGAGAGAGACAGGAGAGAGGGGAGACAGAGAGACTGGGACCGAGATGTGGACAAAGACTGGCCAAGGAGCCGGGAGCGAGAGAGACTCAGGGAGCGAGAGAGGGACAGGGAGAAAAGGCGGGAGCTGGAGAGAGAGAGAGACCGACAGCTGCCTGATACTGCTGAAAGAGAGAGAACTCTTGAAATCTCCTCTCAAAAGGAATCAACAAAGCACAGTGAAACAAAATTGGACAGAGATCATGAAAAGGAGTTTGATGGTATTGGCCGGGACTCAGCGGCTTCAGAGAAGGAAAAAACAGACAAAGATTTAGGATCTTTACAAGGCTTTGAAGATGGAAATGAGGCTGAAAAGGTAGAGAGCTTAGAAGGTGAGCTATTCTGGGAGAGAACCTGGGTTAACAAATATTTTATTCTTTCTCTTTTAGCATAGTGCTGAACTGAGCTATATTGCAATAATTTTTTACTGAAAGGCTTATTGGCTTCAGCTTCTCTGCTGTGGAAGCAGACAGTGAGAGAAATCTGATGAGCATTTTCCTTATTGTTAATTGTGTTAGTGCTGTTTCTTAATTTCTGGAGAAGTCTTGAGGCAAAGAAGCATAAATTATCTGAGATAAATTCACCAAAATGTAATGTTTCTGAAAAGGCAGTTTACTAAAAGGTAACACCAACATTTGATTGCCTTGTTATATCAATGTAAGATCTATTTCTTATTTTGGGAGTTCCAGGTAATGAATGGGAAAAAAAAAAAAAAAAGAGTGTGGATGTGGAATTGTTTCTTGGGTTTTTTTCAGCCAGAGCCCAATTATCATAGAACTGTTTGATTAGTAGGTGAAACATGTGTGGCTTGGCACTGTAGTCCAAAAATAGCTTTCCTGAGGTAATCTTGCAGCTCTTTCCTGATCTAACTTTATCTGAGGTGACCTCAGTAATATCAGCTGAAAATGCAGCTTTATTTTGCTGGCCCTAATGGTATTGGGGGAAGCATGCCTAGAATTGGTAAAGTCAGTAAGGGGTAAACACTAACAAACTCCTAGCAGTTTGTCACATGGATTAGAAGCTTGAGCTTTGCAAGAATAGGGAGTTGACTTTTATATGAACAACATAAAAGAAACGAGTATAAATCCAGAGTAACTGGTGTATATTATAGTTATGCCCATTGTGTTTGCCATTCTTAGTAAGAATTACCTGTAATATTCATTGTTAATTTGGGCAGTTAAATCAAATGCTGTCTCAATAGGGTGGTGAGGAATATTTATTACTTAGGTCTCCTACCTGATTACCCATAGAGTGGTCTTCAGAGTTGAGAGATCGTGTTGAGAAGGTTTCATTTAAGGAGATTATCTGTGGAGTGGAAGCACTTGACAGACAAAGATAGTATTTGAAGTGAGCCTGGAAAAGTCTACTTCTGCTGCAATAGACAGAATTAACTATTTTTAAACTAGAGGAGTGTGGTGCAATAAATCTGAGAGTACCGTATGGTAACATGAGAGAAGAGATAATGAAAGGCCATTCTTGGGTACATGACCTGTTTCCAAGAGGGCACCTTTAACCATGTAGGCTGTGCATGTTAAATGTGTTCTTAGGTCTAGCCTTTCGGTGTACTTGTTTTAATGTGTATTTTTTTGTCTCTTTTTCAAAGGTTGTGTTCTAAATTCTCTGCCGGTTATCATCTGTAGGGATGATAGGATTTCTTAAATTTTTTAGGAAAATCTATTTTGTAAAATATTAGATGGCATTCTATTTTATTAAAGCATATTCTATATAGCACAGTTATGATTTTCTAAGGTTTAGTATACTTCATTATCTTTCATTACTTTGTAACTCCTCTTTACATTGCTCCTTTCATCTGATGAATGTGTTGAGTTTTTAATACAGAATTCATATAAAAGTACACTTCCACCTAAGAGTGGTAAAAGTCTAGAAATTGTCAAACTTTTACTTGAAATTCAAATATAAAGTATTTTTTTAAAATTATGTCTTGAGAACTATGAATTGTATTATTTTTAATTTCTTAATACAGTAAATTTTTAATGAGTCCAGGCATGTAGTACTGGTGAACTAGTGTATCTGGTACATCAGTGTGGATGCAGCAGATGGATCTTACAGGCAGTGAATATTTAAAGTTGTAAACCACAAAATGAAATCTAGTGCAGATCACCTTATTCTCCTTTCTAAAAAGGAAAAAAACTTGTTAGAAAACCAAGTACAGTTTCCAGTTGTGATGATGTTAATGGGAGGTATCTGGTATTTACTTGGGCAAATTACTGTTGTATATCGTCTTAACAAAATATGTCAGGATATTATTAAATTATCTTAATGTTTTGAACCTAATGTGTTTGCTTTAGGAGTGGGCTCAAATAATGCCCAAGATGCCATATGCTTCCTCCAAAGCATTGCCAGATGGTCTGAGTAGTTTGTGTATGCTCTACTGGCTTGTCTTTTACTTGCTTTTTCCTTGATGATTTTTAGGTTAATTGAGGTGACTACTTTTTCTTCCCCTACAAAGGCAAGCTGAAAAAAAAAACCCAAAAAACCACCAAAACCCCCAAAGAATAGGGGGGAAACTTAAAATGGAAGCAGTTTTGCTCTGGGTAAGGGAGCTGGAAGGTATTAGAACAGTCATCCACAGAGGAGAATCCCTGTAAATTCTGTCCAGTTTGTGTGGCACAACTCATTGCTAATACCCATGGTGGATAACTGTAATAAAGCCTGCGTTTAGAGCAATGGAATTTTTAAATGCTTGAGTCAGATCTTTCAGTCTTGGAGGTGAGAGGATGCCCCTTTTGTGAACTCCAAAATTCAGTGTTTGAGTGTCTTGTGTTCACGGGTCCTAAGGGATATGTTTCCACATACAGCACATGTATTTGTATATGTGGAAGGAAAGGAGGGTAGCAACTAGAAGAAGTTCGACATGGTTTTCTAAAAGCTCTTCTTGTGTCTGCTACAAAAAGTCTAAAATTCTGTACATAAGTGTTTCATTCAGGATATCTGTTACCTTTTTTGTAATTTGGAGTTTTGTTACTTATTTTAGGACCTTTGGACTGAATCCTGTATTTAGATTAATGTGCTAAAGCATCTGGAAAACTTTGTTGCGCTAAGATTTTTATGAAGTATTTATTATTATAAACTACATGTCAGATATCAGATAATCAACATGTATGTTGTGAAAATAGCCTTCCCCGAGCAGTTTGACTAGTACTGTACCAAAAAATTGACCAGTGTATGTAAAATTCAAACTGCCACATTGTGTATGGAAAGAATACCTGCACGGTTTCTGTGGGTTAATACCAGGCTGTTATGTTGAATATACTTGTTCCTAAATGCTAACAGTTTAGTTTGCTAAACCTTTTTGTCTTCAGGCAGTGTACAGCATGTTTAGAAAACAAATACAATTGCTTTAAAGCTACAGTATGTATCTGTCTCTGTAGGAGGAGAGGATGAAACAAAGACTAATGATGTGCAGTCACTGGGGTCTGGTGCTGGAGAATACGAGCCAATCAGTGATGATGAACTGGATGAAATTCTGGCAGGTGATGCTGAAAAGCGTGAGGATCAACAGGAGGATGAGAAGATGCCTGGTAAAAGTATATCAACCCTCCTTTGTGATTATTGAATATAAAGATAAGATCAGTGTGCTTATAATGCTGTTGTGATGTTGAGGGTATTTCTGAATTAGGGGTGTAGTCTGTGAGCAGATTCTGTTTGTGCTTGAATGGTTTCCAAGTGCATTGGGAAGAATGGGATTGTCTAATTGTCCTAAGTTCAGTTGGGTAATTTGGGCTGTGTGAACTAGCTTTCTGAACATTTAATTTGAATCCATCTTACCATGTTCAGTTGTACTGTGACTTTTTTGAATGCCTAAGTAGTATGTCCAAACCTGCTGGCTAAGCAGGATCTGAGTAACCTTTCACAAAGGGATTGCAATAAAAATAAAACAGAATATTAGGCACAGGTTGGGTTTTTTTAATCCATGCAAGCTTTTTATTTCTCTTTCTATTTCTATTTCTTTTTGCATTTCCCCTGTTTTCCACCTATCCATGTAAGTTTTGACGTTCCTACCTGAAGGGTCCAAGAGGACTGCAGCACAATGTTCATCTAATATATATATTGCTTTCAGGAGACAGCCATGTGCAAAGCATGTGAAATTAATCAGCTGTGGTAAGCGGTGGTGATGTGATAACTCATTCTCTGTCAATGTTTTTACAGATCCAGTGGATGTTATAGATGTAGACTGGTCCAGTCTTATGCCAAAACAGCCGAAGGAACCACGTGAGCCTGGGGCTGCGCTCTTAAAATTCACACCAGGTGCTGTCATGTTGAGAGTCGGCATTTCCAAGCGATTGGCTGGACCAGAGCTCTTCACCAAAATAAAAGAGACATGCCAGAGAGTGTTAGAAAAACCCAAAGGTAACTTCTGGCAGGGATTAAATTGCCTTTTGCATGTAGTGGAAAAGTCCTTTTGAAATGTGCATTAGTTCATTATTTTAGGTTTCAAAAACCACAGAAAGTATATAATGAGTGTTGTGTGAAAATTACAGAAATTTGGTACAGCAGCATGTTAGTCAGATTAGTGTTTTGATTCCAGTAATGGTGAGGAGGTCTAGACTAATAAACAAAACTAAATTGCTTTTATCTTAATGGAATATTCTTTTTGTGAGAATATGCTTTCCTAGCCTAAAGTGAGCAGTTTCTTAGAGAGCTAAATATCTTTTCCAGTGAACTAGTAGCAGTATTTCAAGAAAGAAATAAGATTTCTTATTTTCATTCTAAGGATCCTTTCTAGAATTCATAGATAGGGGTTTTGGATCAGAATGAAGACACTAAGTGAAATATATATATTATATCTCTACTAAAAGTGGGAAATTCCATAATTTACAGGTTTGGAATTTGGACAAAGTCATAAGACTATGCATGATAAATGGGATAGGCATCAATTGTACTAGTGCTGTTTACTACATTTCTGAGTGTTAGCAGGGCTTTTCCATGAGAAGGAATACTAATTTTTCTCTTTCACACCCCAGGAACCAGTTGAGCTGCTTGCAACAACTTGCATGGTAGAATGGTTCTTTTGGGACTATGAAATATTTGCTTTCTATAAGACCTCTATGCAAATTATTGCAGGATCTAAACGTTAGAAAATTGTGGCTTATAAATAGTAGTATCTGCGGAGCTCATGGTTTTTTTTACTCTGTGAATTCTAGTTCTTAATTTGAAGCAATACCTTTCACTTTACATTATTCTTTATGCAGTTGTCTTGTTAACCTCACAGTCTCAGATGAATGGGGGAAAAAAAATCCAAAACTTCTTATAACTGTGCTAATCTCCATCAATGTCACTGTTTGCTTGAGCCATTTAAATCGTGTAACTATATTAATCATGAGCTGTTACTACTGCTCCTACTTTTTTTTGTTTGAGCCAAATAAAATATTGAGTCTTCCTGAGTGTACAAACTGATATAGTAAGGTATGAACTGTGTCTCTGTCTTTAGCTTTAATGTAAGCTTTAATTTTGCTGTATACTTCAACAATTCTTACCAGGGGTTCCCTGCAACAGCAACTGTACTGCAGGATCATTCCATCTGGCTGTTGAAAATGATACCTGAAATAATCTCAGTAATCCTTGCATGCTTCCCTAGAAATAAAGTCCTTAGTGATAATAGGAGGCTCTCCAGCGGTGCCTCTGGACTGTCTCAAGTATACTTGGATTCAGCAGAGCCTTGCTCTGGCGAGGATGGGGGATTTGAAGTGCCTATCTTGACTTCCCTTTGGTGCCTGTGTGCCGTCTCACACATCAGAGTTCCTGCACTGCCAGTAGGCTTTCAAGTGTATGCACTTCCTCTGCAATCTGCCGGAGGTCTGGATGTTCTCTGTACAGAGATTACACAGCCACAGCGCATATATTCTAAAGAAAGGCACAAATATGGTGCCCTGAAAACTGAATGAATGTGAGCTAGATGTGCTCAGTGTGTCTAACAGTGAAAAAGTAGCATTTTCACTCTGGACTTCATGGTGGTATCATTTGTCTCCCTGTCTTGTTCCTGATGCTGGTGTTCCCATCTTTGTTGAGGAACAAATCAAAATATTCCTAGTAATACTATTAAATGCAGAAAGTAGGGAAATGATATCTTGTTTCAGGGTGTGCTTTTTAAATTATTTCTTCTTTGGAAACAAAAATCTGTAGTATGTGATGGTATTGAGATTTTTAGCTGACTTGCCCTCTATTATATGCAATTGTTCCTCTAAGGATATGGACTTACTTACTTGGCAGATATGCTCAGCAAGCATCTGGCACCTGAGAAGATGCTGCAAGCTGTCCGTGTTACCTTTGAAGTGGCCTTTTTGTGTCTTGTCACTTATTTCCATTGTTTGATAGTCCATTAAGGTTGTCTTTGACTTCAGTGCAGTTCTCTCTAACCTGCCCTTCATTTCATATAAATTTCTTTTTTCTTTTCACCTTGTTTAAAAACTAGTTTAAAAAACTACTGAGTTTCATCCAAGTTCTGAGTGGTTAAAAAAATGCATCTTTGTCCTCTTCTGTGTTCATACTGCCAAACTGCTAGAGCAGTCTTTGCTTTTAAATACTGTATTTTCCCCAGGGTTCTTCACATCTTGAGTGAGGCATTAAATGCTCTGCTGAACACCCAGCTTTACTATGTAGAGGCAGCTGGATTGGACTCAACCACATACCTTTCCAGCTTTTTTTCTATTACATGATAATCTTCCTATTTATTGTACAAGGGCTATAAATCAATGACCTCTGGTCCAGCCCTGTGTGCTCTTTTTGTCTTTGCATTTCATAGAGTCAGACTTGTTGGAGAACAAGATTCACCTCAGGATCTATCTTTTCTACGAGTGTTTTTTCTGCACACTGTTTCTTCTGGTCGATGTGTTGAAGGACTGGTCCTGTCACCTTGAGTTCTGTTAAATGCCTTGGGTGAGCCAGTAGGAAGGGGTAGTACATTGGCAGCTGCTGACTTGTTCTCCAGGTTTGTCCACCAGAAATAAAAATACTATTTTAGGTTGTTGTATTTCACTTCTGCGTAGCCATACAAAAACAGTGTTGACACTAGCACAGTTACGTGATGTCATGCAAAGAAGTGAAACTTGGGCTACTTTATGATTAATGCAAGTGATAAACAAACTCCTTTTGTCCATCACACGTCTGACCATTAATCATACCCCACCTTCTGTCCAAAGCTGTCACTTCATTTTAAGGCTTCCCAGTGATTGCTGTCTCAATACTGCTTTCCAGTGCTGAAACTAAATACAAGGATATCCATCCTTCCCTTTGAGTGGTGAAGAATTTATTCATGTTATTTTATAAACTCAAATACTCCTTCTTTTCCAAACCTTTATATTGTTTAGAAGGCGAAAATACAAATAGTAAAACGTTAAGAAAATTCATATGACTGTGTGCTGCTGTTCAAAAATACCATGTTTATGTTGATCTCTGTAAATCTCAATTCTTTCTAGATGCAGAAAACCTTTTTGAACATGAACTGGGAGCACTGAACATGGCTGCACTTCGGCGAAAAGAAGAGAGAGCAGGTCTTCTCAGCAATCTGGGTCCCTGCTGCAAAGCGCTGTGCTTCCGCAGGGATTCTGCAATTCGTAAGCAGCTCATGAAGAATGAAAAGGCAAGTGTTGGGTCAAAGTGTGGGAACACAGGTGCCCCCTAAGCAGAGCTTTTCTCCTGGGAGATGATTTTTGTGTTTGTTGTTCTAAAGCAGATCTGGTCCTTTAAATAATAAACTGACTTTTATTTAGAGAGGTTGTAGGGTGTTTATTTTTTATGTAGAATGAGAGATTGAGTTTGAAACTAGAGCCAAGTCCTGTTTCTTATCATTTTGGGATTTAAATTCTGGAGATACATTTTCTATATTTAGAGAGTACATAATAAAAATAATTAGTAAAATATTATTTCGGAGGTAACTGTCCTGCTTAAGATTCCATGTGCTTTTATAAGAATTGGAAGAATCCAAGTTAAAATTAAAACTTCTGCAGTAGGTTTTATGATTTTGTATGCTAGAAGACTATGCTAGTCTTTTCTAGTGGTATGATTAGTATGATTAAACCTCTAATTACTGAGAGTACTTGAGGTTAATTTCCCAGCTTGCATGTTAAAAGACATTGTTTTTAGTTCTTCTGTTTTTTAAATTCCATTTCCAATTTCAACAGGGTGCAACAAAACAAACTTACACAAATTCCGCAGCAATGGACAGCGACTTGTTACGGTTGAGTCTACGGTTATTCAAACGAAAGACTGTGTGCCAAGTTCCCGGGCAGGAAAAGACAGAGGACAGTAAAATTCCACAGCCAGCTCTCCAGCAGGAAGTGTGTGTGACTTGAGGAAATGGCTGCAGTGGCACTTCCTTGATTTTGAGTTGATTTCTCACTTACCAGTGTTGGTGTTGCTGTTTAGAACTGGTGGTTGTAAAGCAGCTCTAGAAGATGAAAGGAAATACTCTGTTTGTACACAGTTAAGAATATTGGGTTTAGATGTGAATAGGAGTGAAAAATTAAGACTTCTGTGTGGAGGTCTCTGCAACTTTTGTAATATTGAACCTTACACTGTAACATAAACCTGTTTTATGGTGCATCAAGTGTAATAATGTGAAGATGTCTGGGTTTAGCAGTTTATAACATCAACTGATATTAAACTGAGGAAAACTGTCTGTGTATCTTTTTCCTTATTATGAATGAGTATTTCCACCACCACCTTGGTCCCTCAGTGCACTTCTGAAATTTGTTAAATAGATGTGAGTCTGTTTGCCTTCTTTTTCCAAATCCCTGTCTTATCACAGTAGCCTCTGGTGTGGATTTGGATCAAACTCCAACTCTTTTCCATTTTTAACATAGGTTTCCTTTATTGTGATTTCTGGACACAAAAACCTAGTCCAAACAGTTAAGGCTCCCTTTCTTGTTGATTAAAGAGAAAGTTTAAACAAAAAAACAAAGCAAAAAATAATAAACACTTCAAGGAATTATTTATGACCAGTTTTATGTGTCTATGTTTATGAGACTAACTGCATTTTGGAAATGCTGGCTGATTTCAAAAAGGACTAACTAGTGCATATTGAAAAACACCTGAAGAACAGCACAGTCATTGATTACAGCCAGCAGAGCTTTGTATAGGAACCTGCTTTTCAAACCTGATTTCCTTTTAAAGGTAACCCACCTGGTTGATCAAGGGAAGCCAGTTGATGTTATCTGAAATTGGATTTCAGTAGAGTTTTTGATACTATCTCTCAAATATTGTTCTGGACAAAAAGGATGTCCAGCACACAGCTGGGTGTAAGCACACCATGCAATGGGTGAGCAGCTGGCTCATGGGTCAGGTACACAGGGTAGCAGTGAAAGGAGTGACATCAGAGTGGGAACCTGTCACTAGCGGGGCTCCTCAGGGCTCCATCCTCAGCCCTGTGCTCTTCAACATCTTCATTAAGGGCTAAGTAAGCTTGCCAGTGGTACTAAATTAGGAGGAACTCTTGATTCCTTGGAAGGCAGAGGGGCCCTGAAAAGAGACCTTGATAAGTTAAAAGATGGGCAGTCACTACCCATATGAGGTTCAACAAGGGCAAGTGCCAGGTTCTGTACCTGGCATGGTACAACCCTGGATGTATGGACAGACTGGGGAATGAGAGGTTGAGAAGGAGCCCCATGGAAAGGCGCCTGGTTGATGGCAGGTCAGGAGTGCCCTGGCAGCCAGGAGGGACACCCCTGTCCTGGGTGGCATTGGACACAGCATCGCCAGCTGGGCAAGGGAGGGGATTGTCCTGCCCTGCTCTGCACTGGGGCACATCGAGTGCTGTGTACAGTTTTGAGTGCTACAAAATAAACAAGACACATTTTACCAATAGATAGTCCAAAAAGAGGGCAGTGAGGATAGTGAAGGGCCTTGTGGGTATGCCATAGGAGGAGCAGCTGAGGTCACTCGTTCCATTCAGCCTGGAGGAGAGTGGAGACCTCATTGTCTTCAACATCCTCACAAGGGGAGAAGCAGGGGCAGGCACTGATCTCTCTGGACCAGTGACAGGACCAGAGGAAACAGCATGAAGCTGAGATGGGAGGTTTAGACTGGATATCAGGAAAAGGTTCTTCACTGACAGGGTGGTTGGGCACTGGAACAGGCTCTCCAGGGAAGTGGTCACAGCAGCAAGCCTGACAGAAGCAAGAAGCGTTTGGACAAGGCTTTCAGGCATATGGTGTGAGTCTTGGGGTATTCTCTGCAGAGCCAAGAGTCCGACTTTGATGATTCCTGTGGGTCCCTTCCAACTCAGGAGGTTCTGTGATTAATTCTACATTCTATTAATTATCAGGGCAAATCAATCCCATGCAGCAGCCTGAGAGTGTTTCATGGTTGCTGAGTTTCAGGAGGCTTTGTATGTCAGCTGTAGAGGCAGTGAATAATGATGGTTTTGCTAGTTATTAAAGACTTCAGAGGCGTGTTAGGGACTTGTCAAGCCTGGGCTCAATTTTCTAAGGATTGTTTTATTACAAAATTGGTGAGGGATCTTTGGATCATAGCAGTAGGGTATCTTTAGGTAGTCTATGTTGTCCTCCATATGAAACCAAGACTTCTAAAACCTCAGATGAAGTTTCTGTATACACATCCATACTTTTCCTGGCTGTAAACTTCAACTGTTTCTTTGAATTCTGCTCATAGAGGATAAAAAAAAAATCCATAGCTATACCTTGATACTGGGTTGCTGCAGAGCAGCTTGCTTTCGTTGTTCTTACTCAGGTTGAAAATGAGTTATCACTAAATTTTTTGACACGTTGGTTTATATCAGTTTCTTCTCCTTTTCCTCCACTTGGAACCAGCACACTGTGGTGGGATGTTGAGTGTGCTAACAGCAGGTCTGTCTCACATCTCTTGTGATTGCTGACAGTTGAATTGGCTTCAGGCAAAGGCCTACGAACAACAATGCCGGTTCAAATACTGAGACTTCTTACTACAATGCTTTCTGTAACACCTAGTACCTAAGGGTTCAGTAAAATGTTCTTACACTACATTTGAAGAATTGTTGAAGAAGACATGAGAAAATTTTGATTTCTGCTTTTAGTTCTATTTTTTTAAGTGACCACACAGCAGTGTATAATTTTTTTTTTCTTTTTTAACTATATGACTCAGGCAAAACTTCATTTTACATTTTTCACTTGCTGGACATTTTTAGCTTGCTAACTGTTATTTGTGTTGTCATTGATGATTTTATATACACTTTTAAAAAACATCTGAAACACTGTAGCACCTGAGCAAAGAGTTAACAAACCAATTCTGTTCAGCATTTAAATGTGTTCTCACCTGTTTTATAGCTACAATAATGCTGCCTTTAAGCTGAAAGTATTAGATCATTGCTGCCAATTATGTTAAAGCCTATTTTAACCTCCGTCTCTGAAAGACATAAAAATGTTTGATGGCTAGAAACAGCCTTGTCTAAGACCACAGTACACAAAATAGATTAATGGTGTGGCATTTAATTACACTGTGCTTTAAACTGTCTTCCTGTAAAACAGTCGAGGTGTATATATGCACTTAATTTGGAGAAGAATATTTCACATTACCCTAGGAAATGCAAAATAAAGTGGGTCTGATGGGCTGCTATGATTATCTCCTGAAGGGATAGTGTCCCATGCTGACCTGTACCATCATTTGTTGGTATTGTACAAAGGACAGTGCTGAAATTACCTCTTACACACCTTTGCTTTAATTCAATTTGCAGCACTTATGACTGCGGAAGTATGTTACAGTACTGGCAGAAAACATACGTGTTCCCGTGGGAAGCATTAAGGTTTTTTTTCAAGCATTTCCCTTCATGTGGCAGGAATTACTGTACACATAGAGCCCAGTAAGTGAGAAGTTCCTGTGTATGAGTATTTTGGTCTCCATCATTTTAACTAAAAGTAATGTTTAGTTTGCAGGGAATATAAGTTAAAAACTGTCATTAGGTAGTTTTGCAACAGCTTTAAGAAAAGGAGAGTTTCCCACATCCCAATTTCAGGAAAGGCATGAAACTTGTCTGAATTGCAGACCTTGCTTTAGGACCTCCTATCTTTGGACCCTCCATACCTTCCCTGTGTTGATCATCATTTCTGTGATGGGTCTTGCATCTCCTCCTTCCTCCCCATTTCTCTCCTAGCTTGATTTTGTGTGGAAAATGAATGGGTGGAAGAATTTTAGTCCATTTCACATTTTGCAAGGCTTCAGGAGGATACACAAGAGCCTGTAATATTTCCAGCAATGGGGCTAAATGTGCACCTTGGGAGCTGTTTTGTGCTCTGGCTTCAAGTCTGAAAACATGGAGAAGCATCTCTCCCTACTCAGTTTCTCCTTTTAAACTGTGGCAGTGGCTTTGAAGTGGTCCCTGAACCAGATTAGAGACATCTGCCCTCTGCTACTAAGCCCATGCTGTGCCTAGTTGAATGATAAATTAGTTTTAAGCATCCCTGAGGTGCCACTGGCACGTGGCACTGAAGAACAAGGAGCTGTGCCTGTGCTGGTGGATGAACCAGGCTTTTGTCCCAGGGAAATGCTGGGCCCAGCTCCTGCAGCCAGAGCAGATTCACAAGCAGAGCAGATTTTTCAGAGCCTCGGGACACAACTGGGACTGTGACCTGTATCTTGGGGTAGTGTCACATTCATTATCCCAAACAGTACTTTAGGGCTATTGCTGCTTCAGCTAGTGGGGGGAGATAGGGATTTTGACAGTGGGCCATCAGCACAGTGTACTCAAAAGGCAGAGTTTAAACAATTTTGCTAGATTAAGGCTTTTATTTGAATTGCCTTGACTCAGTTGTGTTCTCCTTTTCCCGCTGCAGTGGTGCCCTTCAGCAGGCAACAGGCTGGCTGGAACTGGACACAGCCTGTGTGTGCAATTCCAAAATTTGCTACCAGCTGAAAGAGTTCAGGAACTCTTGTTTTGCTGTGGAAGTCAAAGCCTGTTTTGTTTTTCAGAGTCCTTTTACAAAGCAGCTGTTTTTACTGTAAAAGTCTTGGTTTTAATGCCAGTTGGAGGCCCAAAGATACGGTACCAAGTGCTTGGTCTCATTGCACACATTGTAAGGTGAGTAAGGGATTGTGGGTGGTGTGGGTGTCCAAGGTGTTTTTGGATGCAGTTTGGATTTGGATACAATTGAGAATGGCTAATGAATTGTTAAAATAATAATAAAAAGCTCTAAACAAAGCCCTAACTCCCAAGGAAAGCAATGTGACCAAACATCAAGATGTGAGGAGTTTCTTCAACAACTAGCCTGCAGAAAATTTGAAAATTTGTCCCATAAAACTCTATAAAGGAGACCAATCATTTGGGAGAGACAAGTGGTAAAACAGTATTTAGTGGCCAAATGCCCAGAGCTTTCTGGAAGAAGAATGTTTTTGTACTGATCAGCTGGTATTATTGCCTCTGCCCTATCAGCCGGGATCAATTGATGAAAGGGGGAAGATAAACTTCTGGGACCGCTTAATTTCTTAATACTTGCTTTCACTTCTGGGGATGCATCTACCACAGGCTTGCTTTCTTTCATTAGTGATGAAGTTGAGGTATTACCTATAAAGGTTGAAGTGTCAGGATACATGTTAATACAAACTGCTGAGGCACAGAGCAATGTGCTGCCAGATTTTAAGTGTGTGTTCATGTGCGAAAGGGCTGTGATGGTTGCAAGCATGCAGTTCCTAAGCAAGGGGAGACTGCAGCAATTGGTTTTGGATGAGGACTTTAAGAAAGCTTGCAGCTTTTGGTGGAATGGAAAATGTTCTTTCTCATTGACTTAATGATTTGATTCATTGTTTGGATATATTATGGATATGAGGAGTGCTTGGGGCACTGCCTGGAAAGTACTTGAGGAAGGGAGTAACAGAAATGGGGCATAATTTGAGTAGCACAGGTTGTAGTTTTCAGCTTGGGAATGTGGCTTCACACTCCTAGAAGCTGGGAGTTCATTCATCAGAATGACTGAGGCAGAAGGATCTAGGTGTGCTAAATGAGTACATGAAGTAGCTCTGGAAACAGGCTGTGTGGCTGTACCAGGGATCCAGATGGGTGTTTCCAGCAGGGAGAGGAGTGGTTTTACTACTCTCTGTAGTAAAACCTGCCGATTCTCGCCTGATCTGCCCTGGTCTGCTTCTCTGTGCTTTCAGAAGCTGGATTCCAGCTACAGACTCAAAGAGCCCTGAAAATTAGGAGAAAGGTGGAATGTGAAATCTGTCTTCTGAGAAACTGAGAAAGTGAGAAGTGGGGAGAAAAAAACTGAAGGTCAGAAAAAGAACAGGTGGGGGCCTACACCGCTCATATGTACTTTTAAGGTGGCTACAGAGATCTGAATAGGTGCACACAAGATTTACCTTCTCTCTGGGTTGCAAAGCTGCTTTGTACCAGCATGAAAGATGCAGTTGGCTCAGTCTTAGACTTCGTGCCTACATCTGTGCCTTGCATGCTCACAGAAAATGTGCTAGCAAGAGGTTTCAGAGGACTTCTGAAACATCTCGCACAAGGTTAGTAGAAAAAAAATTAGGCTGTAGTGAGTGAAGAATAAAGAAATGACATGAATTCAAAATTAAGAAGGAAACAGAAGGTAAAATAGAGGATTAACTGATCACATCTCATTGCAAACAGCTCACAATGGGTGACCTCCCTGTACATTTGTGATTTGGGAAGGAGTTGACTGAGAAGCAAGATGAGAAAATTCACAAATCACAGTTATAACAGGAAGGAAACCCATAGAGATGTGTTTGCTGCCATGTGGCCCATTCATTTAGCTCATTTCAAGTCCTTCTGCCGATCAGCATCAAGATGTCCAAAAGTGACTTTATTTGGTTTGCTCAGCATGAGTTTGGTCACAGGGGGTCTACAGGGACGGATTCTGTGAGAAGCAGCCAGAAGCTTCCCCCATATCTGACAGGTCCAATGGCAGCTGGCTCCAGGACAGACCCTCCACTGGCCAAAGCTGAGCCCGGCAGTGACAGTGGTAGCACACGGATAACAGGGTTAGGAAAGGGAAGGAAAAAGCCTTCCCATTGTGGATGGAGAGAGGAGTGAGGATACATGAGAGAAACAGCCCCACAGACACCAAGGTCAGTGGGGAAGGAGGGGCAGGAGGTGCTCCTGGCACCAGAGCTGGGATTCCCCTGCTGCCCCTGGTGCAGCCCATGGTGACGCAGCTGTGCCACTGCAGCCCAGGGGTATCCTTGAGGAAGCAGAGATCCACCTGCAGCCTGTGGAAGAGCCCACATTAGAGCCGAGGGATGCCCAAAGGAGGCTGTGATCCTGTGGGAAGTCCATGCCGGAGCAGCCTCCTGGCAGCACCTGTAATCCTGTGCAGAGAGGAGCCCACAATCAAACAAGCTTGCTTGCAGGACTTGTGACCCTGTGGGGACCCACACTGGAGCAGTTCTTAAAGAACAGCAGCCCATGGGAAATTCTCAGGGAGAAATTCACAGGGGATTGTCTTCCATAGGAGGACCTCACAGTGGAGCAGGGAAAGAGTGTGAGTCCTTCTGAGGAGGAGGAGGAAGCAGCAGCAGAGATGAGTGATGAACTGACCACTGCCCCCCTTCTCCATTCATCAGTGCCACTGAGGTGGGGGAGATTGAGAATTCAAGAATAAAGTCAAGCCCAGGAAGAAGGGAAGAGTGAGGGAAAGGTGTTCGAAGTCTTGGATTTTATTTCTCATTACTCTACTCTGATAACAAGTTAAATAAAATTTCCCCAACTTGAGTCTGTGTTGCCCGTGACAGTGACTGGTAAGTAGTCTCTCTCTGTCCTTATCTTGTCCCACAAGCCTTTCCTCTCACCTGTCCAGGTGAGGAAAGTGAATTGAGTGGCTTTGGTGGGCACCTGGTGTCCAGCCAGGGTCAACCCACTGTATTGACATAACACTGAAGCAGAAAGTTTAATCAGTGTCTTTACCTTGTAGTACTGTAAGTATGTGGTATCGGTGCCAGAAGGAAACCTAAAGTTCACAGAAAACTTCAGTCTGACATAGAGAGATATATGTAAAGCCAAAAATAGAAGAATATACAGAAAAATGGTGTATGCGGAGGTAGCAACTGCACAATGAGTAGGTTCCTAATGTAAGAAAGTTTATTGCAAAGTAGGTGAGAACTTGGGGAAGGTACCTAAGATCTTATATCAAGAATATTAAAATTCTTGGGACTGTGCCCTCAGACAGGAAAGGAGTAGTAGTAGATGCTATTAAATTATGTGAAGTAGTGGTCCAGAAAAAGCATGGAAGAGACTTTTTTTCTACTCCTTATGACAAAGCTTAGTCAATATTCAGTAAAATTGAAGACTGGCAGAACTGAATAATGAAATAAAAATTCTTGTTTTCCTCACAGTGCCTAATTAGGTTTAGAGTTCAAGCTGTAGGACGTGGCAGAAGCTGAAACTTACCAAAATTTTCAAAAGGTTTAAGCATGCTGTGAGCATATACACATGTTTCTGGGACGTGAACGAAGACTGTGTCTAAACCAGCTTCTAATTACATGAACTTTTACACAGTGAGGAAGGCTATCAGGCATTGTGAGCTCCCAGTATCTAGGATTTTGTTTCTGTGTGAACAAGCTGTCCTAACTCCTGAAATGGGATAGCTGCTTGTTGGGAAAAGTCCCTGACCCAGCTGCCAAATCATATAGGGCATTTGGTTGGGAAAAATTCATGCTGGGATGAGCCAGGTTCCACCACACAGTCATTCCAACTCAGACACATTCCTGCACTTGGGAACCATCCTGGGCATGTTTGAATCTTCCATGGTGTCGTGTGGGGGCTTAAACAGCTCATCTCTTGGAGACTGGAAGAGCTGCTGAGCAGGCGATGTCAGCTTGTCTCTAACTCTGGTAGAAAATAGGAAACTGTCTGATGGCTTTCAAATTTCCCTTTGAGGTGTCTGGTTAGGACCACTGTAAGAGAGATAAATTGACAGATAACATGCCTGACTGTGACATTTTTCCTGCATGATCTGAATCTCTATTTTTTTTTCTTTTGGGAAACGGCTTTTTTTGCTAGCTGACCCAAAAGCAAGTTGTGCAAATAATAAATGCACTGTTAAGTCCATACTTAGCAGCAACTATTCTGTTCTCCACTTCCCAAAACAGTGGTACCCCTCTTTGAAAATCTCATCTGATGCATGAACTGTCAAAACATAAATGGGCAACTGCAACTTCTCTGCTGTCTGCTCTGGAATGATAACATAATCTATTTGCTGTATTCATGCCTTTAATTTCCATTTTTATTGCTATAATCTCACCCACATTTTTTTTTCTTTCTTAGTGCACAAATTATGAATATGGCCTTGCCTATTCATCAGTAGAGTCTGAAGTGCGTACAGTGTGTGATGCACAATCCTGTCTTGTTGTTTGGGCTACTTAATGCTGCAGTCATAACTGTACATAAAAAATGGGAGTGCTGCCTGATGACAGCTTGGTGTAAATCATGGCATCCTCTGGCCAAAGTGGAAGCATGGAACCTTAAAACAAAACAAAACAAAACAACAACAAAAAGGAAAGAGAAATAAAGAGTGCTTTTAAAACATTTCTAAACCTGTGAAAAACAGAGTTGTTCTACTGTTCTGTTTGTTGTACAGGTTTGAATGGACACACGAGCCTTTTCCTGGAACATAGGACCGATGGCATCACTATTTACACTGAAATGTCATCATGGGAGGGCCACATAACCACAAGATTTGTTCATAAGGAAATGCTCAAATTAGGTTCCCACTTCAGCACAGTTTTAAGAAAAGCAATTTAATCCTGCTCAAATTGAGTAAGAGAATAAATCAGCCTTCTTTTACTTAAATTGCTGGAGCTTATAAAAAATTGTATTAGGTAGTTAATAAATAAGGCAACTGGATAGAGTTTGAGAGTCAGACTTTTTTTCTGGCAAAGGTTCTAGGTTCAGCTTAACCATGCACATCTGGATAGAAAGGAAACATCACATTTATGTATAGGAGATTCAGCTCTAATTTTCACCTGTATAAACCAATGTGAAGTATGAAGAGAATGACATGTTAAAATTGATGTACTACCGAAGTGATAAATCCAATATCTGGAAAGATGTTTTCCTTCCCTCCTTGCTTCTGAACCGTAGAAATTGGTTTTCAGCTCTTCACCCAAGGACAGCAGAGGAGGATTTATCACATGGGGTTATTTTTTTCTTTAGAAGTATTTTGTGTTGCTCTGAAAGTACCTAATCACTGCAGTATTGATTTCTGTATCAAAAGGGAATATTAGTTAAAGAGCAGGAGTTCTCTTGGCTTTGGTCACTGATTGTTACTGGAATACATATATATGTATATTTTAGTACGGTTTCCAGAGGGTAATTTGTCTGATCTGGCCCTGGGACACAGGCAGTGGAGTTATTGCCATCATGCTTGAGCCTGTGGGGTGCTGCTGTAGTGGTCTTGGTGCCAGTGGAGAGGCCATGGGCTCAGTGTGCTGCTCCTGGCTGTGCACAGCTCCAGTGAGAAGCAGCAACACATTGGCCACGGCCCCAGGGGCTGTCACACCTCAGGCTGCCTGTGGGCAGAGGTATCCTAAACATGTTTGCAATCACCATCTTTTGGAGGATTTACAGGATGTCACTGTTTTTAAGCATGGCACAAAAGCACAAGGTCTCCAACTACAAAAGAAATATTTTATCTGCAGACATTAATCTGATTAATGCTGACATGGTCCCATAAAGGGATGGAGGAGAAATCAATGTAACCCTAAATTAATTTGAATTGTTGGGTTTTTTTCCTCTTCCGTTTTTCAAGACTAGGGTAGCTTTCTGATTCAGTGATCAAGAGCTGGGAAAGTTTCTTTCCAGGCTTACAAAATTAAATTTCATGCAGCTTTTGACCTGGATTAGCAGTGGACAGAGCAATATATAGCCTGATCCCAATTATTTCTTAGCTGTCACCACTGGCCTGCTCCATCCCTCCAGTGCTGGCATGCACTGTTCCTTGTGGGCTGGCAGCTGCAGAGAAGCTTGCTGGAAAAGGAGACATGGAAGGGTTATTAGATGGCAATAGAAAGCTATTGTCAACAAAAACATTCAAAAAGCCAGCAGAAGTCTTAGGCATGTCTTAAAATACATTGTAAAGAATATTGCAAAGACCATTTTAGAGATAAAGTTATCCTCAGTATGGCTTTCCTTCTAATTGAGTCTTAGACCCCCACTGGTTAAATGACTGACTTTCTATCTACATGGTTAAATTTACTTTTTGGGGTTTTTTCCAGATAAAAATTTATGAACAATTCCCCTGTTACAAATCCTGAAGTACAATTTACATTGACAATGAAACCTTTAACAATTGCTAAAACAGTTAACCAACATCGTAGATCTAGCCTTAGGAAGTTAACTAACAAACATGTTATTAACCACTGATGAGGAGCTGCTTGGAAGAGATCATTGCTTAATTAATCTTTGTACTGAGCTAATAAGAGTGTTAAATGGGCCTTTGTGTTGAACTGGGTTGTTAGTACAGATTGCAAGTTCCCTCGGGGGGAAATCTGAGGCCAATATGACATTAAAGTTAGCCATCCAACAAAGAAGATATTTTAGGCATTACAAATAACAAAGCCAAACATCTCCATTAATAATGCTGTAAGATTCAGTGGCTGTGTATGGCTGACTGAGCGTATGTGCGTGTATGAATTACTGTGCTCTTTCCTCCTTTGGTAAGAGAGCTTTGTCAAAAATCTTATTTAGATTCAGTGCTTTTCATCACTGTTCTGTTGTGGCATAAATTAAACTTGTCACACTTATCTGAAGGAGGCAGGTTCCGCTGATCAGGAAGGCAGAATCTGATGCAAACTCTAATGTCATCTGCTTATCCTAAAAAGACAAACAAGATCAAAAACCTCTTGATATTAATGAACTGGATAAACCCTCTGCTTGATACAGTTTGATGCCACAGTAAAAGGCAGTGTGACCAGATTGCCCTTGTGCTTCACAGCAGTTTTAGCAGTGACTGCTCAGGTTTTAGCCATGGAGCAAGGTGCCCATACTTAATATTAAACGTTTGTTTTGGAAGGCATTATAATTCCCTGCACGAGAAGTTACCTACTGCCTTGAGCTCCCTTTTAACACACACATTACATCTTTTGGGAGAAGAGAAAGATTCCATAAAAAGAAAGGTTGGAAAGGAATAGTTTGTCCTTGAATGTCTGATGTTAGTAATTCAGAAAGGATATTGGTGTGTCACTAGAGTCACTTCCCTAGCAGCCCCTGTCCCTCATGAGACCAACTTCCATCCTTACACCCAGCTCAGAGGTGTTGACTCTGTGTGTGCCTGCATCCCATCATCTGAATATCACACTCAATGTGTGATTACATTTGTTTTGTATGAAATGATCTCAAAAAGGACTAGGCAGAGGATTTATAACATGAAAGTGGCGATATGACAAAAATGCATTCATGCATAGCTGTATTTTTGATTTTGGGGTTTTATCTTGCCTGAATTCTTGCTGGCTTCATGTTTAATGTACTGCACACATCCCCTTGGCAAAGCCCAAGCATGTCTAGGTGAGATGAAATCCTTGTGTGCCTGACTTCTCTGTGACCAGCCTTTGACATCTCACAGGTTTCTTTCATGGTCTTTTGCTAGGCACACTGGAATAGTGATAAGAGTCTTGCACTTTGGGAATGTGGTCATAGCAGAGATCATCACTTAGAGATCCATGGGCTGGTTTCTCTGTGTTGCCAATGTTGTCTCTAATGCATCACATTGAAGCACCAAGGTAAAACCCTCTTGATTAGCAAACCCTTGGAGACCTCTAAATATTGCCTCACTTCATTACTTCTGCAAAATGATCAATATGTCCCCCCAAAATTAACTGTACATTGGACATCTCCCTTGCCTGATTACTGTGCATATTTTATTCCTCAAGGATAATGTAGGTCTGTTCCCAGCCAAGACGTTATCCTGGTTGTAGGCACAGCTGCAGAGTCTCTCTGTGCCTGAGGTCTTTTTGGGAATGGGCCTAAGTTGCTAACCAAAAATAGTCTGTACACATGCACATAATTTCTGTTTGTTCAGTATGAGCTGAAATTCATAAATGGTAAGTGAGTGATTAGAATAACATACCCCTGTGCTTTTTTAAACATCGGGATGAGGGCTGTGGTAACTCCCTACTGACTGTCCACAACACGTGTTCACAAAACAGAGGTGTTTTCCTACCCCTCATTTCATGCTGACCTTTTAATGCAGGGACCAAAGCGAATGTTACACGTACAACATCATATTGGCTGCAATGCAAACATTGGGTTTCTTACAAATAATTAATATTGCTCTAGTCAGATATTTTCTCATTTATTATTTCTAGTTGCTTCATGGTCATTAAAAGGCCACATTTCAAGTGTGTACATGTGTCCATGATAATATACAGAGGTCTGTTAAGTGGAAAACTTAGAGGTGCCTTTGTATTACTCAGAGCCCTGAGGACTACTGCTGTGATCATGCTGTCCTCAAAGACATACATGACCTATCCTCGGTAAGCCCTGCTAAAGGTTAGAATAAATATGCATGTTTTGCATGCTTGTTAAGCAAAACTCTAGACATTAAGAGAACATGAGAGGAGTTTCCACTGGTCTCCCAGCTAACATTGTATATTGCTCGTGCTGGATGCGCCTGCCTGCCTCAGCTCCGCTCCACTCATCCATGCTGCTGTTTTTCCATATGCATTCATAGAAATCCATTTGCATGGAAATACAGCTCACTAGTTACACCTTTGCATTGTAAATCCAGCTTTAATATTATCAGCAATGCTGCTTCCTGCTGTGCATCAAGGTCCAGTGTTTCCCACTGTGCATCAAGGTCCAGTAATCCACTCCTTCATGTTGTGGGCTGTGGGACCCATTCCATGTCCCGTGTCTTCCAGGCTCTTGCTTTCCATTGCACCATCTTCCATGAGCAATACCAGGTCCCTCTTTCTGCAGTGGAGGCCAGCTGAGCTGCTGCAATAAGTGTAAGAACCTTCTAGACTCAACACCACAAAATTGTCCACATGTTGTCCTCAGTAAAATCTCCTTATCAATGTTATTCTTGCAGGATCCTACAGAAGGAGTTAGATCCCAAGTGGGTGTGAGCTTCAGTGTGGGGGTCTAAGTGTCAAGGTCAGAAAGTGCAAAACCTCATGTCCTTCCAGCTCACATCCTAACCTGTGATCCTAACCGCTGTCAGCTGGATCTGAAAAGTGACAATGCTTGGGAAGAGAAGAAATGAAAGATGAAACGGAAAAGCAAGTGACAAGAGTACAGACAAATGTCTGAAAAAAGAAGTGCATTAGTTGGAAAATCATGGAGCAGATACTGTAAAATTTCTATTCATCAGGTAGTAAAAATCTACACAGAGAAAAATAATTTGCTTTCCAGTACAGACCTAGCTCCCAACAAAGTCATGTTGGATTCAGGAATTTGTTTTTCACAAGACCTTTTTTAAGTGAAAAAATGCTGTGTCTTTTTACTGATAAAAATCTGAACACTATTATTAGGAATCCAGCTAAGAATAAACTTCAACTCCAGTAGTCCTGTTTGTCCAGGATAGGTCTCCCCCTTTCCCTCTTTGCTTTCAGACCCTGATGTTTCATTTTCTCAGTTGCTCTGGACACTCTTTTGTTTCCAGCCACAGCCCATCCTCTACAACAGTGATCCCCTGCTCCCTTTTCCCTGTCCTGTTTGGGTATGTTCCTACCACTGCTGCGACCTTCAGAATTGGTGTATGAAACATCCCCGCATGATCCCCTGACACTAAGCATGAGGCTGAGCAATAAAATGAGGAATTATCAGGCATTTACATTCTGAAATTAATGATGAGGAGTGTGAGCCTTCCAAACATCTGTTTCCCCTGTTTTCAAGGGGGGCTTCAATTTACTCCTGGTTCTTGCCCACGTGGCTGTTGCCATTGATCATCAGTCAGCAGTACCCTGCATCCCTTGGGAAGGGCTGTGGAATGAACTCCCTCTAAACTGTGGTACATCTCAGTTTTTGGGGGATGATCGTAACAGCCATGAGGTTAGGAAACAGCTGGAGACCCTGTGAGGATGATGATAAAAACACAGGGAGAGCTGTGCTGTCCTCAGGTCGGGAGCCAGACTCAGGGCTGCACAAATAGGAAGTTGCTCTCCAAGTGGTTGTGGTGTCTTCTCCAGGGCACCACTGTCCTGTCTCCTCTGCTGTGTCCCAGGCTGGCAACTCTCACCCAGGGAGGAACAAAGATCTAACCCAAAGGTGAGAGAAGAGCCAGAAACTTCAGTAATGTCAGTTTCCAGAGGAGAAAGGAATAAGAGAGAAAATACAGTAGTACAAAAGCCCCAGGATTGCATGTGTATGGAAAAAGAAGTAAGGAGAGATGGACGAAGGGAAACTCGGGGTAATGACCACTGTTTGGAAGTGGATTTGATGGACATAGGGGCAGAAATGCTGTTCCCCAGTAAAACACAGGCAAGGGTGAAGCTACCAAAGAGCAGCCATCTCCTAATCCCATGAGTGAAGAGGACAAATGGGGAGCCCTGGCACACAGCCAGGGTGTCAGAGCAAAATGTAGAATAGACTCTTTATGGAATAAAATGGCTGAGTGGATTACAAAGGCAAATATAACAACAAATCTTCCTGGCGCCCCTAACTTTGACTTTCAAAGCCTTATTGAGGGCACGTTGTTCAGCTGTTACACCTCTTCCTGCTTTAGTAGCACTGGAAGTAACCTTCCCCTCCCAGAGTTCCCCACGTTATTGCCTTTAATAACCTCATGAAGGGTAATGAAGCATTTTAAGTTTTGTTTCAAGCTGACTGGTGTGGTGGGGGTGGGAAAAAGGAGCTTTGGGAATTGTGTCAAGGCTTTGAGATGTCTTTGAGTAGGGGTCTGGGGTGGGAACATGACATCCCAAGGCTCAGCCCTGGGGTCAGGGTGCTGCTGCAGCAGTTTTAGCTGAGAGCCCCCTACCCCATTCAATGCCAGCTCCTCATCCTTTCCCAAATTCTCCTTAGTCCCTCTGTGACTTTTATGTGGAAATTTTGGGCTGAGACAGCACAAGGGTATAGGACAGGGAGGCATCGCCTGAGCCTCGCACCTGCCGCCCACCCAACGGAGGAGCTAGAGGTGAGTTTTAGCATTTCCTCTTGTCAGAGGAGTTCCCTCATGCCAAAATCTAGGAACAGTAAGGTCTGGGGGGAGCTTTAACAGCCTGATGCCAAAAACTGCTTTCATTATGCATCACGCTACTTGCAGTCATCCAAGTGCTGCGACGTCGGTGCACTCCCCAAATTGGATTTGTGACAGCTGGATTCAAAGTGGAGGTATGGGAAGCCTCTGTGGTTTACCAAATAACAGGGAGAGACAGGAAAATCAACATGTCACACGGTGTCTGCTGGCAGTCCGATGGATTTAACCAGCTCCACATTTTTTAGCATTTGTGTTGAATTTGCTTGGCTTTTAAAAACAGACAGACTTTCATGTTTGCGGCCATTTTCAGACTAAACGACCCACACCCCGCACCACTCTGTCCTCTCCATCCTATGCTGAGATGCTTTTTTGACCTGCACCAAGGTCTGATGAGGATTTGGTTCCAAAATGCTGCCTCCAACATCCAATAGAGAGTTGTAATAAATGTTTTACTTTTTTTTTTGGCTGTTTCCTTTTTAAACAAGGTAACCCAGAAACCCCAACTTGCACCCTGAAATGCTGATTGCATTTTGTAGTTCAGTCCATCAAGTTCCCAGTGATACTTTCTGTCTGTGAGTTTCAGATAAAGACGGGGAGCTAAAGTAGCTTAGTGGATTAAAGGAATTGCGTTTCCCAACTAGACACCTCGGCTGGAGCCCGATTTTGGCGCTCAAGCGTGATGGCTCATTTGCTTCGGGGCAGGGAGGTGGGCGAAGGCCACCCGAATTTCCGTGATCACCTGGCAACCAGGGGTGGCAGCCACTGGCACAGGGGCCTTTGGCTCCCTGCAAATTCTTCCCCTGCCAGATACTCTCTCCATATGGGATTTCCCCGCCGATAATAATTTAGTCCCCTTTGACATTAAATAAGTACCCCACGCAGCAAATGTGGAGAAGCTTTTCCCAGTACGGAATGTACTGTGACAAATTCTGCCAAATTCGTGTTCATTGAGAGTAGTACTCAGACAGAGGAGGTGCTAAATGGTTAACCTTTCCATCAGTCCAGGGAGAGGTTCTGGCTGTGAAAGCACCAGTAATTTACCTTCCATTAAGATGCTGCAGCTTCTCATCTATTTGAAAGCTGCAAGAAATTGTTTTCTAAATAATAAGACTTTCTCTGTAAAAAAATATCATAGGTAATGGAAAGATTAAAACAGGGGTTGAGACACCACCAATCTATATATTCAATCAATGTCAAATGCTTTATGCAGTTATTTTCTGCTTCCTGATACACGTTACTAGGACCATACCAGAAAGCTCAGGAGAATTTCCAGGAATTGCTGCTATTTTAACTTTCTTTTTTTATTATTATTTTTAGTCCAGCTTTGAGGTCTAGAACAGAAAAACTGAAAGTTGTCCAAATGACTGAGATCAGTGGAAAATCTTGCAGAGAACCCGTGACTTTTGGTTTATAGTCCTAGGGCCACTTTCAAAGGAGCAACACAGCTCTCAGGGCTGTTCCTTTCACTCTTCAGTGTGCCTCTAATAAAAGTGAACTTTCTTAAGGGATATTTGTTTCTGTATGCAGCTGAGGCCAATCATTCCTTATATACTAAGACATCCCAGAGTACCTGAGAAAATGTATCCTGAAGAGCTATCTCTTAATTGTTGTGTTCTCCAAGGTGGAACATCAAAATTCTATCTGGTAACAGCAGGCTGCAATCTTCACAAGCAGAAAATTTCTCCAAGATAGTGAGATTTTGATTAGGAAGAACAGAAGCAGCCAAGCTGAATCTGAACAGTCAATATCCCCATTTTTCGGACTTCTTTTTTCCCATATAGTATCTAGGAAAACAGTCTATGAGAGCAGTAGGGAAGAGGAAACCACTTATTACTTCTGCAAACAGAAGCTGGTCTCACTCTGCTGGTCGAGGCGCAAGTGAAACACAGGGTTTCACGGGGATGATGTGTCCACGTGGCAGAGGAGAGAGACAGAAATACCACGTAATGTCGAATTAATCCAACACGATTTAATAATAAGGCATAAAGGAACATAGTTGTCGTTTACCATCAGATTTAAAACTTTGTGTGTAAGCTGCCCATTTAAACCCTCTTAATGCTGTCTCTTGTTAGCATTTGCTACACATCCCAGTTTTTCTACCCCTCTCTTCTGGGCTTTTCCTGATGTAACTTCCATCAAAATGTGATTCGAGCAGAAAAATGGGTGGAAAGCTGCTGCAAGGGGGGTCCACTTCTCTCCTCTCAATATTTTCTGTAAAAGTCTAGAAGAAGGTTGACCTTGACATGGGACATGGTGTCATTGTCTCTTCCCTTTGCTACGTGGTGTGACAGATACTCCCTCTTGTGAGGATGCAGGAGGAAAACCTGCTCTGCAGTCCTAAACAGGGGAAAAGTTTTCCTTGACACTGAATTGAGCTAACAGGATGGGAGATTATTCTCAGGTTCTATCTGCAGGGTTGATTCTAGGCTGCAGCCAGAGCTGATGGGGTCTTTCTCCCCCATGGAATTAGGTACTTTTGTTGTCTGTGCTGATTTTCAAGTTTCTCTGTGAAAAACCCATAGGTTACAAAATGGAAACATTTGGGAGTTTCTTGGCAATCAAAACTTTTCAGATCATGAAAAATCATTAAAATAATCATGTACTTGATAACGTGTATTGAGTACAAAAGCTGTTTTTCACTGGAAAACATCAGGGACAATTTTCTTCACCAGTCTGACAGAACTAGTCACACATAAAACCTAGCTCCTTTTAGCTCCTTAGCTCCTGTTTCATTTGCGTTTGTTTTGCCTCCTTCTGCCCAAACGCCCTTCTCCCTCTCTGCCAGTGACAGGGCTGGTGCTGTGGTCGAAGAGTCAGTGGGCGGTCAAAGGGTTAGTGCTCCCTGGCTCAGCCCCTAAAGAAGGCTGTCAGCATCATTTCAATGTCCCAGTGGGACATCAGTGGGATTCCATGATGCTCTGGTGTCAGGGGGAAATAAACTAACAGATTTCCCATTTATATCTGACTCTAGGAAGCAGGAGAAGGCTGGAGCTGGAAACGGGAGTAGAGCACCAAAATGAGGGAAACTTCCAGGCCCTGCCCAGGCTTCTGCTGTAGGCAGCAATGGGTCACTCTACCCCTGTGTCCATCCATAGAGGGACATTCTCATACTCACTTTCGACCCACCCCCCTGCCCTGTCCCCTGCACCGAGGCATAAAGATCCCCGAGATCCTCAGATGAAATATCAATATGCAATGACAATATTACCAGGATACGTTCATCTGCCTTACTCAGACCTGGTTAACTAGGATCCACTAGTTAAAGAAATTGCTATTTACCCCAGTCAGCCACCAAATACAGTTTATTTAACTTACAACATGCAAATACCCTGGTGGTCAGAGGGTTAAGAGGCAGCAGTGATTAAGTACTTACAAATTGATGTAGTGGCCTGAGGGCACCTCTGCCCATAACAAAGTGCATCCCGAACAGATCTGCCTGTGCTACAGCCCAGCAAAGTGAAGTGGAATGGATCTGTCCCAGCTTACTTGCAAATGAGACTAACATTCTAACACAGATCAACACCCATCAGGGCTCCGATTACATTAATCACTAAGCCTTGGAAAACCATCTATAAGGACTTTTCTTCTTCAGGAGAAATTGATGGGATCTGCAAACAGTGGAAATATCAGATTTAAAAGAAGCAAAAGCATTTAAGTTCTCTTCTTTGCTCACCTTTCTCACGATGGAAACCAGCAGTACTAGCAACAGCTGCTAGGTGTGACTTAATCTGGGTGCTGTGTTCCTCCTCCCGTGCTTTCCTTGCCCCGGCCTTTGAGGTAGTTAAACCCCTCTCACCCATGGATATGACCACACCCAGACAAGCGACAGGAGGCGGCGGGAAATCACCAATGCAAGACTGGCAGTCGGAGATGAAGGGGATTGTGATAGTGAAAAATGCACAGGCTGGGAAAGGCTGGATTTCCCAGGGGGCTTGAGGACACTCACGTGTGGTCTGAGTGCCCCTGCAGGTGGGATTAGGGTGCCATGGGTGCCTCCCACCCCTGCCTCACCCTGGAGCATCCAGGCTTGCTCTATACCAAATCTTGCCATAGGGATGTGGCCGTGCTGTCCCCAAGCCCACACCTCTGCCCTCCTGCTGCAGGGCTTCAGCCTCAGGCAGGCTCAGGGCACCCGTCAAAGGGCCAAGAGACACAGGGTGGCCAAGCCTCCTCCAGTGGTGTTTTGGAGGAACAAAAGTGTGTTTATTTTCTTTGCCAAAAGGAAATGTGTTCAGGAGCCATGATCACCAGAGGGTTGAGGTCCCTCCTCATGACTTTGTCCCACTTGTGTTTGTGCACTGGAACATCTCACCCTCAGCAGGCGCAGCAGAAATGCAGACAAGGTGGTAACCCCCAGGCTTCACACTGGATCAGGGGCTGAATATTGAAAAATAAAAATTAGAGGGAAAAAATTCCCAATCTGAATTTTGATACTGCAATTTGTCCCAGCTCCTCCTTTCTTACAGCAGGCCGTGGGCGAAGATAGCTGGTAGGTGTTCTTTGAGGCAGGATGACTCCTCTTGGACTTTGATTCAAAGCCACCATGCCAGGAAGATGCTGCTTCATGCCTTATTCTCCAGTTCTGCTACTTTGCATTTCAGATGCAGGGGCATGGTTTATAACGTAATTCCAAAACACAAAGGCTTGGCATCTATTTTTTATGCTTTGTTAAGCTGCTGTTTGGATTTTTATAATTCAACTTATATTCCTGGGGGTTTTTTTGTGTGCTGCCATCCAACAGCAACATTAAATAAGAAGTGGAGTCCCTTTATTGATTTGCTTTTGGTTGAAAACAAACATGTCATATATAAGTGAGATGTACATTGCTTGTAGATAGTACAGAAGACGTTTATAAAGCCATCAAAAGAAATAATTAAACTGAATCTATCACAGCCACCTTTCTGAATCGTTCAAACAGGGAAGTTTACACCCGTAAAAGGCTGATACTCCTTCTGGCAAACTTTTAATACAATCATTTGGTTCATACTTTAAATGCCTGGCATATTTTAACCTTGGAGATAAATGAATCTCAGTGGGACTGCTGAGTAATTAAGAAAAGTGTGTCTGATGGGCTTGCTTCATATGGAGAGGTGAAATAACACCGTGAGAGTCAGCTGATCATTTGATATCTTTGCACAAAAAAAAACAAGGCAAACCCTGAGGCATGCCATTGTTATGCTGTGTGACAGGGATTGCTTTCAAACAAGTCTTGTTTTCAGTGTTAGCTGTATCATGGTTTTTAAATTGCCATTTAAAATGCAAACCAATATGCATTCTGGAAGGAAACCACCTGAGACCCCCTGAGCCGGAGCATGGTGGCCTCGAGGCCGGAGGTCAGGGCTCATCTACTCACTAGGGCTTTCCCTGATCGAGGGCGACAGCTTAGTGGGAAAGTGGCAGTGGTGGAAGGGCTTGAGGAGGAGCAGTTTGGTGTCCACTGGCTAATTACTGGCAAGAGATCTGCAGGAGCTGTTTAGTATCTGGTAATAGGTCAAGACATAGTCAGGATAGTCTTGAGAACTTGCTTTAGGGTTTTGTGTTGAGCCATCTGGATGCTGTTCTACTGAGGGCTTAGACTCCTGGTAAGAAACGCCGAAAAGCAGCTGAAACACTGAGCCCCCAAAAGAAAGGAAATCAGGCTCTGAATTACTGCCCGAGTGTGGTGTGCCATGAGGATCAACACACAGAGTTTTAGTCCCTGTGCTACTGCACACAAATCACACTGGGAAGGCTCCCTCAGCTCTTACTGCCAGCAGAGGGATGTTTGCACATCCAGACATTTCACTCGAAGCAGTTGCTTTGCTGGGAAAACCTTGGAGAGCGGGCTCCAGGAATTTTCCCTCCAGCATAAAGCAGCAGCGTTATATCCCAGGCTGGAAACTTTCAGCCTTGGTCTCTACTGGCTGCCCAAGGTCAGGCTCTGCTCTCCCCTTGGGAGCTGGCTGTATCACAGCCAGGAACACATGGTGTCAGCTGGGATTTGCCCTGACAATGTTGCTCTTGATTTCAGTGAGCATCCTCTAGCATGAAAAGCATTCTAGGAAGGGGGTGGCTGTATCCCCAGGGATGATAGCTGATCTCATTGTGAAAAACATTTGTTGTTCTCTGGAAAACTAAGCCACCATCAAGACATTATGCAATTAGGACCATTGCCCCTTAAAAATATTATTTTTCACTAAAAGATGTTGTTAATATTGGTGGAGAAGTGGCTGCAGGAGCAGTCCACTTGACAATCATGTCTGAGAGCATGGGGCAGAAGCACCTGTTTATTGACTATATAAATCAAATTAATTTAGTTAAATTTACAAACACAGGAGGAAAAGCAATAAGGTCTGTCATGTGGCTGTGCCCCAAAACAGGCAACACTGTCAGTATTGAAACTGCTCTCCCCAGGGAAACCAAGAATGTGATGTGGCTGCAAGTATTCATTTGGTTGTTGTCATTTCCAGTGCTACATATTTTAAATTTACTTCAAGCACTGTTGAAAGCCTATAATGGTGTGGAATTACCTGCCCAGAGGGACTCTGGGTGACATGCCCACCAGCACAAAGGGAAGTTGTGCTGTCTTGTTCCACAGAAATAGTGAATTAAGGGTTTATAACCAAGGTTAATAACTTCAGATATATCTTCTTCTACCGCACAAGGAAAGTGAATTATTTATAGGCAGAACTCCTGCCCCCCTAACTCTCACCTTCTACCCCTCTCCACTGCTTTACCAACATCGTTTGCCCTGCTCATGACTCCAGCCATGCCTAAAGCACAGCACAGCATCACTCTTCCACTGAGATGCAAAGAAGAGGTAGAAAGAGGTCGTATTTGGAAAATCCTCTCTAGCATTTCTCACTGTGGTATTGCCATGTTATTTAAGGCCAGATGGGCTGTGTGATGTGGATCCTGGATACCTCAGCCAGTATCTGGCTTGTGAGATGCTAATCCAGGGGCACAGGGAGACACAGTCCCTGCAGAATGTAGCCCAGATGGAGCTGGGTGGCTTTCGTAGCCCTGGGCACCTGGTGATAGCAATCATTGGTCTGCTTCATCTCCATTCAGCATAATCACAAGGGTATATTGAGCTGAAGGACAGCCCCAGAAGTTGTTTCAGGGAGGACTGAAACAGAGCGGAGCCGCCTCAGTTTTTTTCCTCCTGAGATTATCCTGAGGGTGAAATAAATAGTCTAAGAGTGAAATTTTGCCATCAGATACCTGTCTACAAATGCCACTGGTGTTGTGGGAGCACCACATGTGAGCACAGGAAGAGGATCTGGTCCTCCAGGTGAGACCCTTCTTCTTCAGTATCTTTTTTGTGTACGGTTTCTGGGCAGATGAGCCCCTGCACCATCTCTGACCTCAATCTAAGCTATCTGTAGGCTGGGAAAATGCCACCAGCTGCCAGGATGCCTTTGGTACTTGTGCAGATGTGAAAGGACACATTCCAAGCAAGCTGTTCCCGGGTACAGCTCATGCAGGATGGGCGCCTCTGGTGACATGCTGGGACATGGTAATCATCTTAACAGCACTTGGCACTGAATACTGTCTCTCATCCTCATTGCTCCCCAGTCTCTCTGCCATTAACTAATTGAGCTTTGCAGCAAAGCCTCGGAAACACTGGCTTTGGCAAGCACATTTTTCAAATACAGATTTGGAAAGGCTACATGTTCCTCTTGGCAGGTGGACATCTGTGGGATCTGTGAGCCTTTAGATGGCAGGAGCTGGTGAGACTCTCCAATAGTGAAGGTGGCCCCTGGTCTCACCAGGACCACAAGGGAAGATACTGCTGTAATCTGTCCCAGAGACTGAGGAAAAGTGGTTTGAAATTTAGAAAAGGGGTCTGAAATTTAGACACTTGTCCAACCATTCCCAGACTGAATAATTTATCATTCTTGTGACCCAGAAGAGCAGGGACTTAGCATTCTGTCTTGCTGAATCGTTTGGATACAGCCCTCCACCTCTTTTTCTACATATCCTTCTCCTTGGCGGAGGAGACAGGAGCAGCAGTACCTGATTCATCAGGGCTCCTCTGCAGCATCAAAAGTCTTCTCACCCTTTGGCATGAGCACGGCAGGTCTGTCTCCTTCCTGCTACCTGTCCATCCTTTGCACATTTCCGTGCATATATCTCTGAGTCTGTTTTGAAGCAGTTCGACTGAACAAAGCCCACTGGGACTCTGGCAGGCTCCTAGGGAGGCCCCCAGCACCCTGATTACACACCAACACTGGAGCTGAGAGCACACTGAGAAGATTAAAGTGTGTCAGCTGCACTGCCACCAGCCTGTGTTGCCACTGCCACTTCCCCTGGCTCAGCACAGCTCTGGGAGCAAAGAGAGGGGCAGAGACAGCCTCCCAGGCAGGCCTTCCAGCCACGGGAAAGCTCCTCATCCCTTAAAACCTCCTCAGTTAGAGGCTACCTCTGAGCGAGCTGCTGCTCACGCTGTCGGCAGGGGAAGGAGCCTCCCCCATCCATCACTTCTGGCTCCAGGAGCTTTTTCTCTCCAACGCAAGGCGATGCAGACAGATACAGTCCATCCACCCAGCCGGTAGGGCCTGGGGCAGCAGAAGTCTCCGGTGGGCACTGTTAGGCTGGCAATTGAAAGCAATAGGTCTTTATGGTAATTTGGGCACCAGGCAACCACTATGAATAGGAAATGATGGCAGTTACTTTATCTAGTAACAGCATGAAAATGTGAAGTGCCTTTATTGAGCTGCTGGCTTGCTGGTGAGAGTTAAAGGAGATGCTCTCTCGGGTATAACATTTGCAGAGAAGTGGCATGAGATATTGCCATAAACCCCTCCGTTAATAAGCGAGCAGAGGAAGGCAGAGAATACCTAATGCTGCCGTGTGAAAGGACAATATTAAGACGCTAGAAGCAGCTACATTTTTCCCTCGGCAGCAGATGTACCCCAAGGAGAAATGAAGAATTTCCCTCTTGACCCAACAGCTAGAAAACTCATGTAGTGCTAATATTAATATAGGAAGGATGGCTTTGAAAAGAATAAAAGAAAAACACACCTAACCATATCAGTGCCCTCCAATACCAGTGAGGAATTCAGGTGTCTGCCGAAGAGAAGATTTACAGGGAAGAGACCAGCTCAGCAGCTGTGCAGTGATGATGCTCTGCAGGTGGCCAGGGGGTGCAGAAATGACTTTTGCTCTGTGACAGATGGGGGAGATGTGGCCCAAGTGTGTAAAAAAATGGCAGCATGCACCCCCAGTTATTCCAATGATGGTGTTGGGTCATAGTGTGGCAAAGCAGCCTCGAGGGCAATGACCAGGCATGGTAGAAGGTGAGCTGCCCAGAAGGAGCAGAAAGGCAACACTCAGGAAACACTGGGAAGAACCTCAGAATTTCAAAATCGGCTACAGTTCAGCAAATTCTGTTTTCTCCCAAGTTATGTAAGATTGTCTGTGGCATTTATCACTGATACCTTAGTTGGCATGTTATTTAACTGCTTAAAAGGCTGCTTTTGATAGTTCTTGACCAATGAAAGCTGCTCTTCTGAGAAAATAAAAACTGTTGAGACATCTAGGATCAGCTTCTACTTAAAGCATGTGTACAGTTCCAGTGCAGGTATAGCTTATATAGACGAATGGAGTCAAAATGGATTTCTGAAAACCTATTTAGCAAAATAATTCACCACAGATAAGAACTTTGATAAAGCAAACAACTTCTGATGACACTTTGCTTTTGAAAAAAGACAGATGATTATTAAATAAGAGAAAAAAAATCTGCTTATATTCTCACCTGCCATCACTATAGTTGCCCAAGAAGATGAGAGGACGGAGTATCTCCCTGCATTTTTCGGGGAGATCTATGATTCTCCTCCATGCCCACAGGCAGCTCTGGCTTCCTTGTAGCTGCACGGATGTTAAATCTGCCCTGCAAGCAAAGTGGAGGTGTGGAATGGAGACCCAAAGGAGTAGAAAGGTCATGCATGTAACCAGAGCACCATGATGTCTCTTTGCTTCTGTACTCATTGATAGTGAGAAGCAGATCAGGCTTGAGAAGGGAGGAGGAGAAGGAGGAGGAGGAGGAGGTAGAGAAAATGCACAGAGAAACTACAAGAGTGACCTGATCTTGGACAAGAAAGGTGCTTTGTGAAGGAACCACTACCTGTCTATTGGGTTTGGTTGGAGGAGGTTTTGGGCCAAAACTGGGTCTTCACATGAAGAAAGTCTGTCAGCAAAGACTGCCCCAGCTCAGTGAGGGAAAGCAAAATGACTTTCTGAACCCAGAACCTCATGCAGGAAAATAATTCAGACTGAAAATATGATAAAAAAATGCCAGTGGTGAAGATAATAATCTTTGGAAGAACTTATCAGGAGATGCCACTGATCTCCTTCATGGGAATCTTCAAAGCCAGTTTTTTTGGAAAAGATCAGCTCCAATCAAAAGCACAAAGCAGTCAATGTGAAGTGATACATGCTTTACAGGGGCTAGGCTGGAGGGCTGCAACTCTTGTTCCAGTTGTAAAAGTTGTTGCTGCTTCTAAAAAGCTCTGATCCCCTGTGGATGTACCCTCCAATGCCCCAAGATGACAGCTGGAGGTCCTTAGGGAATGCCAGGAGAATGGACATCAGGTAGTGATCCCTGTCCATAAGTCAACTCAAAATGCCATCTCCTGTAGGCACTGCAGGGGACGTGGTGCTGGGCTGGAGGGGTCATTGCAACTGAGCTAGTGAGACATTTCGTATGTTCTTGCCAAAAAGACAACACAGAAAAAATGATAACAGTACAAACACCTCTCCTCAAAACCCACAGTGAGAGCCAGGAGAGCAGATGAAGCTTTGTACAGTTTGTGTCCAAAGGATGCAGAAAACTGCCTGAGGTCCCAGCCAGGTGGCAGGTTAGATTGGCCTGGTTCCTTTCTCAGAGAAATACAAAGAGTGGAGCCAGAGGACATCCTGCATCAGCCAGCCTTGCTAGAAATCCCACCAGCACTCAGAAACATGGACAGGCTGGTAAGGGGCCTGAATGGACATTTGTGATACCCTGAGCAATATCTGCTCTCCTGTTCTTGGGACAAAGACTAGTGCTGATGTGATCCATGGCAGGTTAGGTTTCCCCTGTGGCTGTTGAAGAGAGAAAGCAGCATGTAGGAAGGTCTCTCCCAAAAGTGCTCTGTCAGACAGACAAACAAATCTGGGTTTGGATGGAGCAACGCATCTCCCAGGCTATCATCCCACCATATCACACAGTGCCTGGACACCTGAGGCTTCCCACAAGCATTCTCCTTTCACCTTGGCAGCTTGGGCTGAAAAACTGGAAAGCTGTTTCTGCTGCAGTTGGTTTTGGTGTCTGGCTGATCCTATCACCATGCAAATCTGATGCAGCCGCAGCAGCAGCTCAGAGGTTAGAGCATTACAATCCCATGTGTGTTACAGTGATGCCACTTGAGCTGCTAATTTGGCAAAATCTGGATCCTTATGGAAATTTAGCTCATGGACTTCTGCCACTTCCCACTTGCCTGGTACAGAATTAACCATCTTGGAAATAATGGCTGCAGTCACCAGAAATCTGCAACCAGCAGTGAAATGGGATTCACCAAGTGCCCCTTGCAGGTGAACTTGTTTCTCCTCACTCTGGCTGCATCCATACAGCTAAATAATAACATTAAGGACTGGCTCCATGGTGTGAGGCCAGGTGAGGCAGCAGACCTTGAATTCCCAGGCCTGGATGAGACCACCATGAACTCAAATTAATGGAGTTGTGCTGGTCCAGAGCCTCTGTGTGTGAAAGCAGAAGAAAGAACTGGATCTACCCCCATATGCCAAACAATCACTCATATGCTGCTGATCCTTTGTTTGCAAAGGAAGCTGCAAGCACAGCCAGCTGTTGTGTCCTGGTGGGTGTAGGGTCCCTCATCAAGCAGGTGCTAAAAGTCCTGTGTTGAAATGCAGTAAACAGGTGCTGTGTGAGGGTCTCTGGACAAAATATGGGCAGTAAAATATTTCCAGGTGTGCCACCATGAATGTGAGCTCATGCACTGAGCGTGAGTTACCTTCAGATGCACTGAATGCTCATTTTCAGCCTTCCCCACAGATATTGGTGGCAGACAGATGCTCTTCAGAGGGTCACATGCAGAGAGTATGATGGGCACAGATGCACACAGGGATTTGGGGCACTGCAAAGGTCCCTCGCCCATCCTCGAACGTGGTCTCTTTTGGAGAACAACAACCTTTTTTGTATATCAGCCCAGAGGCATGAACACATTTTCAGGTTGAAGATGATCCTATGTGCCTGTGGGATCAGGGAAACCTCTCTTGCCAACCCTGGAAGGCAGCTGGGTCTCACAGGGGGGTGGATCACAGAATTACCAGAGCCCTGAGGTTAGCAGGAGTGCAGGGATGAGGGGGTCCATCTCTGCTGCCCATGGATATGGTAGTGCACTCCAAGTCTACGCATTTAGTCAATAGTCAAACAGAAATTATCTCCAGGGATTCAAGTGGCAATAACCAGTGTAAATAGCAAGGACCTTTAGCTCATTTATGGCTTTGATGGCAGAATGCTTGCACTGGTAACTTGCAGACTGAAATTTCCTGGTATCAAGGTTTGTGCAGCTACTAACTACAAATCAGGAAAAAAACCAAATAATAAATTGCTGAAGGCTCACAGTTACTTCGGGAACAGAGAGAGAAAGAATACATTTAAGCAAAGCTATTCACTCACTTGTCCTCAAGTCTGTCTGAAAATATTCTCAAAGTGTCACTCAGCACTGCAAAAATTATCTCCTGTTCTCATTTACAACCAAATGTTAAGAACTGAGGGATACATATTCCTCCCATCCTGAATGTTTTTTTGAGGGTTGTGTAATCAGCTACTCCAGCATTCACAATTTTCCCTTATTTATCTACTCAGGCTTTTTTTTTTTTTTNTTTTTTAATGCACAACGTTTCTGCAGTCTGGCAGAGCCAGGCTTGCAGTATTGATTTAGAAAGAGGCAGTTGTGACAATACAGTCCCAGGCTAATTCCTGTGCTGTACAGGGGCTGCTCTGTCTGTAGCAGCAGCCTCACCCCCAGCATGGGGCTCACTTTTAAAATGAAGAAAAAAAAAATGAAAGAAAAGCTACTTTTCTCTGTTCTGCTTTGAAGGGAAAAAGGATTACCAAGGCTAAATAAGCCATCTGAGTACTTAGCTAGCAAACCTAAATAGCACCCTGATAGGAAGTTCAGGCAGAGAGCTAATTAAATTAACTCTCTTTGATTTATTAACAAGCAGAGCAACACATCACACAGGATTGTCCCATGAAATGAATGTGCTTTCTGATTCCCTTAGCTGCTTCAGCACAGTCACCTCCCAGAAAACCCAGTTACAGGGACTCAAGTTTAATGAGACTCAATGGCTCGAGAAGGATCCCTGCCCACCAACAGAGATATGCACTGGTAATAATACCTAAAAGCATGTTTATTTTCGTTGCACTACCCTAATTCCTTTTTAATGCCTAGGACTATCTAATGGCTAATTCATAATTTCCTGCTCACCGATATACAGATGAATGACAAGCAAAAGCCTTCTGCATGTTTAATTATTCTGTTGATTTAAAAGCCACTTTTCCCTCAGTGCAAGTTTCTCTGTGTGTGTGCTCTCATGCATCACGTATTTCATTATTTTTAGAAGCATGCTCTGTGCCTTTTTATGCTCCCATAGTTCCAGCATCCAGTAATTACCATGTTTTGTGTCCAATAGATCTGATCCACCAGCAAGTGTAAATCAGGAAAACACTGCTGTCTCTAAATGGAGTTATTCCAAGTTACACCAGACCTGAGACCTGACCTCTCCTATTTTCAGTGATGGGGAAAATGTTATTTGTGTGCTGGGACTTTTGTGAAGTAGCAGGATATAAAATCTAGAAAACTTCAGACCAGTGAAAATCGAAATTGAAGCCTGTGAATGCACGGATGAGAATCTATTTATATAGCAAGCTTTACTTCTGCTTAACCCCTGCAAGGAACTGTAACTCTTTTTGCATATTTGATTTTTCTCCCCCAGTAAAACATAGTCTGCTTAACCTATTTTTACTACTTTCCAACAGTTTCACTGGAAGGATTCTTCCTTACACCTTATATGTAGCTTCGTTATCTGAGCACTCCTTTGTTAAATTAAGGCAATTAATAAATGGAGATGTTAAGCAATCAATTTTGCCCGCATATCTCCATAGCCTTACATATGACTGGCTGTAATCACAAGATAAATGCAATGTGCTGATGTATGGTAATGTTCAATAATACATTCTACACCAGGCTCAATTCATCAGGGAGTTTCTGGAGGGGAGGCATTTGTTATTGGCTGTCTCCGGACCTCAAGGATAACATTCCTGTCCTTTCCATTGGCCACCCTGCTGCTGCAAGCCTCTTCCCGTCTTATTTTGATGATGAATATGAAGGCATGCTAAGCTGTGCCGGAGAGTAGCTCTCGCTGACTACACTCCCACCCCAGGCTCAAGGACTCCAGAGCTCCCGGCTGCTTCCCCTGCCCACTGCCAGCAGCAGCAGCAGCAGCAGCAGCAACAGCAACAGCAGCAGCAGCAGCAGCAGCAGCAACGCCAAAAGTTGTGATGCTTTTCTTCACCCAGTGCTTTGGGGCTGTGTTAGATCTTATTCATCTGCGGTTTCAGCACTACAAGGCAAAGAGGGTTTTCTCAGCTGCTGGGCAACTTGTCTGTGTCGTCAACCCGACACACAGCCTCAAGGTGAGTTAAAAATATTTTTTCTCTCCTAACATCTCCTCGTCTTCCCCACCATCGCCACCCGTGATTCTCCATAGGGAATGGAATTACGCTCCGGCAGCAAGGGGAGAGTGCTGTTAACACGTTGCAGCCCTCGCAGAGAGGATGTTTGCATTGTCTGCATGTATGATTCTCTTTGGAGCAAAGGAGAGGCAACCCACTGCTCCGAGCGATCGTGGGAAGTCACGGCTCCCCCTCCCCAAAGTTTTCTCATCCTTTTCACCCACATAATGAACATGCATGTTGCAAGCATTTAGTAAAAATGATTGGAAAAGTTAGTTGGGTGAATTAAGATCCCTTTCTAGTAGAAGGACGCTGTGTGGTCTCCCAGGCTGACACCCCAGCACCAAGGGATGCTGCCAGGCAGTGGGGAACAGGAAGAGGGGGGTGGCAGTAGAGGGATCTCCTCTGCTGTCGTTTGCTCTTTCAGGGGAAAAACGTCTGTTTCTGTCTCCTGGGGGGAGTTGAAGGCATTCCTCTGGTGCTGAAATTGTCCTTAAGCTGTTTGCAAGGTGAATCTATTTTAGGAGGGAAAATACATTTGCTTTAATGCAAAACTATTTATAGTTCCCATAAAAACATTTCTTTTACTTGCACCGTTCTGAATTTTCACTGACAAAGTGTCAACAGCTCCATCTATACCAGAGCCTTCACGTTTGTAGTAGAGACGGAGCAGCAGGGGGAGAAAGCAACCAGGAGGCTTTAATTACTTTATCACGCTAGTGAATGACCAACTTTAATGAAGTGGCTTCTGTTTTGTGAGAAGTCCTTGCTGACCCGACTTGTAAGGTAGCTCCGCTATCCTGGTGCAAGCTTAAAAATTAATTTAATTTAGAACAACTTATTTTTGGCTCTGCAAAGGTCTCTGTGAGGTACTTGGATGGGTTGCAGGAAGCATCTTTCCCGAGTTCCTGCTCCCTAGGACGTCCTTTGATGGGGTAAATCCCTCTTCAGAACAGCATCACCTCACAAAAAAGGGGCATGTTTCCCACAGTCATCTTTCCTGTCTCAGGCTGTGCTTAGGCAGGAAGAGATGGCTTCTAGCAGCGTACCTGCTCCGGGAGGATTTTCCCGCAAGGCAGTGCTCTGAGCCCTGCCGGCTGGGGCAGGCACTCCCAGGGGATGAACCGCCTGGGTGCCGGCTGGCCTCTCCCGGCGCCACGCTCCTCGCAAGATAAGTTAAATACACACAGCCCCGTCATGATCTGAAAGGGTCTGGTTGTCTGAATGGGTAAAAGAAATAGCTGCATTCCTAAGTACATGGGGAGATTTTGTAAGCAAATTCTTCTGTGCTCTACCCTTTTATGTGACTGTCTCCTGCTATTTTCATCTATAATTTTTATTATTAAAAAAAAAAAAGAAGTGAGCAGAAAAAAGTCTGTCAACACACAACAGGTTCCAACACAATTTCAGTGCCAGTGGAACTGTCTGATAAGTCCCATAAGCACACAAGGGGTGACTATAGCTCCACTGCTACCTAAGACTGGATCCAAGTTTATCATTTCAGGTCCTGCTGAGTCGCAGGTTTGCTATTGCAGTAGCTGCAACTGTGTTAAACAACATAGGGCATTTCATTTTGCTAAAATCCCCCATGGCCAAGCCCTTCTCTGCTCAGACTGAAAGCCCGGCAGAAAGACAAACAACCTCAGTACTGCCTTGGCAGCCTTTGAATGTAGGCATTGGAAGAAAAACTGTCTTGGAAACAAACAGAACCCTCTAGGAAAAGGTCTGGTGTGTCAGCAAAGCCCCAGCAAAATTGCCTTGTCCTGGGTGGGAATTGCTCCCCTGCTAAGGCTGCATTGGGAGCCCAATGGCACAGGTTCAATGGCCACAGGAGCCTGTTGAGACACCATTCTGATAAACAAGCTGATGACAAACCCTCTGCTCTGATAAACCCCTCTGGCTGTAGAGTGAAATGCGCTGTGTGAGTGCTCCCAGGTTACCCAGCTCACAGCTGGCCACGTCAGTATGGTGGACTTTAGCTCTGATGTGCTCCCCAGGTGTTCAGGTCCCTCCAGTTGCGCAAGGAATGCATCATCACTTTGTGGCAGCATCCAGAGGAGATGTGGGAATCGGGTTCCTTTGTGCCCAGCATGACAAAACCAGTTGTTCACCCACAGCAGCCTGTGGGCCAGCTGGAGCCTCCTGGCTCCAGACAAGCAAGGTATCTCGTCCAAAACCTGCTGTCAGAGTCAAGCCAGGTGAACCTGCTTCTTAGGGTGCCCATTTCTCCCCCAGGGATGCACAGAGAGGCTGTTGTAGCTCTCAAAAGGCATCTAAGAGACCATGAAATGGGAGAGGGCCTAACTTATTCCTCTGTGGTGGTTTACAGTATTATGACTACTTTGATGTCTCTTAGTCTATTATTTCTTGCTGGATCTTTTCAACTGTAACATTTTGTTGACAGCCCCCAAATCTATCTTAACAATTGACAAGTGGAGTGAAAACTGTATTAAGGTTCATGGTTGATGAATACAAACCCGCTAGGAAACAAGGGCTGGGAGCAATGTAATTTCTGTGCCTTTTCTTCAAGGCTTAAATGTTTGTGCTTACTCCAAAATTGTAAGCCCTTTGCAAAGGGATTACTTTATTTTGTGTCTCCACAGTGCTGGTGCAAGGGGACTCCTGGCTGGTTGGTGCAAATGATAAGTGACAGGCATCACACTCTGGTGTGATTATGCACGTTGACATCTTTCACACAGGTCAGGTCTTCAATCAGTGCAAACACACATAAACAATTGACTTCATTAAAGTCAATTGCAGCAGGACCTCCATTTTCACTCCTTCCATGTAAGGGAGTGCTCTGGGATGGCAGTGGGATTCAGCCCACACGGGAGGATCTGTGGCTGGTGATCATATGTTTGTCAGAGATGTGGCATCATGGAAAGCACTCAGTGAGCAGCAGAGGACAGGAGAGACCTGGTACCCTCTTGGGAAGGTTGCATCAGCTTCTGCTGTCACAGACGCACAGCCAGACCAAAGGGGCACTCCTGTAAAGTTATGCCAGAATGCTGTCATCGTCATCACAGCCTGGACCTCTGACAATGACCAGAGTCTGCCACTTATCTCTTCTTTTAGGAGAAATCCAGAGGCTGGTAGAGAAGAACACACTTAGAGAGAAACCCATGTATTTCTTCCCACTAAAAGGCACAATAATTGGGAAGGCTGATGAACATTTCTGTGTTTCTTAAAGGGCAAGATGGTGAAAGTGTCAGCACAGACACCACTATTGATCTGCTGCTATTTTCCCTGCACTTGACAGGCTGACATGGGTGACTCTAAGAGGGAAAGACAATTTTGCAACTGTCCCCTCTGTTTTGTTGGTTTGGCAGGAGTATGACTGGGAGGGGGTGTTTGTTTCGGAGCCTTTGTCCTTCTTGCCGCTTTCTGCTCTTTGTCCTCCTACAAAGCTTTCCCAGACATAGCAGTGTCTCACAGCACAGTGCTATGCTGGGATCAAAATTCACTTGCCAAGCAGAGAAAACCACTTACTTACCACACTTCTATAGGTCACCTTTGTCCTCAATCATATTATCTCCATTACTTTGTAACCTGTCTTCTTTCAAGCATGTGGTCAACCTGACATCTTCCCTTGGAGAGGCACAGCCGGGCAACAGAGCTCTCTAGCCAAGTGGTTACTCCCTCCAAAGCCATACTGATTAAAGGAGCAACACTTACGATGCTGGTTGCAGGTCCCAGCATGCAGGGAAAGTTTAAAGGTCCTTCATTTGCATGGCAGAAATGGACAGGGTTTTCTGATCCTGCAGAGGTGAGGCTCAGTGAATTCCTGTACATTTGTCCCCTGTCAATAACAATTTTTCTCAGAATTGCAAACTGGAAAGAAGGTGAAGTTAGGGGTATGCTCACTCCTTAGCATCAATCCCTGTCCCAATAGTCAGCCTCACATGGCAGGAACAGCCATGCAATCACATTCCAGACATGCTGATGCTTCATGAGTTGTTGCATATGACTGGGTAGAGCAAACCTTCTTTATTCAGGGAGTCACTAAGTTTTTAGACATAATTTTTAACTTTTTGGGGAGTGGAAAAACTGTTCATTTAAGTAATAAAACACTGCGTTCACAATACTCTAGTAAAAACCACCGATCTCCACCTCTGTAGGACTTCAAGGAACTTGATGATTTACAAAAAAAGAATATTCAAACAAGGTCATAAATAGTTCAATCTTATATTCTAAAAGGGTCATAACATGTTTTATGGGTCCAAGTTGTCTTTCAGCTAATTTTTAAAGCAGCAAGAAAATCTGCTCTGACTTAGGGAAGGGGTCTGAATCTTGTTATAACAGTTTGGCTCTGCACCCAGTGGCAGCCGAATAGCATTGTAATCCACTTTATCCCAGGGAGGATTAAAGAGCTAGGGCGCATTACACCCCCATGAGATCTATTTATTTGGTGCAAGGGAGGAAGCTGACTCTGAAACCTGCTGCTAACAACCCCCAAATGCCACTGTTTCAGCCTAGGCAACCTCAAGCCTCCCATGCGGGGCTGTGATTTGGAGACAAAGTGGCATTTGGCCCCAGTGTCCAGTAGGATTGTGACAGCTGCGGTGAGAGGACCTGTAAAATGCTCTGCCACCTGCAAACCCGGGCTCCTGGCAAGGTGCCGGTTTCCCAGCCCACGTGTGGGCTGTGTGAACACTGAGCACCTCAGATTTTAAATCCTTTTGTAGGGATGTGGCTAGCAGTAGGCAGGGCTTTGTCGCCCCCTCATTCAGCTCTGCCTCTGTTTGAAGGGATTCCAGCTGACCCTGAGCGCCCCAGGAGCCTCAATCTGTCCTGAGATGTGACTTTGAGGGTGCCCTGCAGAGGGGAGGCGCAGCGTGCTCAGGCAGCTCTCCTCGGGGGCTCTCCATTCGCTGCTGCCTCCTGGCCCCGGGAACCCCTCTCTGCAGCAAGCCATTAACCTTCAGCCTGCAGACCCACCCACCTGCACGACCACGGGCAAAGGGCGGCACGGGCTTCACCCCGAACGCGCTTGCAAAGCAGGGCTGCCCCAAGCCTCTGCGCGGTCTCACGGAGTAACAACCACGGTGTCTCCTCGGGAGAGGGAGGGAAACAGTGCCCACCTCAGAAGTTGCTGTGCTAATAGTCTCGGGCTTCCTTCTCCTCACCTCCCAGCCCACACCCACTGCAGAAAGTTAATTACCATTGTTAACTGGTCCTGAGTGTTATGCTGCAGCTCTGGAGGCGGGATAGAGTAGGCAAGCGCTGAGTCCTTTCCTACACCCATTTGATTTTGAGAGTGAATTTGAGGCAATAGCACAAGGGGTAATGGTTTTAAACTGAAGGAGGATCAATTTAAATTAGACATAATGAAGAAGGTGGGGTGGTGTGATTTTTTGTTTTGGTTTTTTGGTTTTTTTGGGGTTTTGTTTGTTTGTTTGTTTGTTTGTTTATGATAAGAGTGGTGAAACACTGGCAGTTTTCCCAGAGAGGTAGTTGATGCCCTGTACCTGGAAACATTCAAGGTCAGGTTGGACAGGGCTCTGAGCAGCCTGATCTCGTTGAAGAGGTCCCTACTCATTGCAGTGGGGCTGAAGTAGATGGCCTTTAAAAGGTCCCTTCCAACTCAAATTATTCTAGGATTCTCTGATTCTATATTAAAACTGATCTGGTTGCAGGACATCTGAAGTTAGATGTTATCAATGGAAGACAGTACTGTTATTTTAATATTAGAGAAAAATCTCTCCCCTTGACAGGGTGTTTGACAGCAGGGTGAGGAGTAGCCATCAGACACTGCCACACATTACTTTGTATGCACCCACTCTGATATGGCTCAGTATATCAGGAATTTCTCAGTGCAGCCCTTTGGGTTAGACATGATAGCCCAGGTAACTCTCTCGGGAGACATCCTGTCCCAGAGGAATTCCTGTGACTAACACAGAGGGTGCAGGGGAAAAAGGGGTGTTCTAATACAAGACTTGATTACATTAAATCGGTGATAAGGTCTCAGTATGCTTCCCAGCAGATCAAAGTCACACTGAATATGGTCCTGCAAGTCCCAGGTGCTAAAATGTCAAGTCCCCAGACACCATGAAATTTGCCTCAAAGTCAGAATTTACAGAGAGTATAATTTTTTTGTTTAACCATTAAGATTCTCACCCGGTAGCAAAGAACTCCCATCATACGTAGCTGGGTGACATTTAGAAACTTCATTTTTTTTCTCAGAAACAATCTGAGGTTCTTAAGTAATGCAAGAAATTGAGTTTAAAGGAAATGTGTTGGCTCTCAAGAGCTCTGGTAAAATGAGGGAGAGGAGCTGCTGTGTCTGTGCCCTGCCTTCCTGGGACTTTGGTGCTTCATATGCTGTTTAAAAGCCCATAATTCTTGTTCTACCTGGCTCAGAGTTGAGACCAGGTTCCTCTTTTGGCACCCCCAGAGTCATCCCCTCACACCAGGAAATTGGCATCCCTCAACTGAGTGCACAAGAGAGAAAAACGGAATCCTCCAATAATTTCACAGGGTGGCAGTGGGGGGAAGACAGTCTTTATGCGGGTTTACTGGGAACTGAGTGAGGAAGTGAGGAGCTGGGGAGGACACTGCCATGCTCTCCTGGCTGCATGGGGTTGGGGTGTCGAGGCCTGCTGCTCCCCTGGCATGGTGATCATGGGAGCAGTGACCATGATGGGCTGCCCTTGGCACCTCTTGTGGCACTGGCACTGGCACACATGGCATGGCACAGAATGGTATGGAGCCATGGGTGTCAGGCGGCACATGAGCCACCAAAAAGGAGGGAATTCCTTTGGAGAGCTGAACAAGGTTTAGGCAATACGCCGGACCTGCTTTTACTATGATTTTTGCAGCAGAACTGGGCAGAGCTGAGACACTTCAACTTCTGATGGACTCCGGGGAAGCCATTTGGGTCAAGCTGAACGTGACATCAACTTCCCAGCCCACCTCTGTATGCAAGTGGTGTATTTGGAAATAAAAAGCATGGATGTTCAGTCATTAAACACCGTATCAGACTGCATTCTTTTTCTTCCTTTCTTTCCATAGCTTGTCTCTTTTTGTTTGGCATCTTTTCTTCTCTGATCTTGCTCTTTTTCACGCTTCCCATTCCCTGCTGTACCAAAGTCTTAAAGCAAAAGATTCTCCTCATCTGTCATTCAAAAACCTATTTTGGGGCTTTTCTTGCTGCTGTGGAAAGGAAAGCATCACTAACTTCACTGCAACTTTGGATGTCTTATTTTCCTCCAAGCTGTGTCAGAAGAAATTGCAATCATTCAATCCGTGATGCCACCAATTTTGCTATTGACAGATGAAGTTTCACTTGAACGCAATCAGGGGCAAGACCAGGAGAGCTACAAAGGGCAGCGGAACATTGTGTCACCAGCCACGGATGCAGCTGGCAAGGAAACCAGGGGCTTTACATGTCTGCAAAACTTAATTGCCATTCTGCACTGGACTGGAGCTCGAGCAAACAGGTCCAGCTGAAGGAACCACAGACCTTGTTGTCCACCCAGCAGAGTGAGACATGGAAATGATCCCAGCAGCTCCCAAAAGAGAATATCTGTTCTGCTTTGGTGTGGCAAAGCAAATCCACTTTCAGCAGGGATTTAAGCTGGCGGTTTTGTGTGTGCACCGCCAAAGTAGACACACATCCCTTCTGCTTCCGTGCTGCAAGGGCAAGCAGCTGGGCAGGGCAGTGGCTCAGCTGTTTTTCAGAGCCTCACACAAAGCTCTTACCCCTTGGGATTATTGAGGGCTGTGCTGAATGGAAAAATTTCCCTTGTGCATGCAGACTTCCTGAAAATTGCTCTGGGTGACCTGCTGCTAATAACCACCTGCAGTGCTTCTGCTTAGCTCTCCCATAGCATTCTCCAAAGAGGGAAAAGCATCTTGGCACTGCCAATGAATTTCCTGACACACGTGCAGTGTACAATTTGAAGTACTTTTATTTATTTAGAGGCATTTCTGAGCATCTTATATAACATTAATGGATTTATCTTTAGCTCTCCCCTTTCATCTCAGCAATACCATGAAAGCATCACTGGAGGAGAACAGCAGGTTCGCCTGTAGAGTACTGCTCTGAGTACTTTGTATGTTTATTTTGGTGTTCTTTTTTTAAAAGACAGAAATCTTCAAAACAACTTTGGGAAGAAATTAACCACCTATTTCCATACCAGATGCAGTGCTTTTAGTTCTATTCTTTTCTTCCAGATCAATTTCATTCTGAACTGATCCAAACTGAAACCCTTTTTCACTTCCAGATTGGCCTCCTCAATAATAATAATAATAATAATAAAGATCATTTGAATAGCTTTAGTATTTCGCACATGGAGATATTAGGGTTCAGAGTAGCTGATGAAGTGCCCATCAGCTCCTAGTAAATACATATCTGAGAAGAGACACAGGTCCTTGTGAATATTTTAAACACAAGATCACACACTCTTGCACATCAAATGCCAACTGAAATGTAAAGAGAAACAGAGCATAAATAAGACAGAAAAAAATTAAATTGGTAACATCTCCTTGTGCAGAACAGAAATGCTATAGTTGAGCAAGGAGGCAGATTGTTCAGAGCAGAAAAGCACATCAGCAGAGAATGAAAATGCTCTTCCACTCCTGGGAAGCACCATGTGGAAAATAAGCAAAGTAGTAAGCGTAAAAATGGAGTAAATGACCACCACACAGGGATTACATGGGGCAGCTGGGGTAGGGGGATGGTTACAGTCACCTTCAGGCTTTGTGAAAATGAGAGGCTGAAATGGGAACAGCAGGATGGTGGCAAGTGGGGTGATCATGGCAGTACCCCAGCCTCAGCAGGAGCACTCAGGTGCTCAGTGTCAAGCACATGCACAGATGGAAAATGTGGATGTTTTGCAGACACTTACTCAGGCATACTTATTCTGAAAATTATCAAATTCAATGCAGCAAAGGACCGTATGAAAAACCTGCTGGAGTTCAGCAGACTTACCCACCTCTTTTGAAGGTGTGATAGTTTGGGCAGATGAAGACATCCTCCTCCTCAGTAGGGATGTCTGAGTGCTGCATTGCAATGTCTGCTCAACTGAGGACACCTGGTTGCACACAGGGATGTGCTGTCTATGCTGGATGGACTCCCCTGTAGGAAAAGGCACACCACAGGCCAGGGGAGTCCAGGGAAGTCCAGGCTTTGCTTGTAAAAGGAGGGCAGTACCGTGAGTTCTCTGCTTTTTCTGCCTAAGAGCTGAGGTTCTCTCTGTGGTGTAACATCCCCAAGAGTCTAGGATCAGGGAGATTCTTCATTCTCTAAGAAAGACTGTTTTTCTTGCCACCAGCAAACAAGGAAGCTGGAAGACTAGCTTGGGATGGGTATGTAATTTTTGTCTAACTGAAGTTAAGTGGACCCCACTGATGCTCTGCAATTCCTTTGACTCATGCAAAAGAAAAACTAAGCAGGATAATTGTCTCCTTAAAGCAAATCCAAAAGTTTGTGCACACTAACAGCAAATATTATGTTTGCTGTTTAACACAGGTTCAGGTAAGACAGTTTTCTTTCCACTCCAGAAAAGAAAGCTTTTAGGGAGATTTCAGTTATAGCAAAAAAGAGTCTGGCAACATAATTGCATGCTGAGAGCTTTCAATTTACTTCTACTAGAAGGAACTCATCACCAGGAAAGAAGTAGAGAATTGCTTTTTGAACTAGTTGACAACAGAGAATTTCAGGCAAAGTGAGTGAATAAAGCGTGGATTGTATTACCTTTGCCAGGTAAGATGGACAAAGGGCACCTACCTGGTAGATAAGCTGAACATGAGCCTGCTGAAAAAGTATCCTTGGGGCAACGACCAGCCTCATCCTGCACTGTGTTAGCAGGACTGTAAACCAGCTGCAGTGCAGTTTCTGAGACTGCATCTGGAACTGCCCAAATTCCTTTCCCACCTGAATTGTTCTGACCCTGCAATGCTCTATAAAAACAGAACTTGGTGTGAACAAGGAGGTGCAACAGTATAAGGCTGTCAAGAGCAATCTTTGAATGTTTGCCTCAACAAACCGAAGTCATATCAGAAAAATGTATCTGAAAAGAATGAAGAAGGCAGACAGAAAGTCATCTGGGACACACTTGGGAACCCAAGGTTCAGCAAAGGAGACTGACACCAGTGAAAAAGTATGGAGCTGTGCTAGTTATCTGGTAATTTAAACTCATCCCAAATGCAAATCCTCATGGTGATCCAAAGCCCAGAGACATCATCAGCTAATTAAATCAGTCTGGTCTGGAAAGCAGGTCACTGTGGCAGATGAGGGATGGCAAAAGAGAGTAAGACATACTCCAAAATATGCTTTGGGACAAGCACCCTTATTTGTTGTTACAAGCAATACTAAATAAATTCTGACAATGAGTAGACAGATTGTTCAACATCTACCAGAAAAGACTCTGCACCATGACACAAGAGTAAACATGTTCCTAAAGAGAGCTGAGTGGAGAAAATAATATGGAGCAAATCACATGGAGAAAATAATCCACTTGTACAAATCTTCCTCTCATTCTCCTTAGGGGATGGCTTCCAGCAGAAAAAAAAAATTCCTGGGCTTGTTCAATTAACTGCTTCATGATTACTTTCCCCCTATGGCAGAATCCCTGATGCTTCAGACCCACTATTGGATGTGCAAGCTGTGTTAATTCGCTGTGCAGAGGCACAAAGCAGAGAGGTTACTTAGGTAATGTCATTTCTGTTCCCTACCTGGAACTGGATTCTGGGTCAACGGAGTCTGTTTCTGTTTGTCTTTGATCACTGAAAACCAGAGATGTAGCACAGGTTTTGGTGACTTAGGATGAGATAGCATCACTAGAGACGAGGAAATGCTGACTTTCCCAGCCTTTTTGGGCTGGCTCATGTTTTGTATTATGGAAGTCTGTGGGTGACTTGTGTTTTATTGGGGAGCTTTTTGGAGTAAAATACTGCCATTCCCCATGACTTTGTTGGTTCCTTAAAAGCTGTCATAACCCTGGTGCAGCAGCAGCAGAGAGTTAAACAAAGTTTGGTCCTCAGGCCACCCTCAACCCATTTCACAGGCTTTTGTGGGTTTATTAAAATAGTTCGCATTTGTATATCAGACTAGAGAGACAGCTGAAATGCAGGTACATGTTCTTCTTTGCTGCCTTGGCAGTGGCTGTGTTGGTCCTGGAATCAGGAATGTCCTAGGCCACAATAGCAAGCTTCACCATAAGCTATCTGATAGGAGCCCAAGACACAGATCCTTCAAAAATGTTTTGTTTCAGGTTTGTTGGCTTGGGAGATAGGTTCACATTTTATTTTCTCTCCTCACATTCCTACAAAATAGTTGTGATGTAGTCAGGGTATTGTTTGTCTCATTCAGTTTCCTCTCTGTCACCATTCTGGCAAACAGTTTTTGGGGATATCTTTCCCCCTGTTGAGCCAAGCAGTGTCTCATATAAATATAGCCCTCAAGACATCAACTCAGGCTTAAACTTCTCATTATTTGTGCTTCAGAGGGTGGCTGAAAATGTAAGTTTTTCAAAGCCACATGCCAGCCTCAGCAGAGTGTAAACTCAGAGAATGCAGCAATGCAGCAAGAGCACATTCCTTACAAATAGGTACACGTCCACCTGCAGAAAATTCACGGCTATGCCCAGGTCAAGATTTAAATTGTGTCAGGAAAACGGACACAAATGCTTGCAGTAATTCACCATTGCTTCTTCTGGCTCCCCCCATACAGCCAAACTGGCTTTCTGGGGGGAACCAGAAGAACCTTTGTCCAATTACTGTTCCTGCCTGGAATCTCAAGAGTCCAAATCACAGGGGAAATTATACAGCTTTAAAAGAAAATGAAACTTTTACTGAGTTTTGTTCTGCCATAGAAAATATTTCAAAAAAGAGACTCAAAAATATTAAGGTCGTGAATGGTTGCACAAACATAACCACTGATTTGTAAATAACTGATTATAAAGACTGAATTTTGTTTCAGGCTGTTGGTAAAAGACGAAGGTACTATCAGAAAACAGATCTGAAAACAGTTTAATCTCCAGAAACTTCACAAGGCAACTGGAGATAATTTATACTTGCAGCTAAACATGAGCTTACTGGTGAAGTATCTCATAATAATTTTTAAGCTTTTAATGATTTTTTAATAATAAACCAGTGATTAGAAAAGAACATTCCAGTTCACAGATAAATCCAGGCTGTGTCTGGATATTTTGGTTATTTGCTGCTTTAACTAAAGCAGCTTCAATTTGCTAGGGGCCAATGAACAGCCAGTAGCAAGAGAACTCAGTCTGATGAAGCAGATGTTTGGAAAGGAAAAACCTTTTCATTATTCACTGATAGGGAAAATCTGCCAAAAGCAGCCTTTCAGCATTTTTTTGTAATAGTAACTTTTGCTTCTTGGCTTTTAGGAAAAACTTGCAGATCAAGTAGCTTCTGAGTTATTTTTTGTGGAAAAGGACCTTGAGGCTCTCTACAGGCAAGTCACACAGTGGGTTGCAGCATCCTTCAGTCCTGGATGACCCATAATTGCAGCTTAGGTGCTCCAGGAAGACCTGTGCCACCTGGTACTTGCAAATAGCTGCGTTAAAAGTTGAGCAAAAATCTACCCTTCTGCAGCCAAGAAATCCTATAACTTAGGTCTGCTTTTTGTGGGTTATGTGTTTCCCAGGTGGGGAACAGCCCTACATCTTGGTGTGCATCACCAAGATTTCCCCAAGGCCCTGAGTTCATGGCCAAAATCAGCCTGAGCTCCCTAGAGAGCCCTCGGAGATGACTGACCAGTCTGAGCCCATATTACAGGGAACAGTGACAGAGAGTTTGCTGTGCTTTCCGCTGTACTCAAAACTGCCTTTCCCTTCCATGTACAAACAGACCCTTTGGGCACACCAACATCCCTGGCAGGCTGTCTGTCTCCTGCCCCTCTAGGTCTTGGAGCTGGGGTGCAAGAATAGATGGAGCAGAGATGCAGCAGAGGCTGGATACAAGCCAGGCTGAGCCTAAATAGATGCATCAGGCAGGCACTGTGCCTGAACTAATAAGCCCTGCAGGAGACAGGATCTGTTCAACACAGCATCCTGCCAAGACCTTGTGGTCTATCTGCCTCCAAACCTGACGGGCCTATCCATGTGCTGCAGCACTCCATCGTGCTGCTGGAGCTGCAGGAACCATCATCTAGCTGGGATGCTCTGCAGGAATCTGTGTCTTTGGTTTGTCTCTCCATAAATTAGTGAGGGACAATATTGCCTGACATCAGTTAAGGGCTTTGGAGTGGAGGCCAAAATAGTTAAATCACCTGTTTAGGTTAAGCTTCTGTGTGTATGCAAAGGGCCCATCTGCAAAACTGATGCTGTTGCCATAAATACTGTGAAGTTGCCAATTTTTTTAGGTGTCAGTAAGGCCAAAGGTTATGCTCTACTGATCTCACCACTGTAAATAGGTAAGAAACAAAATGAGGATGCTGAAGCTTAACTGTAGCCATCTAAGTTTATAATTTTTTTTTACCTTAATCCCTAATGATGATTACAATGTAAGTAGAAAATATAAAGCATTTTAGGAGCAGTAAGTAATGCTTAGAGGGCTCATTAATCCACGGTTAATGTGCAGCCACCACTGAGAAGGAAAGCAGCAATCATGCCGCCTCAGCACTGTGCAGTGTGCCATTGCCGCCTGGCTTCAGGAGGGAGGCAGAGGATGCCCCCTCAGCCCGGCACTGCAGGAGGAGGCAGAGGTGGACAGAAAATGAGGGTCTGAAGTAGACTCCACAAGGCACGCACCACTCCCTAACCTCCCTTGTCATCATGCATTGAGGCTTGGGGGCAGATCTGTGCCAACAGCTTGATTTTTTCCCCTAGCAAAACCAGCAAAGTTGGCACCTTTTTCTTTCAGCTTCCAACCTGAGAATAATTCTGCCACCTAGATCATAGCTGAAGGTTGTGCTTTGGAATAGTGTATGTCAGTGCAGCAACCTCTGTGTTTTCCCCTTGCAAATGCAACACCCTGGGGAGCTACTCCATAAATCATGTAGGCTTCACCACACCAACGACTTGATAAAAAAATACATGTGGAAATATTTGCCAGCCTTATCTTCACCAATAAACAAAAAAAATGGTCTTCATCACGTTGGGTTTTCTTGGTGGTTCCCTGTTCACAACAGTGTTAAGACTGTCTCGTTCTGTCCCAAGTGTCATGAGTTGCCAGACCCGAAGAAGAAGTCTGTGTCTGCAGCACAGCCACCCAGTTTCTGAGCTTTAATTATGGGAAGGGGAGTTAATTTTCATAAAATATGTCCAAATATCAAGTGGAAAATTAAAAAAAACTTGTCAGCTCAGCAATCTTCAAGAAGTTCTTAACTGGCAGAAATTTCCCGGGTGTACTGTGCACTGCCTTAGGACAGGACCAAACAAGAATGGAGGGGCATAGCAGGCAATAGTAGATGTACATGTCAGAGTCAAAGGCAAGATCTTACTTTGTCTTGCTAGGGAACCTTATTTTCCTGACACCTTTCACCATAGCAAATGAGTAGTGAAGCTGTCACTGTTCCATATGATATTTTTTCATGCATTATCTTCACTTTCAGTATGCAAGATCAGGGTAAGGCTTACTGGGATGCAATACAGTGTCATGGCCAGATCTCCAAATGGGAGGTGGTTGTCTGTCATTATTTGACACACACACACACACACACTCACTTTGGTGAGAAGGCATGAACTGTTTATTACAAATCTGGCTCCACTTTTATAGTATTTCTACAAAGGCCGGGGACTGGGGGAGAAGGCTGACACCTCTCCCCATCCCATTGGTCAAGACAACTGTTCATCAGCTGTCCATATCTCTAAGAACAAGAATGTAAACTACCTTGACTAATGAAAACATTGCTTCTATTTAGAACACCCGTGTGTGAGAAATAACCTAAGAACTATGAATTGTGAGACACAAACAAAAGGCTGAAAAATCAAGACAACAATTGCCCTAGCTGTAAAGCAGAGAGGAGCAAGAGCAGGAAGTCTTTTGTTTTCAAGGGCTTATCCTTCACACCCTGTCCCTAAGGTGAAGAAGGAAATAAATTCATGTGTTCAAGGCGCAAGTCCTTCTCTGGACAAAACCAGCAGGGGTGCAGGGCCCTTTGATGTCTCAAGCCTGAATCCGTGCTCTGTGGCTCACCCATGGGTGCTACTCGTGGTGGTAAGAGACCTGTGGTGTTCTGCTGTACTGGAAACCACCCCAAACATCATGGCCAGGAAAGAGGGAGTGAGGACAAGTCATCTTCAAAATACAACAGTTTGCTGCAGATCAGCCTCCTCCTTCCTGCTCTGTGCTACCCTCATCACTAATGTGGGTGTATCTTCTGTGCCTACACTAATCCAGGAGCTATGCCCAGGGAACCAATAAATGCCGTACCTTTATGTGATGTTCCTGATTTTCCAGAATTTTTATCTAAGCATAACCTAATGGAATTATTTAATTACCATAAAGCAGCTGCATTATAGCATCCAAAATATATCTATTTGCCTTAATTTTGCAGTATGGTAATTAACTACCAACAAATGATTTAAAACATATTTACAGAGGGAAATGTCAGAGATGCATTATTTTTTCATGCTCAGTAAATGCACTCACAATAACCAATTTGGTATTTAATTAACTCTCTTATGAGCTCACCAATGAGAAATATTGTTTGAAAGAACATGCTGGCTATGATGCTTAGGCAGGCTCTCAGAGGGAGAATGCACCAGCTGCAGGTCAGCAACAATTTTTGGTTTATTATGTCAGGGCATTTTGCTGTTCATATGGGCTTAATGTAGTTATGGCCTTCACATCATTTCAAAGTTAAACTATTAAACATGCAGAAAATCAATATGTAATAGAAGAATGTTCATTAAGTGAACCATAAATCAACTCTTCTGTAGACAGAGCAGGTACCAAAAGCTTTCATAAAGCTCCTGGCCCATCATGGTCAGAGGAGAAGAGATGGTTACCATGAACAGTATATTTCTGTGTTTCAAACCTGGGTTAAGTAATACATACACACTAGCAAATATTAGGAAGGGAATTTGCACCCATCAGGACCTAGAAACAGTGTGGTCCCTTTAGTGTTCCTTCTGCTATAACTCCCCAGAGGAGATGGAAATTGAACAAGTTAAATGGCTCTTCCATTTCTGTTCCTATTTGAAATTTCATTGACATAACACAGGGTGAAGCTTTGGTGAGGATATGATAAGGGTTTGGTGACATTTTCTTGTCTTGCAGACATAAATTCACATCCTTTAAAGCAAGAAGAGGTTCTTATGGCAACCTAACCAGGCTAGCTGCACAAATCTAAAACCGAGATCCTTCCTCAGGAGCTCAAGGCCACAACTTCAGTTCCCAGATGTCTTTTAGAAAGTTCTCAGGTTTGGACACAATGACTTCAGTCAATAGAGATCACATGTCTATGGGCAAAATATGATATTTTTAGAAATGGTACTCTCAGCAGAAAAAAAAAAAAAAAGCTACATTTGATTACCTTGGAAGGCTTTGGCAAAGCTTGGAAGGCATGGTTCAGTGTTTTCTTCTTCCTGAATGTTAACAAAATAGCAGCAAAGTTTGTATCAATTTGGTATGGCTTTGCAGTCAGCTTACATTCCCTCGGGGTTTGCTACATCAGCCTGCTCCCTCCACAGCCCCCTTTCCCCGTGCTCTTCTCCCTACCAGCTTTTGCAGGTACAGTTACAGCTCATCTTGACTGCTGGATCAGCACTTTCTGCCCTCTGAGGCTTTGTGAAAGTCGCCCCAGCTTGCAAACCTCCTGACTGATGCTTCAGCACTCTGTAAAAGCCAGCCATGTCTGCACACACCACTTACCCCACAGCAGTCCCAGCTCTCCCCACTGCTTTCCCACAGGCAGCTGCAGCATCCTGCCCCACTTTGCTGGATTACTCCTTTGCTTTTTCCCCAGTCACCTCCTGACCCATCCAGCTGGCTTCCCCATCCAGGAGAGGGCAGAGGGCACTCTCCACGCAGAGCATCTGCTCCTGGAGGTTCGTGAAGCAGCCCTGGTCACCCTATATCATGGGGATCAGCTGTGGGATTTCTGCTCCTTCCACCCTGGCCTTACCAGACTGGCAGAATTAAAATGCCTTAATGCTACGTCTGTTCCAATTAAGTATTGAAACTCCTGTTTCAGGGGACTGGTACTAGACATTCCTGTACTTTTTATTTTTTTTTCTTTACCTGCAGTATAGAGTCTGTGGCTCATTGATCTGGAAAATGTTGTGCTTGTCTTTGGCAAATAGCTAGGCTTCCATAAAATGTCCCTCAAGTAGAAACTCCCAGTTGGCTTATAAATATTGTCACCTGCATTTCAGAGCTGGAAAAACCAAGGCCTTTCTGAGGTTAAAGCAAGTTCTGTGACACAGGAAAGAGAAAACTCCGATCTCTTTTCATTAAGATGTTCTCAGTAATTTTGTGGAATGAGAGATGAAACCTCTTCTGAAGTCAGAGAAAGTCTCACGGGCTCAGCACTTAGAGCTTCACACCTCCCATTAGCTGAAAGAAGGGTTGTTTTTTTTTTTTGAAGCTGATCAAAATATATTTGATGTTGAAGTTACAGAAAGCCATTAATTATTCTGGTCTTGGAGATAATCAGTCCAGGCACCTGTTCATACAACAAACAGCAATACAATGCTAAAAAAAGAAAGAGGAAAAGTAAATGTAAGCTGATAGCATTTATAGTGAGGAAAAGGTGTCCTTTGAAGGACAAACACTATTTCTTATCTCACTCCAAAGTCCATGAGGCTTGTGAGAACATCTCAGCTCCTGTCAGGGCTGTTTTGCTTGCCCAAACAATCTAGAAAATGAATTAAGAAAGTTAATTTCAAGTCTGTGCTGCATCATCTCAAGATTGTCCCAGATTTGTTATACAAAACAGAAAAAAAAATTAAGACACTGTTAAATGCCTGAAGACAAAAGTGCAAATTTCATGTGAGATGCCTCTCTTTGTCCCCAAGGGCAGTGCTGGGCAGTGCCTGTGGGATGCTGCCTTCCAGCTGTGCCTCTGCTGCTGCTGGTCGTGCAGGGGAGACCTACAGCAAATGCCTTCTGCTGATTATTTAAGAGGATGAGAGAAGTTTTTGATTGAATTAAGTCTGTGGTAGAATTTATTTAGGATTAAATTGCAGATAAGTTTAATGTTCATTTTGAACAACTGGGAGAATGTTGTGCACTTTTCCTAGAGGTTTTATCCACCTTTGAATCAGAACTGGAGAATGAACAGTCTGAGTGGGAGACGGTTTCAATGCCAAAATGTAAGGACTGGGTTTTGTTCTCTCCCCTATGGATTAGCAGGTAACCATCTCAAGTCATGAGAGGTGCATGGCAGCAGCTCTGAAGCTCAGTCTGGCTCTTCGGCCATTCTCCCTGGAGAGCAACAGGGTAATTGTCCTGGAAGTAGACAAACCTACATTTTTCTCATCACCCGAATTCACAGAAAAGTTGATGATAGTGCAAGGCTTGTACTTTTCTCTGTCTTTTTCTTGCTTTTAGTATAGCCAAGTGGTGTGCTGTTAATGGACATGCATCAAACTGCTTGAGACAGCATGTTCAGCACTGAGAGCAGGAAATAATCATTTCAGGGCCACTGCTAAGAAAACCTGTCGAAATGACTTGGGGCAGAGTGAATATCTAGTACTTGGGGATTAATTATCTGGAATTTAATGAGGCCAAAAGCTAGGTAGCAATTAAATGTCTGTAGATGGAGAGAGTAGTTTCATAAAAGACTTCGGTGGTGAGGCCGGCTTAAAAAGATTTTGCTCCCCCATCTCAGACTGTTACCAGTATTACTGGCTTTAGGGATGTGCTGTGAACCAGATTGCTGAAGGGATCTGCACTGCAAACTCTTTGGGGGGATTATATGTGAGGTGTGACATTTCAAAATTAGACTTAGGTTTCTGCCAGATTGGAGGGAAAAAGGAGATGTATGTGCGTGTGTGTGTGTGTGTGTGTGTGCAGCACATATGCCCTTACACACATCAACATAAATGTGTTGCAGAAGTGATGTTTGCACAGTATCAGCATCTAAGACTGGTGGGTAATGTATAAATAAAAGAGGGATGGGAAGTTGATGCTGTTTGTCACACACACACAGACACACACACACACACTTTTTAGAAGGCATGAAAACTGATTTGTTTAAAAAGGTCTGACTCCATTATATAGTATTTCTACAAAGGCCAGGGATTGGGGGAGAAGGTTGACACCTCTCCCCATCCCATTGGTTAAGGCAACTGTCCATCAGCTGTCCATATTTCTAAGAACAGGAATGAAAATTATCTTGTAGTTATGAAAACACTGGCTGGTGTTTACAGACTAAAACGTGAGAAGAAACCCAAACTATGAAACTGTGAAACAGAAGAGAAGGCTGAAAAATCAGGGCGACGGGAAGTAACCTCTTTCCTGAAGTTAGTACAAGTGACTTCTTCAGCTGGTTAGGGTTAGCTCTTGCCACAGCAATTTCACCTTGGAGAGTTGTAGCTAGGGTGGTGCAACGAGAACCAGGCAATGAGCTGATTGTTCAGGTGTGTGGGCAATCAGGAGTTTTATTTTCATAAGTATATATATGCATAGAAAGATGGTGGTTTTAAACAGTAAATTATACTTTGATAAATCAACAGGGAGTCTTGTTTTCTTCCTAATTTATGTTAAGCCATGATCATACCTGTGTACTTCGAACTAGTGAGGCTGCACCTCAAATCCTTCGTTCAGTTCTGGGCTCCTCAGTATAAGAAGGACATTGAGGTGCTGGAAAGTGTCCAGAGAAGGGCAGTGGAGCTGAGGAGGGGTCTGGAGCACAAGGCTTATGAGGAGTGTCTGAGGGTGTTCAGCCTGGAAAAAAAGGAGGCTCAAGGGAGACCTCACCACTTTCTACAGCTCCCTGAAAGGCGGATGGAGCCAGGTGAGGGTCAGTCTCTTCTCCCAGTAACAAGAGACAGAATAAGAAGAAATGGCTTCAAGCTGTGTTCAGGGGAGGTTTAGATTGGAGAGCAGGAAGAATTTCTGCCCTAAAAAGGTAGTCAAGCATTGGAACAGGCTGCCCAGGGAAGTGGTTGGGTCGCCATCTCTGGAGGTGTTTAAAAGAGATGTAGATGTGGTGTTTAGGGACCTGATTTTGTGGTGGTCTTGGCAGTGCTGGGTTAACAGTTGGACTCAAAAGTCTTTTCCAATTTAAACAATCCTGTGATTCTAAGAAATGTGTGAACAATTCCTATCTACTGTTTTTAAGAAAAACATGTTGGACAGTAAAACTTCTGGTCACTGTATGACCTGCCATACAGGTGTCTATGTGACACTGCCAAAATCCAGTCCTATTCTCTGTTCCATCCAGTCCAGTTTTTCTGCAGAGTTCATGTTTCCCTCTGAGTACAATAACAGTATCACTTCAGTTATTGCTGTTGTAGCAAGCAGATCAGACACGCTCCCTGGCATCTCCATACAACATGTTAATTCTGATTATGTATAATATTACAACAATTATTGCATCAAACAAGATGCAGACAACAGGATTAAAACACTATGGCATGACACATATAATATGAAATTATAGACACGTTACTTGATTAGGTATTATATTAGTTTGCATATGGGACCTAGGAAAAGACTTGCAGCATCAAAGCTCATTTTATTTTTTAAATCAAGAGTCAGAATATAGCCACTCTGGGCTTGAGCAGAGCCCTTTTTTGCCACTTATAAAAAGACTGATGGTTTTCTTACAGCCATGAACCAGCTCTCTATCACATATTTTGTTTTTTAAAGCTGTAATGAGATCAGACATAACTCAGCTTTCCTTAACTCTCCGTGGGCTTGTATCAACGCAGATGTTCATTAAGAAGAGATAATGGTTTAAAAGCTCTAATTTTGTTACCCTCTCTGCCATCTAAACTGATCCTAATGTGATTAGGAAAGTCCTTTCTTACTTAGGCAGGGTCAATTTGTCTCCGAGGAGGTAGGGAAAGGAGACATTGAGGGTGCCAGTGCTGGCTCCGTGCTCAGAAATGTTATTGTGGCGGCAAGCAGACTTGTTAATGCCCTGTCCTTCATCACATCCTAAGGCAGGGGAAGGCAGCCCACTTTAGTCTTTCCTTATTTATCTGCATTTATCTGGAAGCAATGGGCTGCCACATTTCCACAAGCGCACTTTATACAAAAAGAGACTCCCAAACCTGGTCACTGAGGCTGCACACATCACATCTGATTTATCACAGCTTCACCTCAGTGCTGTGGAGGACCACAAGAAACCCAGTGAACCAAGAGCAAGCTGCAGAAGTGTTGGCACAACAGGTTTGGTTGCCAGAGCTCCCAAGCATTTTGTGTCACACAGAACCAGAAAAAAAGTTAAAGCAGTCATAAGGAAGTCAATATTCTAAGATACCCCAGGTTTCAGTAGTCCCCCAGTAAATAGGGGATGGATAAGTTCCCATCAGGGATGCTGGCTTAGCCAGTGTGGGAGAAAATGGTGCTATTTCCTTTACCTATTCATGAACATGGCCTGCTGGGGACTCAGGGCAGGATCCAGCTCCCAAAATACAATTAGATGCTATTTGTTCTCTGACTCTGAAAGACTCGCCTGATCACTTAGAGACAGTAAGAGTCCCTGTACACCAAAGCTGCCACTGAAAATGTGTAAATGTACCCAGTGTGCCTCTTTGCCCAGGGCTGATGTCCTTGGGCCATCTTGCTCAGCTCTGCATCTCCCACTTGTACCACCCTGGGTGCAAAATCAGATAGTCTCAATGGACTAGATCCTGTATTTAATCTGTGGGTACCCAACACGGACTGACAGTCTAGAGGACAGGAAAAGACACAGCTCCCTAGCAGCAGCTTTCAGTCAATGTTTCATCTATTGCTTACAGAGCAACTTGACAAGAAGTCTCTCCCAAAAGGGAGGAAGCTTCATCTGCTACTTCCCACAGGAATGCCCTAGTGGCAGAACAGATTGCAGCAGGGATCAGCTTCCACTCCTGTTGAAGCAAGGTCATCATGCAGTCAAAAACACAAGCATCTTGGGATAAAAAAAATATGATTCAATACCTATGTATCTTATGGAAACAGTGAACCACAGCCTGTTTTTTCTCTCTCCTGTAGAAAACAATCCACAGAAACTAGGGCTCAATCCTAAATTTATCTTCCTTCACGTCAGTACACAAACTGTGAAAGCCTCTGCTGTCCCCATGTCTTCCCGCTCCTAGCAGCTCAGCTCTGTGGAATGGCTGCAGTGGAGCTGTCCTGGCTTTGTTCAGCTAAGAATTTGGGTTTACAGTGGTTCACCCTTTCTGTACGGTGCTTTCTCAAGGTACCTCCAGCTCAGTGCTGGAGAAAAAGCAATAGCAGAAATAATGAGGGTAGCATAACAATAAAGCAGCCAAGTGAGAAATGTACCACTCCAGTGCAAACGAGACTCATTCTGGCCACTCAGCACCTGCTCTTCTCCCTGGAGCTGCAGCTCCGCTACCAGTGACATCTACAAAAGCTTGAGGTGCCTCCACTGAATCATGATATCATCTCCCCACACCTGAGCGTGTTCAACTGAATGTGACCCCTTACCTGGTGTCTGCAGTTGTGTGGATGGGATCCAGAAGAAACCAAGTTTACTTGAGATACCCTTGCTCCAGAGTGCCAGTTTCAGGACACAAATGACATGAGAGGAAATAATGCACTCCTATGACTACAGTATACACTTAAAATTAATTCCCTGTAACTGAAACTGGTTGTTCACATAAATCTCACTCTGCTTTTAAGCTAGGACATAACCTCTGCTTAATTGATATTCGTGCCTGAAGATGAAGGGATCAATTTGGCATGTCTAAGGAGCCTTTAGGTTTTTTGCATAGAAGGTCTTTCCCTTCTAAATGAGTTTGTCTTTTTATAGGCTCGGGTTTGTGAAACAGAAGATAAACCTTTAGTAGTTACATGTATAGATGTAGTCTTTCTTGGTAGGTTTGGAAACCAAAACACCTTCTGGATGCATCCTTTCCATGGTCAAATGCCTGGGCATATGTAAACTTGCACAGTTAGTTCCCATTCTTTCCCTCACTGTCTCCCTACTCCAGAGTAAGATGTCCATTTGTAATTGTTTATCACTGTGCATGCAATCAAGCCCTGCAAAGGCACCGGCTGAAATGTGAGTCTGACACTTCCATTCCCATTTTATTTGTTCTTTAACCACTGCCCACCCAGTAACATCCTCAGATTCAGGTGAAGGTGAACAAATGAGGTGGGAAAGCTCATTTTAACATCAAGCCTGCATTGTGAGCATATCAGCATTAAAAAATACAATGTGTGAGAAATCTCAGCCCCATTTCTGACTGGCTGGAGTTTGGACGTGATTAGCAACGAATGCTCACAAGCATGCCCTTCCTTAAAGCTCTGAACCAAGCAAGTGGAAGAGCAAGGAGTCTGTGCTAAATTTTGAAATGAGCTTGTACAGCAGGTTCTGTGCATGGTTATCATGCCTTGTTACACGCACTGCCTCATGTCCTACAATTTATGTGCTAACTATTTCTAATACAGCAACCACATTGATTTCAAGGGCAGTTTGCAAAATGGTGTGACTCTGCAGCTGACAGGGAAGGTAAAACCTGAATGCCCTCTTCTAGACATAGAAGGGCTGCAGTATGGCTGAGGAGTTGAAATCAGTCCAAAAGCTGCTGACAAAATGTGTACTTGAAGGAAGAGATGCTTTTTACGTAGTGCCTTACAAAAACAAACACATACCTGACATGTAACTGCATCTTGACATAAGAGGCCAGAATAAAAAGCTTTTCACAGTAAAGTGCTTATTATTTTCACTTTCAAATGACCAAGTGCTTAGGAAAGGTGTCAAAAGAAGTCCCTGAAGGCTGTCAGTCTCTGTGCAGCCATTAACCTTCAAGGGCTTCGGAAGCAGGACACAAACTCCCCTGATGTGGATTTTTACCTCTCGCCCGCCCATACTGAGCCACCTCTGGGTGTGGGAAATTCAGATGTGGCTCCATCTACCAAAACCACAGTAGGCCAACACCACAACACCAGTTTGCAATTATCCATGCAGTGTGGTGGGCAGCATTCTCCCCATATTTGGCACGTACCAGCAAGCATTCTCCTTAATTGCCTTGGAGAGACCAGGAACTGTTTCCACAGACACAATTCAGAGGCCACCCTATGTGAGAGGTAAATTGAACCACATGGACAAAAGATGCTCCACTTGATCTCAGGTCCAGGAAATGACCCCTGATTTGTTTTATTCACCTGTATAAAGGTAGTCTCTGCTGATAAATCAGGGATGAGCCAGTGTGGGGTCAGATAGGTGGATCAGGAAGAGGAAGACTCCAAGGGCTTGAAGGTTGCCAGGGAGCTCAGAGGCAGGAGCAAAGTGGGATTCATCTCACCTTAGTGTAAGAAGTGAAAACCTGATATCTGCATCTGAGCATAGCTTAGTCACCCTTAACTCCCCTTACAGGCAGTAGAGAGAAATAGCCAAGTGAAACCAGGATCAGAGCAATGCCAGACCAAACTGGAAGTAAGTTTACCTGTAACTCTGACACTCTATGGCTACGGATGGTTTAGTTCAATCTTCATGCTATTTCATGCAGCCTTTTCTAAATTTTCCACCTGCATTTCTTTAGCTGCAATTGCCTGTGTATGGTCAGTAGCGAGGAACTCCAGCAAAAGGGCATTTACAAGTCAGTTAAATTGATACTACTGTCACCAATGTTCATTTTCACATGTGACTATTAAGAAAGAGTTGTAGATTACCTTGCTCCCTACTTTAATGCAAAGAATTCTTCTTAACACTCTTTTTAACCTCAGTTTCTCATCCTGAAACATTCACTCTCCTCTCACCTTCTACCAGTGTCACTTAATGTCTACCACCTGGAGTTGTGACTATGCCTCCCCTTTGCTGTTCTCTCTCCTACTGTCCTTTCTACTTCACTGCCCGAGTTACACGACTTGAAAAATAGTAGCCAGCCATCACTGTCACCTGGGCTTAGCACTTTTCTAAGTACAAAGGAAATTAAATATTGAGCAGTAATAAGTGAAAATGAAACATGGATCAGTATGGCAGATCCTGAGAATGCCGAGGGACCTTGAATTACAAGGGCTTTTTCCTTAAACCATTCTCAGTTCACAAGACCATCTATGTACTCTGTACCCAAGGGCACTGCAAGGCTCACAACATTTAACACAGCACTGAGTCTTCTCCACAGTCTATTAATTTGGATGATCTCTGGCTGGTTCAAGCCACAGCTGTTGCAGACCCTGTACAACTCTGCTGCTGATGATTGGCATTCTGGTAAAAGGAAGAAAGCAGCATGGGCCTGCTCCCCCATTTACTTAAAGTATCCTCACTAGCATTGCCCTGTAATATAACTGTTACCAATCAATACTTGTTATAATTTTAGCAAATGGTGCTGGAGCAAGCCCAAAAGCTAAAGCAGATCTTTACGTAAAACAGGCAGCAGAAATAAATGGAGAGAAAGCTAATGTGGAAAGCAAAGTAGAGATGGTACTTTCTGTGTCTGCAGATTTACTCTGTCACAGAGTGTGGACTGACCTCTAGGAGTGAAAGACAATGGGATAGTTTTCCATCTTAGGACTGGAAAAAAAAGAACAAGAAGTCAACTAAAGACTAACTATTAGTTGATTAAGTGGCAGGCAATTATTAGAATTTTCTTTCCTTCAGTAGGTGAGACAAGGCCAGGGCACTGTTGGGAAAGGCTGGAGAGTCAGGGCGGGTTGCAAGGAGAGCAATGTTGCTGGATCAGGGAAGGCTGACCCAGGGTGCAGCTGGAGCACAGGCTCACACCAGGATGGGTGCAGGGGTGCTGAGCCACTAGGGTCTGAAGGCCACACAATCTGTCTAGGGGCAGGAGGGGCAGAGAAGAGTTTGAGACTGTGCAGAATTCTAGAGTCTAATTTTGCCTTCACTCAACTCAGAGTCAGGTTATCCACAACATTTTACAATATTTCCCCTAAAACTTGGAAGCTATAGGTTTCCCTGCACTGAGGATGCTTTTGAAGGAGACTGACTTTTTTTACTTGACAGCAGGGACTGATCTTCAATCAATATCAGACGAAGAACACAGGAATCTGTTAGGGTGGCTGCTGTAGGGAGCAAACTGTCCTATACATTTACCTCCTTTGGATTCAAAATCTCTTTGGTGGGGGGTTTAGCTGCAGGCAATGACAGAGGGAAAAGAGTCAAGCAAGTACATGGCTAACTGCTCTTTGTCTCTGTGAACTCCAGCATGTGGCAGCTGCATTGCACTTCCAGGTGGCAATGGGAGGAGGCCTGTGTGAATGGAAAGTCCCATAGGCTCAAAAAATTCAGGCCCACAGCTCAAGGTCCTGATGTCACCGAGCTTTTCCTGCATATAATTCTAGAAAGAGACTCCGGTAAAGGCAGTGTTCATCTCATTATCAATTCAATTCAATTTTTGTTATAGCCCTGCTAGGCTCCTAATTTCTTGTGTTAAAACAACAAATGAGATGACCCAACTGCAATCTCTAATAGGTATCATGGGTCAGCAATCATTCATTTGTTATAGTGCCTCTCACCCGAAAGACAGAGATGAAAATTTGTCCTCCTAATGGCAAGAGCTGTAAATTAGTTTTATTTCACTGTTAAATCTAGATGCCTGAAAATTAGGATGACCAGCCCTTAGCTGGGAAGAAAATGTGTCAACTCAAGGGATTTTCTGCATTAGACAAATAGGCAGCTCATAATCACCCATTAAACTGTCACAGTGGCTGTGTCCTGACACCCTTGCTACTCAGAGTCTGAGTGACTCTGCTGTTATACTGAACATGGTGAAACTTTGCAAGCCTGATGCCCACTTCTGGGCCAGTGACCCCAGCTCCACTTCTAGCTTAGGAAGAGAAGTGAATATCTCCTGCAGGTGCTCATGGTAATTTCATTTCTCATGAAGATGGACATGTTCAAGATAGGGATGACAAATTTCTCTGTGAAGGTACATCTTATCTCTGTTATTAAGGGAGCTTCAGATGAGCAGGTCAGACTTGAACATTTTGATCTTTTAGACATGTACATTTAGATGAGACAAATCCCGCACAAAATTTAGCCATTTGTTTGTCACAGCGGTTCTTCAGCTAAATATTATCTTTATCCGTGAAGTCTTTGCAAACTCTGTGGGCCTAAAAGATGCTATTCTGAATTAGCATGGACTGGCTGTGGATTTGGAAAGTATAGGGTAAGCCATCACTGGGAGTGAGAGTGGTGCTCCAGCCAGAGCTGCATAGTCTATGCTAATGATTTTCTGACTTCAAAAATAACTAGACTCTAGGGACTGCAGCTCTGCTGGGTAACGGGTGTCTAACCTTTGACTGTGCGTGTTTTCCCCATGAACAACCTCATCATTCCCTGGTGATACCCAAGCATTAAGCCTCACCTCCACGCCTGGTAAAATCATGGAGCAGGTTCTCCCGGAGGCTGTTGAAACAAGTGGAAGACAGAGATGTGATCAGAGAATGCCTAAATGGCTTCACCAAAAACAAATCATGCCTGTCTATTTTAGTAGCTTTCTTCAATGGACTGACTGCATGGGCAGACAAGGAAAGAGCTACGGCTGCCATCTACTTCAACTTCTCTAAGGGTTTAATACAATCCCCCACAATAGCCTTACCTCTAAGCTGGGGAGAGGTATGGGTTTGACAGATGGACTGACTGACTGACCTTGAACAGCAGAGCTAGAGGAGGCACAGCATGGAGATTGACTGACTCAGACTCTCCTGGATAGGACAGTACCTTTCTGTAAGCAGGAACTTTAACTTAGAAGATTGTTGTGGATTTTGGTTTTTGGGGTTTTTTTTTGTGGTTTCTTTTTTTTTTTTTTAACAAAACCTTTTGAATTTTCAGCCTATTAATAGCAATGGAACATTGTCTTCTCAGACTAAGTTGAGCCTCCCTTTCTGTTCTTTCTTTTTACCTCCACCTCCCCTCATGAAGAAAACTTGTAGAAGAACTATTCTTCGAGAATTTGAGGGGGAGGATGAAGAAGGAACAGGCTATGATTTGCACAGAACTAAAAGAATATTTGAAATACAAGACAAATATTCCCAGAGAAATGCCCCCTTTCCTTACTGCAAAGAATATGTCAATGAAGTATTTGCATACATTACACAAACTAAATTAATTTACCCAGACTTGCTGTTTGTTTTTCATGCCTAAAGCTAATAGCTCACATGGATTTTCTGCATTGTTTTGTGGGGTTTTTTTCCCCCTTTCTTAAGCCTGACTACACAAACTCAAGACATGCTTTCATCTGTCAGTGGAATAAGGATGAATTTTGTGTTGTCTTGTAACGGGGAGACTTTTCTTTCAGTGCCACACTTACATTGCAAGGTACCCAGAGCAAGGGCAAGCTGAAATCACTATTGGAGAAGGGGGGAGAGATGCGCAGGGGAATGGAGAGTTACTCCGGGCTAGAAACATTTCATTTTACCCTCTTCTATAACCTGAGCATGACCACCATCACACCAAGCCATTGTGGGTGGGTTTGGGATGCCCATTGCTTGCTGGTACCAGCAATGCCTCAGCAAGTGGGAGACAGGCATGACTTTAGCCCAGCCTTGCATTTCCTCAGAAACAGCTCTCAAGAGAAAGCCTTAACTAAAAATGTGGAGTATTTTATGGCTCATACATTACTCTGTGACTGCTACAGAGCTGTAGGCACAGGCAGAACCTATGAAACAGGACAGGGAGACAGGGTTGGCAGCACTGAGAGCCCTGTGCTGCCTCCTCACGACACCCACCTGGCCCCAGCCTACTGCCTGCACTCCACTGTGACCAGTCTGGCACAGGCTTAGCTGCACATTGCTGTGTGACAGTCAACAGAGCAATGTGACATAGACCACAGAGCAAATCTTTGGTCAGGAGGGGTGCATAGATGGGATTGGAGACACTGGTCCTACCAAGAGAGGCTGTGGGCTCGTTCAACAACCGTTGCCTCATCCCTTCTCTCCTTCCAGCAGACCAGTAATGTTTGTGCCATCCTTTGGCACTCCTGGCGTGCATCTCTGAAAGAGCAATTAATGGATTTACGTGTCATATAATTGTGATAGCTGGAAATTGTCTGATGGAGGGGGAAAAATTCAATTGTCTCAGGATGGATTTGGTCTAATTATCTCAGATGACACCAGCAAATCTGCTTCTCTTGGAGACACGCTGTTACTGTAGTAACTTGTAAATGAATATCAGATGATAAGTTATTTAGAGGCAGTCTGAAATGCTAAGTTTATGAGCACAGTGGGCAATCATTTCTTCTTTCTTTTTTTTTTTTAATTCTTTTCCATATTAATCTCTTTTTCAGTGTGAATGTAAACCACAAAATCAACAGGTCAGATATAGGGCTCTTGTGAACTCTGCCTTCCCTATCAGACAGAGCAGATGCAGTTTGGAAGGGCTTTATCACTTCGCTTTTAATTAAAGTCTGTAATGGCTTTGCATTTTGTGAACAGGCTTTATCCAAAGTACAAAGTGGATAAAGGATGAAGCAAATCTTCATTTTCTTCAACATTTTTGATTATCTCTATTGTACATATGCAGGCTGCTCACTTCCTCATCCAGAGCCAGGATCAGCAGTGTCTCATGAGTAAGCTGCTGATAAACAATGGTTGCACTCTGCCCTTGTGGAGAAAGAGCTGATAGGGTGTGTCTTGACTTCTGATACTTGCCTTATGTGGCCAAAGGGGATGGCATTTAGAGGCATCACCCTTGCTTAAATCAAGGCATAAAATCTTCTACTCCAAAGAGATGGTAAATGTCTGCACACCCCAGTGCATCAGCAGTTGCAATGCAGCATCAGATACACTATCCTGTGATTTGCTGTTGCTGCACTGCACCCAGTCCTAAAATGCAGCAGAGAGAATACAAGTTGCAAATCAGGTCCCAAGGGCATGTCCCACCCTCCAGCCTAGCTTTTTATTTTGACTAACAAATAACTGCCAGATGCTCCACACGAATTGCCCATGCACACAGTTTTGCTTGTGTCTAATCAGTGTATTTTATTTCTCAAAGACAGCATGGAAAGAGATCTCATGTGGGATCCATCAAATGCAGCACCTAAATCGGGATCATTTTCCTAGGGGTCTATGACCCTGCTGCAGCTTTGGCTGAGGGTCAGCAAGGCGGTGCACCTCCCTTCAGTTTGAAACCTGGGAAGTTTTGGTGTCCATCTGGGCTTGGAAGGGTTCATCAAACTTAGGTTTGAAGTTGGAGGGCTGGAGACCATGACCTTGCTCCATCCTACCAGTGTGCACATGGGTCTGTCTCAGAAAGCATCTATGGACTGAAATGTTTTAGTGTCGATCTTGTTTATGTTTCATTATAATTACATTGTTTTTAATATATTAAAGAAAGTTGAGTTTCTTGAAGTTTTTCGCTTGTACTTCAAGAGTGCATGACAGTTAATGCTGAAAAAAATGGTTTTTGAAAAGAAAGCAAGGGGATTTGAGAATAACATCTCTCTTTTCACCTGGGATACATTTAAAATAATGAATCATAGACTTGCTAGATCTAACACAAAACCAATGTTTTTTTACAAAATACCTCTATATATATGTGGTTTCATCTAAAATTTGGGGTCATCTGATAGAGAGAAGTGTGTGGTACAGCGTGGACATGTACTAAAGCTGCATTTTCTCTGCATAGTCAGAGATGTGTAATTAGCATGAGTACAGCCATTAACACATCCCTGTGCTGTGTCACCAAGTCATGCCTGATTATGTTGCAAAGTGAGATTAGTAAAATGAGCTTGAAGTTGTCCTCTCACGGCCATTTGATAGTAGGGAAAACAAATCCTTCCATTGCCACAGCTGCAACTAATATTCAGTACTTAAGAAATTCAACTGATGCATTCATAATGAACAGGATTTCGTGTAATTAAAATTTTAAATAAATCCCCAACATGAGCCCTGGCTTGGATTTCTTAATTTCAGATATGAAAGCACAGCTTTTGACAAAATAGGTTGAGGGGGTTGGGCTTTTTTTCCTTTTTTTTTTTTCTTTCATCTGAAAGACTCTAAAAAATTTTCATTAGCATATTAAAAAAGAGCAGAAGATAAATTAAATTAAGACCAGGATGAAAAGACTCACTACTTTCTTCATGTCACCTTTATAGTTCTTTTGAGCTTCTCGCCCTGTGAGGTGGGTGTAAGTAGTGTGGAGGTGGATGTTAGTGGGTGGCAAAGCTTTTGTGAGGTAGAAAGAAGCTGAGGATTAGAAAATTACTGGAGGCAGTTTCCACACAGATGAGAAGAAGCAGTCAGCCCCTGAGAAGCCAAGAAATAGGAGGAAGACAGTAAGAAAACTGAATAAATGGCACATTTCACTGGCAAAGAAAATGCCGATTTGTTTCAGCAGAAACCCTAGAAGTTGCCATGGTTGCTGAAAGTTGCTGAGAACCCTGGAAGTTGCTCACTCAAAACAATGTCACAGCTGCAGGCCCAGGTCCCTCTTTGTCCGCAGAAATCTTGAGGTCACCATCAAACACCCACCGAGTTTTCATTGCTCATTTCCAGCTGCTTACCTACCTACAGGGTGACTGCATCTCTTGTTGTTCCTTGTCACAGGCAGGTTGGTGGAATTGTAACAAGGGGTGTGAGCACAGCCCCCTTCAATCCCTGGCTCCCACCAAAGGTTGCAGCTGCCATGAATATGTACAGCTCCTACCAACTCTTCCGTAATCCAGCCAAGAAAGCTGTGGATGAAGAGGAAAGACTTTGAGTACATGGATGGAATAGTTTCCTCTTGGGAGGGGGATTAGTTTGCAGTACCTCAGGATGTGATGGGGTAGAGAGGGAACACTGTCTTCTGGTTTGGGCTGGCTGGCATGTCTGGTGGCCTTCTTTTCATCTTGGCAGTTTTCTGTGTGACCCTACCCAGAAACCCCACCGTGGTGGCCTTCAGACCACACCACTGACTGTCCCAAGCAAAGAGCCCAGAGAGTGGGGGAAGTGATGAGTGTTTGCAAAGTGTGTGTAACCATCAGAGAAAATGCTGTTGCACGGGTGTGAAGTGTCTGGAAAAGAATGATTATTTGCAGCACTTGCTTTCCTGTCACTTATTCACTGGGCAGTGAACCAGTCCCTGTCCTCACTCCTTGGGATGTTCTCAGCACACACTGGCACTGTTTACAGGAATGAGAAAGGCTGATTTTTGCACATTATGTGCATTACAGTAAGTAAAAGTATGAATGAGGTATCCAGGTTTCCAATATAACACTGAGGAACACTGGAAAGTGCTGAAAGGTGACACTTGACCTTTACTCTAAATACCTGAGCAGTGTTTATTCTTCTACAATGTGGTGTTACTTGCCCTCCATATACTCCAGGTCATCAGTGTCCAGGCCCTCTCCCATGGGATACGAGCACTGCGTTCAACTCTCTCTCACCCTATGGGGTTTATCTTGAGCAAATTCACCATTTTTATGTCAAAAATTTAATGGCAGGACATTTAGCTGCTAAAGCTGCACTTGGTCTCCCTGCTGAAGCAGTGCCAGTATGCTGCAGAGAAGCAAGACGTGAGGGACAGTGGTGTATCCATTGCCTGCACGCCACAGGGCCATAAGCTCAGGCAGCAGAGGTGCAGTGTGGGTTGCTGCCTCTGTTTCCACTATTTTCACCATAGCTGATCTGCGGACTGCACTAGCTCAAATACAAAAGGTCCCTCAGAGCACGAGGAGCAATAGCAAAGCCCTTCTCCAGGGTGGATGCCTCAGATTTGCAGCTGCAGACTCAGATATGTGCTCGTGTATTCTTTACTCTTGGAGGTCTTTAACTCTTGGATCTACCCTTCATCCTTCCCCTGAATTTTCTGTAGAGTCATTGGAGTTATAATGATGGTAGGGAGCCACAGATTTACACCCTCATGTGAACAGGCATCTCTCTCCATGGGCTGCCTTGTTTCCGGTGCAGCAGGAGAAGCCCATAGTGGTGCAGCTCTTCCCTGACTAAAATAGGGTTGTCCTTGTGTTTCTTGTCTAGAAACCAGTAAAAACCTCTGTGGGTCTGTGCTGAGGATGGGTTTGGTCCTGTCTGCATGTTGAGAGGGTCTCCAGGGGTGTGCTCCTTCAGTACTTCTTGGAGTCACGTGAACTGCAATCCAACACTCTTCATGGAATGTCAAAAGAGCTGACAGTCTTCAGAATTAGGGCCCAACCCCTCAGACATCAAAGGTAGAACAAATGTGTCACATCTAAAGCAAATTGCTGCATTTTTTTAGCAGAAAACCTGTGTCCCAGTCCAAATCTAGTCATGGTTTAGTTGAGGGGTTTTTTTCCATAAGAAAAGCACCACGTGTTTATAAATGGCTCTTTGCCAAATTACTTGTTCTTAAAAAGAACTGCTCTGTAATAAGCTGCATCATTAAAAAGATATTTTTCTGCGAGCAGCAGAGCCTGGTTTCCTGCGGTTTTGGTGCCTCATGGTGGGATTATGTTGCATCTAATGAGGAGCACTCTGGCTGAAGCCTTTTCTCCTGCTCATAAAGACACTGTCTCATGTGAGTTCTCTGGTGTCTATAATCCATTTGGGATCAAACTGCCATTCTTTAGATTTGCTTCTATCTATCAATGTAATACTGCCCACGTGGCCAGCTGTTCTTCCCTGGAGACATGACAGGGTCATGCTGCTCTACCCTGATGCCTCTTCCTTCAGAAATGGTTGAAAATTAAAGCATTTGAGAAATCCATGCCACAGTTCAATTTGACTGAAATTGGCCAACAGGCTAAAAGATAATTGAGAGTAATACTGGACTGACACAACAATATAATAAACCTGATTTTATTAGGTAATTGGGCAATAAATGGTAGAAAGTAAATACTGGAGCAGATTAAACATGGAAAAACTGCTCATAAATATTTATTCAAGCATTAAATAACTCAAGGTGACCATTTTTTGCCTGTTTTGCATTTCAGTTTTAGCATTTCAATTCACAACTGTATGAATGACCAAAAAGAGCACACCACAATAGTTACAGTCATGCCTCAAAAGTAAATATAAAATAGTATTTTTCTCTGAGACTTTTTTTAAATGTACTAGGGAACTATTAAACATTTCTTTCAAAATGTTTTCAAAATTTAGAATTTTGAAACAGGAATGTCAAACAATTCAGAAGCCAGATTTTGAAGATGGTTCTTACCAAGTCAAAGAATAAAAATAGATCGCATTGTTTGTGGTTTGTGCTGAGTTTCCAGTAATTTCAAGAAACCTTAAATGAACAAAGTTAGACCAGAAGTCATTTGTTGAAGTGATTGATGGAAACAGTTCAGAACTGTGAGTTGTGAAAGGAAATTCATAATTATGCACACAGACACAAAAATTCACAAGTTTAGGAAGGAAGAAAGTTATATTGTATAAGTTGCTCATTGTAATTTATTTTTTCCAGTTCCCGAGCCATAGAAACATGTTTGTCATAAAATGAGTTTTGAAGATATTTACATTTTCTTACCTTGGATGCAGTTTAGATATATGAGCTACCATTGTTCTCCCTGTTTCTCAAGTTAGGAGAATGCATTTCTAAATTCAATTTCATCCTCAGTGGAAATGGTTTCTCTGACTCTGGTAATCTTTGGAGAAGAATTATACACAGTCTATAAAGCTTCAAATTTCAAAACCCAATTTTGAATGTTAGTCAAGAGGTTAATTTAAGATTCATGTTCCAAAAAGGGAGTTAAATAAAACTGATAGAAGGCTGGAACTTGTCGAGTGGTTGAGAGGTTTATCAGCATGTGAGTATGAGTTCATTAGTTTTAATTAGTATAATCACTAATGTTACATTAACAGTTTGGTGAGAGAAAGTAATTGCTCACACCCACTGTATTAGATTGGGAGATAAGAATTCATTTTATGAGGCAATTAGCATTTCAGGGATTTTTTTTTTAAGGCTTTTATGATCTGCCATTGCAGTAGCCTCCTTCACCAAAACGAGTTTAAATTAACCATAGCTTTCATCCTAATGGGATGCAAAAATTAATGTAGAATTAAGTGTGAACCAGTAATCCCACTGTGATAAGCAGGCAGCTAAAGCCACAAACCTTGATTAGTTTATAATGACCTGTTTTATTTCCTAGACAATGATAGTCATTTATCTATCCTCAATTCATTATCTTCTAGGGAAGTTTATATTCTTGAATTTTATACAGCAAAACAAATAAAAATGAGGAAGGGAAAAGGAGAACAGTACAACTGAAGTAATAATTGTCAAAAGAAAAAGCTGCTAGTTTCAATGGTAAGGCTTAACTTGTCAATTATTCTTCATATCAAATGCCAGAGGAAGAAGAAACAGCTCCCTTTGACATCCAGTGCCTTGGGAAGAGCCATGAATTTCACAGTAACAGCAATCACAACCCTACTCTATCCATCACAACCTTTGGCAGCTACTGAGACAACAATAACAGATGGAATTGTCATCCTGGTTGTCAGGGAAGCCCTGGTCATCTGAGAGTTAGGACAGTTTACCCAAGAGATTGCCTTCCAAAACATCCTGTAAAGAAACGTGTGAGTTCTGGTGGGAAAAACTGCTTACAGCAAGGCTCTAATGAAAGCTTTCATGGTATCCACAACAAGACAATGCATCCTTTGCAGCAAATCTACCACCCATTATATGGGATTGTGCTTGCCCCTGGATAAAACAAACCTCTCCTCAAAAATCCCAAATTTGCTTTGAGTTGAATGTGGCATGGAGGAGAACAACTGTTAAATGTTAGAACTATAATGTAGTTCATGTCATTTTGGGTACATAAATTAAAATAAGGGGATGTGGGACACTATTTAGGGAATTACATTAATCTTCCTAGGACATATGTTGAAGCAAAATGTACCAATATATGTACATGCTGCTGTAAGGGGACATTAGTGGATGAAAGAGATATACCTTTATTAGAGGAATTCAAAGAGAAAAAATTTTAAACAGCTAAAATTTAGGCACAACTAGGCAGACTGGATCTCACTCTCTGGCATTAGCTGGTATCACTTTCAGGAGCTGAACGACTCCAACTAAATCTGAGTACTGAACTCTAAGGGCTGCCTCACTATACAGGCTGCAGAGGCAGTCCCAGGTAACCAGGTTTCCGTCTTGGGTGGATGAAGTGAATGCTTAAAATTGGGTAAGATGAATCATGACCAGCATGCCTGTGTCTTAGGGTTTGTCTATGTGCACAGTTACTGTGAAGAGACATTACTCCTCCTGAATAACATTAGATGTGAATATGCTTTTGGCTGAGTAAGACCTGTTTCCCTTCAACAACATCCACTTGAGAGAGGCAGAGAAGTGTGCTTTTTAGTCCTCACATGGAATTTTTCTGCAAGAGCTGCTGCCTTTTTAGCGAGCTGCAGTACCTTAATCCAAATTTACTTAAGTATAGAAATGCCCTAAATCTGCCATCGAATCACCTTTGAGAACAATTTAAGATTTATGCTGGTAAGGGCATCAATTAGGCACAAATACATTGACCAAAAAAATAGTGACAGTATCAAATACAATAAAAACTGACATTTATTTCACAAATTATGGATGTAATAAAGCTTATTGTTTCAGGAAAAATGCCTGTATTTGCCCGTATGTTTCATTAAAGAATAATAATGCCATACATATTTCATTCCCTTGTTCTGAGCAGCAAGAGTCTTAACTATATAAAATGCCCCATGCTGTCCTTGCTTTGTGTGATTGCTTTTCCCTTTTAATCAGATTTTTTACCCCGAACTAATGAAATTGCTCTTTAAACACATACATCATTTTCATTTGAAGTGACTTATCATGGCTCAAACAGTTTGTCTGTTCTCCTGGAGAGCAAGGCAACTGCCATCTGCCTGTGCTGTGCAGACCCAGGTCAGGAGTTCCTCTGATCCCCGGTGTGCTGAGTTCTCTGCACTCCCACTGGTCCTGCATTAGGTGGAGTATGGGTGACTGATGTCTGTGGGGTCTGCACCTTGCATATCTGCACTGGTTTCTGGTCCACTTAGTCTCACATTTAATTTCTCTCTTCCCGTAGTATGCACCGACCCGCTGTGCAGCTGCACAGGCATCCACAGAGCAAGGCACCCTTCCTCCCTGCCATCACCACGAAGTGGTGCACGACCCCCAGCTGGTCCCCTGCACGTGCCCACTCTTCTCCTGCCCGTGGGAAGGGCACCTGGAGGTGGTGGTGTCCCACCTGAGGCAGACCCACCGCATCAACATCCTTCAGGGCGCGGAGATTGTCTTCCTGGCCACGGACATGCACCTGCCCGCACCCACGGACTGGATCATCATGCACTCTTGCCTTGGCCACCAGTTTTTGCTGGTCCTCAGGAAGCAGGAGAAGTATGAGGGCCACCCTCAGTTCTTTGCCACAATGATGCTGATTGGCACGCCCAGCCAAGCCAACAACTTCACCTACCGGCTGGAGCTCAACAGGAACCAGAGGCGCCTCAAGTGGGAGGCAACCCCAAGGTCGATACTGGAGTGTGTTGACTCTGTCATTTCGGATGGGGATTGCCTCGTGCTGAACACTTCCCTGGCTCAGCTCTTTTCTGACAACGGAAGCCTAGCGATAGGAATTGCAATAACCACCAGCAAAGTTCACAGCACCGAAGCTGAAATGTGAGGGGGAGGAGGAAGAGGAGGAACAACAGCAACAACAATGGTGCTCTAGCTGCCTTCTGAGAGCCAGAACTCACAGACTTTTTTTCTGGGGGGGTGGGTCTCAGGTCTTTTATGGTATTTAGTACTCATCCACAGTGGGCATTATGTAAACATCCCGTGGTTACGGTCCCTGTGTCATGTATTTACTGTTTTGCTAATACAATTTTATGAGAAATTTTTAAGAGGCTAATCAATTTATTGTCTCCCTCCAGCAGCCCTGGAAACAACACTTGTAAATGAAAAGTGCGCCCAGGGTGACTCGCAGAAACCTTTGGTCTGACCATGCTATGCAAATATGTTTCCTTCACTGCCTGCCTAATGGACCAGAGGGCCCTGCGCCTGAGGAAAGGTCAAGTATTCCACTACGGGACAGAAGCACCCAGGTTTTCATATTAGCAATAGTGATTTAACTCCTATATTTTGGGTACAGCCAAGCTCTGCGGGGGCTGGCAGTTTCAGAGCTCCCTTCAGCTTCCGAGGAAACAACTTTCTCACCCAAACAGTGAAAGCTTAGAAGAAAAAGCTGCTGCTGAGCAGAGGCTGGGGAGACTCATCCTGCATTAAATCAGGAATGACAGCTAGTGGGTGGTCATGGTGTGCATGGTTAAATCTCACTCTTGTATCATAAACAGCAGGAACAGCTTGCTAGGTGGTCTGACCATAGGATGGACATAACCATATCCAGACATTGGGGCATTCATCTTTTTAGCTGCTGTTACCTTAAACATTCAAAAAGAGATTTTCTGAAAAAAAAGCATAGGAAGGGTCCTAAGCTGGGTGCTGATCTTGCTACTGAATTCTGTGACAGTTAAACCCTCAGTTTGTGCTGCTAAATATTGACTTACAGCAATATAGATAGGACACCCATTTGCAAACTGGCTTCGAGATTTTGAACTCCTCTGAAAAAAACTTCAATGTATTTTCCCTTTCACACATTTTGTGGGGTGGTGGTAAGGGGTGACAGTCACTTTCTTCTCTTAAGGGTGTTTCACACTAATGGTCACAAAAAGGCACAGGCTTCTCTAGGAGCTTCTGCCTTGGATGGTTCCTTGGGGAAGAGTTGGAGGCAGGTGCTGGCTATCTCCTGTCACTCATTCCCATCTGCAGTCAAGCCTATTTCCTCCACAGCCAACAGCAGCAGTGAAATCCCACTGCAGTAGGTAATGTGTTGAAGGAGGGGGCTCAACAGATAGTGTGACACATGAGAAGCATGGGAAACTGTCTTTTCCTGTTTTCCCTTCTGCCTGTATGTGGCTGTGGTCTGGCTGCTCACAAATGCTTTTTCAAGAAACATCTGGTGGGTTAGGTCAGTTAGTAGCTACAGAGACTGAGGCGCATAGCTGGAGCTCCTTGGAAAACCAAGGAAGGGCTGGAAACAAGCTAATAACAGTCCCTCAGTGTTTCAAAAGGCATCTCACTCTAGTTTCGGGTAGGCAAAAACTCTGATGCTGATCTTTCCCACCTATTGCTCTCCTGAGGATTATTATAAATTATGCATGAAGTAAAATGAATTGCAGTTTTCCTGAGATGAATGCCATGCAGGTAAATGTCTTCTGAGGCATAGATGCACCTTGCCTCCTTACCTGGAATTTCATAGCAGGTCAGAGAAGGATGAGGATCTCTTCCACAGGCTGCTCATGACCACACAAGCTGAGGTCTGAGGAAATCTCAGTCCCTGTGAGAAGGCGCTGGAGCATAGCTTTCCAACTCTCCCACTCTGAATGTAGGGGGCCAAGGGTGGCATACTGATTTGCAGTGCCTCACTGGAACAGGCAGGCTTCAGAGTGGCTGGCTTTTTCCCTGTGATGTTAAATATTCAGGACCAGCAAATGCTGCCCTTTCCCTAAATGATAGCAATAAATAAATCATTGGTGTTTTTGTGGACTGAAACTGGCTTCTCCAGCTCCTCTAACAATTATTCTTCTGCTGAATTAAAACAAAGCAAAAGCAATAAAACCTCAATAAAACCGGTTCCTCTAAACTTCCTCCTTCAAATCTAATGATGCTTTTGTTGCCTGACCACAAGTTCTAGGGGGAGGTGTATTACTTAGTTATTCATTTTTTTTCTGTCTATTTACTTCTTATTAGTTGGCACCATTTTTTATTGAAATATCTACTGAAATGCAGGTATTTTGGGACATGGTCCTTGCCAAAGGACCAGTGTATTTCTGGCAGGATGAGTGCGACAGTATCAGCTCTCTTGAATGGGTATCTCCATCTCTTGCCAGCACCCTAGTTTTGAAGGAGGCATAGTGGAAATGTGACCTCCCCAACACAACCTTTCACAGACCCCATGTGTTCTTCTCCCAGTTTTCTTGTGACCACACCGACAGCTCAGCTTTTCCATTTTGTTTTCAGTCTTCTCCCCTCATCTGCCTTTCTCAGCCCATTCTCAAGCCCCCACCTGTGGTTTTGCCCTTTGACTTGCAGAGCCCATGGCACTTCTTGCCTTCTCACATTTGTACCTGTTGAAAACCATTGTTCAAATCATTCTCACTGATTTCTGAAGCCAACCAAGTAACCTTCTTTATCAGTTTTCTCCATGTCTGCAAAGACCCAGCTCTGGCAGAGATTTCAGAAGTTCAGATACATTGGAGTATTGATGAAAATCTGTCCAGCAAGACTCCCAGGAAAGAAAATAAAAACATATTTTGGGGAGAAATGAGATATGGTTGCCTAAATCCCGCTTTCATAAGCATCTCAACATGAAGTGCAAGCGTTTTAACATATATTTAAGGACTTTCTGCCATAGAAGGCATTCTAATTCTGTCATAATTCAAAGCCTATGAGCAACCTTATACTGCCATAAAGCAAAGGTGAAGCAAATATTCCACATGGTAGGACATAAATCCTAAAATACTGGCAAGTAGGATCAACAATGAAATTCAGTTTGCAAACATTCTTTCAGTGCCCATGGTATAACACTTTTTACGGCTCTGCTCATGGTTGAAAGGCAGCTGAAGCTTGGCTTCCTAAATTTGATCTGAAATAGGGGCTTCTAAAACAAATTTTGTACTCTAATATTTTACATCTTTATAATGTAATAAATCTGAATTCCTGCCTTCCTATGAAGAACACAGCCTTCCATCTCTTGGAAGTAAGGAAGTACCCTTCATGTGGTGCAGGAGAAAATGAGATCTTTCAAAATTGCTGTGCAGCTGTTGCAAAATTCTGTTTTCCTACCTGCCTGAGAGTCGTGTTCCCTCTTTGTTTTGGTGGGGTTTCAGTTGTTCTTTGGTTTTTTTACATAGACAAAATATTGGCTTTGGGCTTGTGGTTTTATTTTTAGGATTTTTGTATATCTCTGTTCACAGATGGATTTTCTTGTGCTTAGTTTAGTAAATTGCAACAATAATTTCATCAGGCTGAGACAGATGGATTGCTACCAGACCCACTAGAAAACCTACTTCGGTTCTTCTGTGCTATCCATCAGACAACGCGTGAATGTAAATGTCAGATCTGCAGTAAAGCAGCATTGGTGCTTTCAGCTCAATCCCATTATGAATTAAGCTCACATCACATATCCATGATTCCTTATAAATCAGCTGGACATCCTGAGTCTCATCATCTGCCAGATGACAAAGGATCTTGCCGTGCCAGTGCTGGCTGTAGGGCTTGTTGAGAAGTAGGGCAGTAATCCTCTTCTCCCTGGACTTGATATCACACCCTCTGCTTCATACCATCCTTATGAATACAGGCCAGTAAACTACTGAAGGAACAAGAGGTGGTAAGTTCTGGACCAATTAGAGTTATAGCAAAATGAATCCCTTACAGTAAATTGCTGGATGCTTCTGCATAGCTCTCTCTTTTGTGCATCAGAGGAACTGAATCCAATTGACAGCACTGTAGTATAGGTGATTTATGTGTTTTTCTAGCCCAATACACACCTGAAAAACACTTTGACTGGAGAAGAGTCTGTCAGAACAGACTCAGATGTGTTTCTTCTGCAATTGAATCAGAAACACCTTCTCACTTGGAAGAGCTGCAGATTTTAAACTGTTCAGACACAAGCGTAAGTTTTTAATTTGTTTTTTGAATAAACTCAGTCTGCTCACACCATCAGAGTGAAGGGTGGAAAACAAAGATTGCCATGTGTCATCACCACAACTCTCCACACGCAAATATGATTCATCCTCTGCAGAGATGAGCCTGCAGAAACAGAGAGGGTTTCACAGCAGGGTAGCACAGGGCAGCACCTGCAGGCTCCAGAGGCGTGCACACAGACCTGAGGGCAGAGTTCATCCTCCAGACAGAAACTACTCAAACAGGAACCCCTGGGAGTGAGGTCACTGAGAGGCTGCCAGGAAAGTGATCGGACCTCCAGGGAGTAGCAAACAGCGGGAGTTAAGATGTTTCTCTTCTCATCAGCACCTTCCACCTGGCTACAGGGTCTCTCCTCTCCTGGGAACCTCGTCTCTGGAGCAGTGCAGGTGATCAGATCAGCTGGCTCTGCATGTGAATGGTCCTGCACAAGGATGCTGCATCATGAGTGCAAACACCCAGCCCCAGTCCTCCCTGGATCCTTTGGGTTTGGTGGGTAGCCAGCTACCTGCAGCTGCTAATGATTCCTCCAGGTCCTGACACCTGATGGTTTTTCTGTCTTTCACCTGCATAGCTCCCACCAGGACAGTAAATTACTTGCTGAAAACCACACAGAAAATCTTTGGCAGAACATCACATTAAACCTCTACCTCATACTCCTATCTAGGACAACAAACACTCACTCTTTCTCTCTCCACACAGGCAATAGACTAATGCATAGCTTTCTTATCTTCCTTTGGGATCTGCCACTCCAGAAAATATATGTGAAAGATAAGAAGGTAGTGATCATCTTCAAAGGAAGAATGAGAACTAAGTTTCATTGCAAAAATGGCTCTATTCACAGTACTTTCACAAAAGGATGCCAGGCCCCAAGAAAGAAACTAACAAACTGTAGTGGAAGGCAAATGGGAAACACTAGTTGCAAAGCCTGTTGTCATTCAACCAGAATGAGCTTTATGTCTTCCAGGTAGGGAAAATCCTCCTGAGACATTCCCTATCTGAATACATCACTTAATCTTGTATAGAGCTCCTGGACAGAGAGGTTCTTCCTGTTAAAAATTGCATCAAGTAACCTTATTGAAGATAAATGGCTTTGAACTTTCATAGCAACAGTGATGAAGTGCTTCAACATCCATGCAGTACAGACTGAAAAATCAGAGCTTTTAGACAAAGAAATAAACTTATTCAAATGCAAATGTGAGATTTAGGGCAGAGTTTCCAGGTGATCTCAAGAGCACTTTTCTTATTGCTGAGACTGGATGTATGCGTAGCAAGAGATATTTCACTGCCACCCAGGTCCCATTGGCTTGAGTTCAGGAAAAACTCAATATTCTTTGTTTCTTGGCTAAGTAAGACCACTTAAAAAAGTAAAACAAACACTGTAATGTATGAAACAAGTCTGGAAAGGATCTTTGTTTTCCAATCTGACTGCCTGGTGAGCAGGGGGAAAGCACTACATCTCCCACCCATTCAAGGTGAATCCAGACTGGCAAGCACAGTCTATGTAGAAATTTTCTTCATTTTGCAGTCTCTGCTTCAGTCACTGAAGCTAATAGCTGCCAAGCAGCTGGCTTGAAACTTTGATAACTGTTCTCTAAATATCTGCTAATATTGACTTTTAGGCTGAGATGGTTTCAGGGCATGAGACAGCAAGGCACCAGAGAGGCTCTGCAAGGCCCCTCAGCATGAGTGCATGGAAGGGATGCAGGCAAGCCTCACATCTCTGCCTCTGCCTTTCACAGCGGAACCACTAGATACACCCACAGGGATCAGTCTGGGTCTTCCCTAGCAAAATGTGGCAAATAGCTGGGCCACCAAACTGCATGCTGCTATCCTAGAGTGGTTCAGTTTAACAGCAGCCAAAATCAATGTGAGTTCCTCCCTTAGCTTGTAGAATTAAAAAAGGATCTGGCATATCAGAAACATTAGGCTCATTCTTAGCACTATCTGATATTTCCTATTTCAGGATACAGGTTCTTCTCTGGCTTCTGACAATGACAGTAGACTACAAAATATGGTTGGGTGCTACTGCAACTCCCACAGTACAGTTCCGATCCAGAGATCTCTGGGAACTACAGTAACACAAATGAATAATTGTATCATATACTAACATAAAATAATAACACAGTGAGGGCTCATAACATCTTTAAAAGTAGTAGCTGATACTGAAAGGGGGTAATTACTTAAAGTGAGCTTCAGGAGAGGCCTGTGTTTTTGCCCAATTGAGATGTGGAGGGAGATATCCAGAAGAGTGACAGTCTCAGGACTATCCTGATTACTCAAAGAAATGCTGAATGAAAAAAACAATCAGCTACAAGAGTCCTAGGTGAAACAGAAATATATTGCTGTTGCCTCTGGGCAGCAGTTTCTTGTAGCATGTGTCCTTGGAAAAGGAATTCAAGTAGGCAGAGAGGGTTGAACTTCAGCATGTCACAGCTACTGCACTGTCACTTCCAGAGTTTTCACTAAGAAATACTTAATCAGGACTGCCAAAAAAAAAGAGTATAAATATCCACTGGATGGTGTGACCAGTGTGAGAGCTGCCAAGGAGATTTATCCAGCTGCCTCTGGGTAAGCCTCCATGCAGCTCCTCTGCTGGATTGCCAGAAGACAGGGACAGCCTCAGGTATGAGGAGGAGTGGCTGGATTCCTGGCAGACTGTAAATTGTTGTTGCAATTGTACAGTGACTGTGTGTGATAAACTCCCACGTTGAAAAACAGAGAAGATTAAACCTGGGCCCTTCTGCAGTGTATGTCTGCACTGGCTGATGCTGACAGCCAGGCTCTGGATTATGGCAAACTCATTTGCCTTACAGCCTATTACGCAGGACTGGCATGTGTTGGTGGTTGTGTATACACTGAGAAGTGATGTTGAAAAAGTATTTCTGCATGAGATATGTCTACAGTGTACTGAGGGCAAGCAATCATACTGTCTGTGCTGGATCACACCTCACCTATGCCTCCAGATTGCTCTTCTCTCCACTGGAAACCTGGAGGAACCAGAGCTGAATCATCAAACCATGGAGATCTCCAGGTACAGAGGCCTGCAATGAACACTGCAGGGATGCTCACCCTGGAGGGCTCATGGCCGTGCACAGAGAGAAACACCCAAGAGCACTGACTCAAATACGGAGAAATCTCTGTATATGAGCCATAACATCATGTTTCCACATATCAGAGGATTTATTTCTGCAAAACGCACTCATCTTCACTCAAATTGCAACCTAAGTGAAAGCCCTGTTGTGACTTAGGGATTTTCTATATGCAGTGGTGGTTGCACTTCCCCTTTGGCCTCTCAGGCTGGCAGGTGAGGTGGGCTCTCAGCTCCTCAGTGACATGACTTTCCTCTATAGGCACAGCATAGATCTCCTCCAGACTTAGTGATACTCCCCTAGGTGCAGACTTGCTGCAGAACCCCCTCTGCAGCATCTGGCCACGAGATCAGAATGATCCTTCCCAGCCCCAGAACTGTAAAGCTGTTACATTCACTCTGCGTTTGCTAGGAGGTCTGTGACCTGACTACAGCACAAGCCAGCACAAGCATCAGAAGCCATCCTGCCATAACAGTACCACTGCTTTGTCAGGTTAAGACACTTGCTCAGCCATGGTGGATCAGCTGCCCATTCTGGAGTTAAATTAACCCTACACTTTACACCCATCTACAAGGCTGATAAGCTGTCTATCAAGACGAATCCCGTCCTCCTTTCCTGTCTGCCTTGAACAGACACAACAGCCAGTTTTAGAGACAGGTCTGAATCATCACAATTGAGTTAGAAGCTAATATGCAGGTGAACATTGACATTGGGACAAATGATAGCAAAATTTAATTCAGGTGCAAGGACTAGTGGACTTCAGCAGCAGCTCAAAGAAAAATGGGAAATGCTGATACTGATTATGGTAAATGGGGATTATGGTAATGTGTCCAAATACAAAGGTGACAGGAAAAACACACACCTAGGACAAGAGGTTATTCTGGAGCAACCTTTAGTTTTGGTGTTAATGCCCTGGCAAAAGGCTGACACAGCTTGGCTATTAGACCAGTCAGGTTGGGCAGCAGCCAAGAACAGCTTTCATTCATTACATGTAAACTGAGCAAATTGCTCAGGGACAGGAGTCAATAAACATGGACCCTCATGGCACAGTTTTCCCAGAGTGACCTTTCAAAGTATAATTGCATGTTAAAAGACTCGACGGGGGTCTCTGCTCAGAGAAGCACTAATCGAACTGGACTGAGGACTTATTTGTACTCACGTGGGAGTGTGCCCGAAAAGGGCTGTGTAGTTAAGGACTGCTTTTGGCTAGCTCCCATGTGAGGCTGTGATCAGGAGAGCTTCAAAAATTTTTGGCTTTAGTCTCTCTGGGGAAAGGGAGAAATAACAGTGGTGATGCTGGGAAGCATCTTCATTATCACTAAAATCCCTATGGCTTACTGCTCTCCTCTCCTCCAGTGATAATAACCACATTCAGGTCACTTCATCTAGGGGAGATTTTGATGGTGTTCATGGAGATATATGACCCTGAGCATGATCCTCCGTCCCTTGGACCACAGCCTTCAGGCTGCAGCTCCAGCTCAGTGTCATGGGGTGTGGGGTCACCACTCATGAGAAGAGATGGCAATCCTCTCATTAACTGCGCCCCCTCCCCTGCTTCTTCCCTGGCAAGCAGCCTTGCCCCCAGCCCAAATACCCCACAAAACTATCCTTATTCCTCCACAGGTAGCAATCTCATCTCCTTCCAATGCTTAAAGGCCTTTAATTAATTCCTTTAAAATGAACGTTTTCCAGCTGAAAGAGTGAACCCAAACCACCTTTGTATTGTGTCAACATAATTGCAGAAGTATTCATATCCCCAGAGGGTTAGGCGAACCTGTGCTTCTCTTCAGCCTTGTGTTAGATGCCACATGTCATAACACAGTGTCGGTTCCCAGGATAGACACACTGAACCCTAAGGCAACCTAGCGCAAGGCATCACAAATCGCGCGGCAGTCAGAAAACCAGCAAGAGACTGACGGACATCCTTCCAGTTCCACCGAGTTAGAAAGAAGCATCAAGGAGTGCACTTAGGAGTGCTTGGAGCTGGGCTGGCAAGGTGAGTACCCCTGGAACTTGGCAGAGGACTATGGAGGAGAGGGTTTTCTGGAAGATGACTATTGCATTATTAATGACAGTTCAGGTAACTTAATCCAAATGCTTAGATTATCCTCTGAGATGCTGAAGTGTGTTCATCTGTGAGCATCAAAGACAGAATTGCAAAAGCCCTTTTCCTCTTAAAATTCAAGCAATATCACTGTGCTACTATGTCAAGAAAATGAATCCTTCGAGAAATTGGAACCATTCTTTTTTTGGATAGACAGTACAAGGCTGATCCTTACAGAGCTACAGAATTGTCTAGGTTGGAAAAGACCTCTAAGATCATTGAGTCCTACCATTGACACAGCATTGCCAAGGCCACCTCTAAACCATGTGCCACATTTCAAATTTTTTAAATACCTCCAGGGATGGGAACTCAATCACTTCCAAAGGGCAGCCTATTTCAATGCTTTACCACCCTTTCCATTAAGAAATTCTTCCTGATGTCCAACCTGAACTTCCCTAGCAGCTTGAGGCTTTGTCCTCTCATTCTGTCACTGGTTGCCTGGGAGGAGAGACTGACCCCCACCTGGCTGCACCCACCTTTCAGGCAGTTCTAGAAGTGATAAGGTCCTACCTGAGCCTCCTTTTCTCCAGGCTAAACAACTCCAACTCCCTTGGCCGCTCCTCATCAGACTTGTGCTCCAAACCCTTCTCCAGCTCCATTGTCCTTCTCTGGACACGCTCCAGCACCTCAGAGTCCTTCTTAGAGTGAGGGGCCCAGAAATGAACACAAGATTCGAGGTGTGGCCTCACCAATGCCAAGAGCAGGGGAACAATCTCTGCCATGATCCTGCTGGCCACACTGTTGCTGATACAGGCCAGGATGCCATTGATCAAGCACAGACTTGAAGACAAGCACAAATAACCTGCCTGAACTCAGGTAAAGTATGCCAGATTGGAATTTAAGTAAAGAAAGTAGCTTAGGAATAGGTAATTTACGGTACAAATCCTAAACAGTGTTTTTCTCCATACATGTTTTGACATACATTTGTATTGTTTTCATTCATAAGCCACTGTCTACCCAAATATTTGACTTTGACTTAATATGTTACATTGCATGAAGTGCTCTAATTTAATATGCAATGGTACCTCTGAGAGAATTTCTTAATCTGAATCAATGTATATAATCTTCTAGAAATCCTTATGATGATGTATTACATGAAAGCTGCAGTAAACCTTTCTATGGGTATCTGTAAAACATTTTGCGATGTGTGTTATGCAAATCCTATTTGACATTCTCAGCTTGTATCACCTGCTTGCATTGAGGGGCTACTTTTACGAATAGAGCGGTGTATCATAAGACAGTTGAAATGAAATACTAGGAAGGAAAGAAAAATTGCCAAAATGCCCTACCTGCTAAAGCTTGTCTTAAAATTTGTTTGCTACATTTAATCTTCTACAGTCACAATTGGTTTGAAAAGAAAAGTGTCACCATCACCAAAGGCAAAACAGAGGTCCCTGTACTCCTACTTAGACTGTCGCTCATGAGCTGGATTTAGCACCACCTGCAATTTGTGGCAGGAGCTTAAAAATCCACATAGGAATCAGAGTTTTGAACCTGTGCCTAGCCCAAAGCTGGTCCTGTGGAGGAACAAAAAAAGGGGCTCTTGGCATTTTCTAATCTTGCTGTCATTTCATTAAATAGAAACAACATGAATCTGCCCCTCGTTTCTTGCAGGCTTTGGGCATCGATTTTTGTCTGTTTGGGTTTTCTTCTTCTGGACAATTAATGGGGAATATCCTTTAGCATTACCACATAAGTTATCAAAGACCTTCACAGATTAATTGCTTAATTTCAGATTGGTTATGTGCAAGATCAGATTTGGGCAGGATCTCTAACCCTATTGCCTGTCAATTCCTTTTAACATCTTTTGTGTTTTTTCCTTTGCCTTCGTATTGCCAAAATCTATTTCAAGCACTCATGAAGCTTGATAGGAATTGCCTTGAAAATTTAGCTGAGTGATCAAAACTGACCAGACGTGCAAGATGAATATTCATGGTTTATTGAAGCAACCTCCACCCTCTTCTCAGAGCAGGATACCTTCAGCTGACCTGTTGTCTCTCATACAAATAACTGCCTCATTACCATTCATTCCTCTGGAACTTAGCCTCAAGGGACATCGAGCTCATGTTAAATAATTCAGAAAAAAAAAAGTGAAAGAGAATGATATCTGATCCAGAGTAGAGGCACCTGAAATTCCCTGCTGTATCTGCGAATGGAAGTGGACTTGAAGGGATTACAAGAACCAGCTTCTCCCATTGGACATGAAGCATGGGTGTTACCCTCTTTGATTTTAGACATGTGGAAGATAAGTGTCTGCATTTACTCAGGTGGCCTATAGTTTCTCTTGTGGAGGATGGAGGAAGGGCACTTTGAGGATGTGATGCATTTCAGGTATTTAGACATTGACTTTGGCAGGCAAGGAATAAAATCCTCACATTTCTCACATCAATCTCCACTCTTTTGGGGACGCAAATCTCCAGGAAAATCAGACTGAAACCGATCCCAAACATCATAGGCTAGGAGCGAAGGGTACTTTGTGCTTGCACTCCTCCCATACGTTAAAATTGCCAAGGAAGGTCATTCATTTACTAGCTGGCAATAACAAAAAGTTACCAAAGGAGCATCCTGAGCTGTGGGCTTGCACTGGGCTCCAGTTCAGCAGAAGACGGAATTTGATTTTCAATGTCCTCATTTCTCTGGTCTGCCAGAGCAATCCTAGCCTTCCTTTCATCAAAGTTCAAACAGGAGAGCTCCACCACTTTCAGGATGAACAACTTACCTCACAACAGACACAAAAAAATGCTGATGAAGGAGGAAGGAGATGTGAGAGGTGACTTTCCTCCATTTACCCATGAACAAATACACTGGTGGTTGCAGATCAGACACTGATTTTTAGAAAAGTCAGCTGTGCCTCAAAACCCCAGGCAGGAAGGGGCAGAGTGCCTTTTGTGGACCAAAATGATGTTTGGGGAAGGCATTGTGGTAACTCTAATACAGCCAGATTTCATGTGCAGCAAGAAGAGGGACTAAAAATAGAGCAAGATGCTAATGAGAGCCTGGCGCACACCATCTGCACAATGAGATGATGATTCTTTTTGAAAATGCAATAATTTAAGGGGTTGTTTCATTTCGTTTCTTTCTGCTGCTGCAAAATGTTCAGAAACATGAGGCTGTTCGGGTCTTCAGTTGTTTTCTCCTTAATCTTAGAAAAATGAAAATGTAATGGACAAAGAAGAAAACAACTAGAAGCAAGAGTTGCTTTATTTTTCCCGAGGCTGCTCACATGTGATCAGCAAACAAAGTGGGTCAGAGGAGGTTTTCATAACTCTTCAAGTGGATTTCCACACAGCACAACATGGGGGTTCAGGATATTTTTTACAAAGAGGGATTTTGACTTTTTTTACCATTTTGTTGCCTCTGTTGCAGGCACCACTGGGAGCTCCCTGTCTTCAGCTTGGTCACCTCTACACCCAAAACCCACCTGGCAGCTGCAGGTTAGCCTGGGACACTTGCTTTTGTGGCACACCACTGATTCCTTGTCTGCCCCCTTGGCTTACACCCAGACTTTCACCGGGGATGGGCATCCCACTACCATGTGAGGTAGACAAGGCAGAGGGAAGCACTTGTTGATGTGTGTTAGGAGCACGGGCACAGCAGAACCCAAATCCAGCTGCTGGTGGTGAGGCTGAGCCACCCTCAACTCTGCTGCTCCCAGGCAAAATTGCCCAATGGTTTGGGCATAATAAGGACCTTGAATGATGCAGGCCTGTGTAAACTACATCTCTGAAGGAAATCAGGCTGAAAATCACAGGAGGAAGATAAGTGTTCAGGAAACATCTTATTTTTTTTCCTTCCTGTCAGGGAGAGCCAACTACCTGCCTGTTAGCCGTCTATGTTGGTGCACCGTAAGAGCATGCAGCAGATCAGGAACTGTTTTCTGTGCTTTCTGGCACAGGCACACTCATCTCACACACTCACTCATCTTCCTTATTTAGAGGAATAATTGCTACTCTTGGAGGGAACAAAACAGGTATTGTCTCCTAATGCTCCCATTAAGCATAGCACACAGATGGTAATTAATACATCATAACATGGCCAAATTGTAAAGAGAAATTGCTGCAACACGAAGTCACCCCAGAACAGCAGGATTCAGATTAGTGTTCATTTCAAGATCAACTGCTTCTTCATTGTTTGAAGAGCTAGAGACCAGCTATTCCACATTATGGAAAATTTATTTGTCTGCTTTCATAAGTTTTGTGTCACGATGGAGCTTTGTTATCTTTAATAGATTCATGTACTCCTTCCCTAGTGCTTTGTCAAATAATAATACTTACAAGGCAATAAAAGGGAAAAGAAAACACAAAGCAAAGAATCACCCCTTGTACCATAAGTCCTGGGTAGGTGAATGTGTGTGTGTATTTGTGTGTATGTAGGAGAGGGGCTGTTTATTGCACTGTCCAGCACAGAATTAGGTAATTTATACACCATCTACATGCAAATGTATCCTTCATTTAGATAATAAACTGCACCCTTGTATAATTTACCCAAACAAAGGAGCTGCGAGGACACCGCCACTAATCTTCAAAAATCAACTGTGCCTTTTCAAAAGGGATTTTTGTCTTTCTGTGAATTGATCAAACCTGACAAGTAATTTCAACCTAATGTTCACGGCTACCCTCCTCTCTCCTCACCATCTGTAGGTGAGAAATCCTATTTTCTAGAAGTGACAGGGTAATGCAGGAGGCTGCAGACATCTGTAAAAAAAAAAAAGAAAATAAAGATTGGTTTTCCCAGAGCTACAGGCAAACCAAGGGTGGATTCAGGAAGGATATGAGTGGTTTTTAACAAATGATAAATTCTTCATGCCCGCAACTGCCCAGATGGAGTCACGTATTTTAAGCCACTAAGTGTAATGAGAGCATCTAAGAGATTAAAACATTGCTGTATTTAAAATACTATGGTAGAAATGCTTCACTGGAATAGCCTTGATCTCTTGTTAACAAATAAAGACTCTCAGAAGAAATTAATTCTGCAAACTTATTGCATCAATGAAAACTACATTATAGACAAAGAGACTGAATGCAAACTCAATGTGCTTCCAGATTTGTTTATAAAAATACCAGCTTTGACTGAAAGATGATCACTCCTACATCAAACAGTAGAGGTGGAATAGGAAAAAGGTCTGTTATCATGCCAGCAGGATCACTGGCATGACTGAGATTAATCCAAAACAATTACAGAAGAATCTTGGTCAAATTTTGCTGTTTTCTCACAGGAAGTAAAATACCAGATTTAGAGTCATTTGGGGCCGTATCAGGACACTTCAGGGAGTACAGCACAGCTGCCATGCACCAGCGGATGGAGATTCTTGTATCCCTGGGCCGGGACTATCCAACCTCAAACAAGCACATCTGTGTGTGATCCATATAAACACAAGAATGCTAAGGGAGTAATTATTTTCTTTTTACTATGCACGTGCTTTCTCCCTTTCTGGATCACTGCTGCTCCTGAGAAATTGTTCAGGATTATTTTCCCTAGCAAGTAGGAGGTTTTCATGTGATACATCAGATGCCCTCACACCCAGCTCAAAGTGAAAGTGTCTCTTATTCACCATGCCTCAATCTAGACAACTGGAGCCATGAGCTCCCTCAGCTTCTGGGTCCTTGCTGCATGCATCTTGCCTCCAAGAGCCTAAAGGCAGGCTCTTCCCCACACACACTCCCCACACAGAGGCATTCCCTACATCTTCCTCTCTTCAACCCTCTTCTGGGGATGCTTATTGGCATCCTTGGGACAGACCTGCCACACATAAACTGAAGCACTCTTGAGTAGGAGGAGGCAAAGTGGTGGCCAGTTAAGGCTCAAGGTCAGCTGAAGGTCAGGTTAAAGCACCTGGCTGGGCAAGGCACAGGGGGCTGGAGGGTGGCAGTGCACTTTGGTGTAAGGATAACTTTTGAAGTTCTGAAATCTGCTTGAATTTCCCCATTAGAAGAAATCCCATAGCTTCTGATGGTTTTCACAGCAGAGGATTATGTCAAAGGGGATAGAAAAGGTCCCTTAGGAGATTGAAAATATCCCTTAGAAGATTGAAAAGGTCAGGGTTTTCAGGTCTTTCTGTATTTCTCCCCCTTTGTTTCCCTCCCTCAAGGATTTAACCAGGCAGTCCACCTCAAACTTCACTAAAATAGAATGGGAAAATACAGTCAAAATCAATACATGATCACAAAATTTCTTCTTTGGAAAAAAAAACAATAGAAACTATTAAAAAATGCATTTTTTTGATTAAAAAGAAAAAAATCTCTGCCACTAGCCTAAATGTATTTTCCCAGCCGTCCTAGCTGAAAGAAAAATTAAGCTTCTTTCTGTTGTCAGGTAGATGGAGACTATGTTAGCTCCTCAACAAAGACAATTATCTTCATCTCAAGGTCTGGTCATTGCTGAGCAATGCAGGTCATTGGGTTTTCTTTGCAAAGTGAAGAGCTTATCCCTTAGATTTGCCATGTGAGGGCACTGGCCGCAGTGAAGTCAGTAGAGCAGGGGTAGACTGGCCATGCAAAGACAGAGATGAGATTGGGTTTGGTCACAGAACTCAGCAGAATGGATTTCTGAGGCAAGAAAAGGCCAGGTATGTTTGTTTCTACTTCAATAAGGGGGATGAGATTTCATTTTCATTTTGTGTAAATGAATAGCTGTTTGTCAAAATACATTGGCCTATACTAACAACATTTCTATTGCACATCAAACAAAACAAAACATTTATAGTAATTCATCAATTTCTTGAATCATTCAATCCTGAAGAATACTAATATTTTTTCCCTCTAAACCTTTGGGCTTCCTGAGGTTGTGGGCTTAAACCCATTGTGAGGTCAGAGAGACAGACGCCAGTGCTGAGAGCTCCTCTCCTCTCCTCTCCTCTATCTATCAATCATCCATCAAATCAGGCGGGACTGGACCTGCTGTTCTCACCGCCAGCAGAAAAAGGTTTATTAAGTTTTACAGATTGTTTGGGTCACTGACAGGAGCAGGGCAAGCACTCAATGCCAACAAAACCCTCATTTTTCTCTGAAAGGAGAAGCAGCAGCCTAAGTTACTGCCAGTTTTCACAAAGCCATAAAAGTCCAGCAGAATCACTAAGATAGGATTCAGTCCATGGCTCCTCATTATTCAGAGGCATGGGAGGATATGGAGACGCTAGAGCAATCTAGAGCAGACAATGAAAGTTGTCAAGTCTCCTCTGATTAAAACTGCAAATCCTAGCACCCTAACCCTAATCCTCTCCTGTGGAAAAGGGAGATTAGTCTGGGTCCTGAAAAAAAGATAACTCTATCTTTTTCTTAAGTTACATGTTAAAATTCAATCTCCTCTCAGGAGACAGCGGGCATGGATATTGCTTTTTCTCTTCCTCTAATTAGAAAACCGTAAGAAAATAAACACTGCTGCTTGCACAGTGACTGGCATAGCAGAGCTCTCTGCTCTCCGATTCCTTCATTAGCACCCCAAGACTACCAACACCACCAAGGAGGCCAACCACAGGGATCTTTTTCCAGCCCTTGGGGGCTATATGGTATTTTGTAAGACACTGAAGCAATCCATAAACTTTTGTTTCCATGTACATAGGTGCGAATCATCAGCAACTGGACAATGCTGTCAGGGAGAACGCCAGCATGCCAGGGCATTTCAGGCCCTCTGCCTCCTTGGCTCTCTAGTCATTAGGAGCAATTTTTCAATGGGATTATATTATACATGATCTACATAACCAGGGGTGATCCTGATGTCTCTGACGCTCCCAACCCAGCCAAATCTTAACATCCCTGAAAGCTGCCTTTAATGTCAATGGGACAGGCTGTGAAGGCAGCTTTCTCAGCAGCACTCTGAAGGGATGCAGTTATGTGTTCTGTACTAAGGAGCTCACAGCCCACAGCAGAGCCTGAAATGGCCGATGTCCTGTGAGGATTGGGACAGAGGCACCCCCACAGAGCTGGCAGCCAGTGGGGTGAGCATTCAGAAGAGGCTCAGTGCCAGTACGTGGTGAAACACTCTCCTCTCTGGTGTCTTCTGCCATCCTGAGATCCAGTGAGAGCCCTGAGCATTCTCTCCTGGTTGACACCTTGGCAAGAACAGAGGCAGGCGTGCAAGGCATCTAACAGGGAAGGACTGTACAGAGCAGAGGGGCTTTTTCCAGCTCCCACTGGTGTCAGCACTTCCTCCTCACAGCATGGCACATCCTTGACTCTTCACTCAGTTTTTCAAGCCACTGTGCTCATCAGTGACTCCATATGGGGCTGCTAGGTTTCAGCAGGAAAAGGCCAGTTTAGGAGTATAAGGTGGAGCAGAGTAACCCACCTGGAGAAGGGCAGTCACTACAGGGCATGGGACTGCCACTTTATGGGTCAGCAAGGCCTGCTGAGGGGCACCAGAATGAGGCTCTGCCTGTGAACAAACCTTTCACAAAGCCTGGAGAAGATGACAGAGTAGCAGCCTGCATTGATGTGACACTTTTTTTTTTGTTAGCCCAGCTGTGACTGTGCTCAAATAGTGACAATAATAAGTCTCTGTGTCTTGGTTTCCAAACCAAACACAGATGAGACCTTTGTGATCAACTGGAAACCCTGCTGATGTCTTTAAAACATGTTCATGGGAGGACTACAAAGCACTAGCAGTAATATTTATTTTTCACAGCATAACTGTGTTTTGAGAAGGGGAGGGCAATGCTCATTAGCAGCACAAATGTACCAACCTGTATTTTCAGGCTATTAATATGGTGGCTAGCATTAATGGAAATATAATGGAATAAGGTGCTTTTAAAAGTTTGGGATTTAGCACAGTCAGGGAGAAAATCAAAGGCATTAATGAAATTTTAATGAGAAAATCAGCTTGCAGTAATTTTACAGGTAATGATTATTTCCTTGATTTGACTACCCTGAATAGCTTTGTCATTGGTATGATGCACTTGCAAGGTGTGCACATGAGGGCAGTGAATGATGCATTACAGGCCACAGCTATGACTGTCCCGGGAAAGAAACATGGTTTGATGTACAGAAGATTGTCTGCCTGGATGAAAGGCTAGAGCCTGACCACCCCCTTTCCACCAAAGAGCAAGGGAGGGATCTCGGACCTGTTTTGTCCATTGGCTGCTAGTGACACATTATATCACAATTCAGTTATTTCAATATTTGGAGTCATCTACCCTCCTCCTTTGGAGCTGGAGCTGAGGCTCTTGGCATAGGTAGAGCACCTTGTCCTCCAGCAGCACGTGCTCCTAATTAGGCGCTCAGCCCTAAACCCAGTAATACACAGGGTTTTATCACTACACATACACACATACTCATGCCCACCTTACAGAGGTTTTCTCTTTGCTCACAGGAAGTGACCAGTGCTTTCCTTCCCTCTGGGGCTTGCTGACATCAGTGTCCATCGGTAAAGCTGATCTGGAGGGATTGAGTGGTGCTAATCAGTCTAAAAAGGGCCAGGGATTTGTTTCACCTACCTTGGGGTGCCAGGAGAGCAGTCATCTCTCTCGACTCACTTTTACTGTCTGTAGAGAGAAACAGGTGCATTTAGCATCTGTCCCACCTGACTGCTTTTGCACCTCTGGGCTAGGAGAGGCCTTGCACCTTGAAGGTGCTTGTTTGCCTTCGCTGGAGAAACCACTGATCATATCTGAGTTTGCAACCTTCACAGGAACCTTCCCATTTTCATCCAGACAGATTTGGTCAGTCCCCCCTGGAGTTTCCTGTAGTGAAGCTGGTGTATGGACCTACATCAGTCTTCTCTGCTGATGGCACCAGAAATGCCCAGGGGCCCAAGGAAAGAGCAAGAGAGATGGCGTTTCAGGGACAGATCATGATGGTTTCTGTCCTACAGCTCCAAGTGAGGTTGCTTGAGCCTGCCTTATACCCTGCAGGTACAGAGGATCAGGCAGGAAAATGTCTCCCTTGGCCCACAGAGACAGCACCACCATGATCCTCTGCTTGGAACAAATCTCGCTAACCTCGCATGATTGAAAAATTACATGAGTGGCATGGTTAAATCTGTGTGTATCTTAAAGGACATAGCCTCAAAGAGACAGTGCTGTTCCTGGAGTCTGACATCTAGAATATACTCTCACCCTTCTCCAGCTCTGCACTAATTATAGAGAGAGAACTTCTTCTATAAGGCATACTGTCTCTGGTCCCCCATAAAGAGCTGGATCATGGTAGTTAGCCAGGGAAGAAACTCTCCGTGACAAAGACTTTAAAGTGCTGATGCCAGCCACTACTGGTCCAAAATTCATAAATTTTTGAGAAAGGAAGAAACAACTCTCCTTGTATGAGCCCCTTGACAAAATTAAGGTCCATTTGATTTCACTCTGTACTCTGACACTGAGCTCAAACTTCTTGCTGTGATGTGACATGCCCTTTAGGAGAACATCCAATTGCTGTCCAAGGTCGCCAGTGAGAAAAAAAGACTGAAGGCATCCTGGAGGATTGTCACTTATGGTGCCCTGTTTCTGAGTACTGGTCATGCTCTGCATAAAAAGAAAACTTCAGCCCTGTCAGACTGAAATGATTTGTTAATTTTATGCTCGGTGTTCTGCCTCCACTTTTTCTGCTCACTCAGACATACAGAGTCTGAGCCTCCAGTGTGGGAGATGTGTGCTTTGACAGGCTAAAGTCCAGGAAATGTTATTACCTGAGCTTTTCTTCTTCTTTTTTTTTTTTTCTATTTTTTATGGTTTCTTTTCTATTTATTTGTTTTTTTCTGGATTTAAAAGGATTAAATAGAAAACTCAGAGCTAAACCTTCATGCCTGAACTTCAGTGACCATAATACAGCAAGGCAGCTCTGACCATTTCAAAACTGTATTACCCATGAAATCAAGTGGACACCTCTAACATTCAGAAGTCACTGGAGGGACCGTCCATTATTTAATTTTTCCCAGTGGATTTATTCTGTCATTTGTTTTTGGATTTTTTTTCTTTCCAACATACCATGAAATTTAAAATTAAGATCTGCTCTGAGGAGATGGGAGTGTAGGAAATGTTATAATTTATCTAAGGTGCTAAAGAAGAAGTGAAAAATTCAGCAAAGATTTTTTTTTTTTTTTTGTAATCTGCCCTTAAAACTAGAGTATATTGCTCTGAAACATATAATTCTGCAAAGAACCCTTGGTGCCATTTCGAGTATTGCTTAAAGCTTGGCAGCTTGCAACTTAATTTCTCCAACAGTTTCTATCTGAAAGCAGATTTTGTATTAGGAAATGACACTGCAAATGGGGATCACAAAACAGAAACACTTCTTAGCATCAGCAGAAGTATCAGTCCCAGAAGCACCGGGGAACTGTGGCATTGTGCAGAGCTCTTGCCTCTCCACGAACATGGACCCAAAAGGGATGATGCAATGTGTGTCTCTGTCTCATGACCATTTTATTGCCTGCTCTCCTGCTATTGTATTAGTGAAATGTCATCCCACAGAGTTTTGTTTTAGTCCTTGTCACAGACAATGCCAAAATAATCACCTTTCTGTTTTCACTTTGATTTCACTCACTGAATTTTCTGTGGACTGAACTTGTTTGCTTCAAATCCTGTATCAGCAGAGTACACAAATGTGCATTTATTATTCAACAGGATATTAGTAGAATGTCTTGTAAACACTTTCAAGATGGGAAACTGCGTCTGTGCTAAAGCTATCTCTTCCTATAGAGAAGGGAAACTAATGGTAGTGTGTGAACGGTAGTGAACGTCTTCCATTTTTGCTTTTGTCAGCTTTTTTTTAAATGCAGAAAGCTGGACTTTGCAGCAGCAAATGTTTTAGAATGAGGAATCAGGGAACTTTCATCCAGCTTTATCGTTTTAAAAGTGGATGTTTATATCTAAACATCTAAAGCAATTGCCATGGCCTCCTTTATATCCAAGGAAATAAGCACTCAGGGAGCTCTGCTGCAGGTCCCCAGTGTAGGCAGTGGTACCAGCAGGTCTCCTACATGCAGGACATCAGAGTCGTGATGGTTCCCACAGCCTTCCTCAAGGGTAAGAAAATCTTTTCCTTAAAACTTGAGAAGCATGTGTTTCCAGCTTTGAGCTCATTGATTTCTTTCTTCAGTGAAAAAAATGAAGCCAGTTTGCTGATAGTGGCAACACTTCTTCCTTTGCAATCCATGTGAAAGAGGCAGGTAGTGCTGCCAAGCTGTTCAATTCATAGGATTTATTTGTGTTTTTAACTCACTGTGAAGCTTCAAAGTGTCTTGTAAGTATTATTGGGACTGTGTTTTCAAGACTATCTGTTACCAGTCTTATTGCTGTATGCTTGAGCATATAGCTGTACTTTGTAAACATCAAACCCCCCCTTGTATGGGCAATATTTATTTACTTTTTTATTCCTGGACACCATTAAAGGATATGGAAATTAATTATATTGAATTCCATACATATGTGTGTGTGTGTGTGTGTGTGCGCGTGTGTGTGCACATGTGCTTGCACATATGTATATAGGGCTTATATATATTTTATCTACTTATGTGTAATAAATTGGAATTGTGTTTGAAATGGATGATCCAGAAAAATAATTAATGAAGCATGGACTCTGCCCGTTCACCTTCATTTTACCTCTGATACATGTATTTGCATGAATGCCTTGTTTCCACTCTTGCTGCCTGTGTTAGTGCCAACACAACCTAGTAAAATAGATTGGAATGGAATGGAATGGAATGGAATGGAATGGAATGGAATGGAATGGAATGGAATGGAATGGAATGGAATGGAATAGAGGCTGTGGTGCTGAGGAAGCAAGAGAGTTCAAATTACTGGGAAAACCCCAACCATAGTATTTCCTGGGGTATTTATGTGGCACACATGTTGATTAGCTTATTAACAGGAGGGTCAAAGGCCAGGCAGAAAGGAAAGTTATGGCTGCAGATGAACAATCCCCCAGCAAAGAAGGTCATCCTAAGAGACACTTAAGTTCTGAGAGGCTGCAGTGCTTGCAGCCCAAGCCCCAAGACTCATTTCCCAAGGCTGAATGCAGCAGGCAGTCCCTTTCTGCAGACCAAGAAGGTGTCGAGGAGCCTGGCCATCTTCCAGGGCATGTCAAGCCCTAAGGTAAAATGGATAGGTCTTCAGACTGTTTTGCATGTGTTAAAATCCCTTTCCTGGAGACTGTTACTGGGGATAACTTTTATTAAAGCACTCTAGAAAAGAAATTTAGCAGGCAGCTGCCTTTCAGTCTCTGCCTTCCCCCCATCTCTCCCAGAGATTGTCCCTCTGTCATAGCCATCAGGCTGGAAGCAAGGCTTGGGGAGGGGCCACAGTTCCCTCCCTGTCCCTCTCCTTTCCTTTGCATTCTTTCTCTCCTGAAAACCATGTGTGCTCCTGTCCAGCAAAGTAATGGAGCAGCACAAAGCTGTTACTGAGTGCTGCTGTGGTGGGACAGTCAGGATGTCAAAGGAGGGAGTGGATGAGGTAAAGTTTTGAAGTCTGAAAGCTGACGTGCCAGGAGGGTGCAAATCCTGGGAAAGGGGCTTGTCACCTGTTCCTTTGCCTAAATCCATGCCTCCCTCACACATCCTGCAGATCACTGCTTGCAAGGCCAGAATTAATATGTCTTTTGTCTTCGGGGGAAAGACTCTTCGCAATCCATGGTGAATCACAGTGTAGTAACTTTTCTAACATGATGTCTCCCTTTTCATGCAGAACTCATCTGGGTACAGGCAAAAAAAAAGGGACTTCAGCCATACATGGCTGCTTTTTCTATTCAGAAAAATTAGTACAGCTCCATGTTGGAGTAAGACCGTCTCACTGGGAACTAAGGAAGTTTAAAAGAAGGTGGCAGGTCTTATTGGCATAGGACAGCCCTCTACACCTATGCACTTCTACACCTACATCAAGTTCCACTGTGTTGGAGTGACAGTCCTGTGGCTGTCACCCTGCAGATTTGCCACAAGTTATAGTGGTAGAAGTCTCAAACCTAGATTATGAAGTGGAAACATTTCAAACAGGACAAGGTCTGGCCCTCCCTTTTGCCTATAAAATTTGTATCTCCATGTTCGCACTTGCAAAATACTTCTCTGTGTACTTGTATCTCTCCCCACTCCCATTTATCCCAGCAAATAGCTGAAGGTGGCAACAGTTTTATCCGTGCTTGTTTTTCAATCCCAAGTGGGAAGAGTCCCTGCAAATTGCAAGGTTGACCTTCTGAAAATGAGGCCTTGAGTTACCCCTCTCTTGTATTTAACTTGTGATTTACCACACAGAGGGAAGATAAATTAGACAGGTTAATTAGGAAGCTCTGGAATACTGTGCATCATTGTGCTATGCAATCATAGATGCATCTTGCCTTTAGGACCCTGAATATGCTGACATGAAGCCTTTTCTGCATGCCAGTCTCGTGGCATCTCCATCACAATAAAGGAGAGGGAGGGGAAGGTGGAGTAGCCAAGCAAATCAGGAAAAACAACCAGCTAAATTGAGTGCTTTCTAATCTAATGCATTTAAGTCATACTCAATAAAGCTTGCCAACAGTCCCTGGCCTCTCTGCTGCTGAGTTCATAGAGGCATCTGATTAGAATAACATGTGTCTTCTAAAAATCCTCTTTTAAAAAGATTTTCATTCTGGATGGGGAATATGTAATGAATTGGAAATGTCCCTTTGGGAGTGTGGGGTGAAGGGGGCATTCAGCAAGCCCACCCAGCCCCAGAAGTCTGACTGCTCTCTGCCTGCCGCAAGATGGAAAACCCATCAGCTACAGCAAGTTTTTTATTCCCTGCCAAAAATAAATAAATACAACAGAAATAGCCCTGATCAATTTTGTATTCATCTTCCTGAAATTATGCGAAATCCAAGCCCAGTTTCAAATACCAGAAATGGCAGTGACATATCCAAGAGTCCCCAGGAATCTCATTTTTCAGAAAAAGGTCAATTTCAACATGTGTGTTACATGACTTAGGGTAATTTGTTCCAGGTAAGGCTTTTGAGGTTTAAGGGATGAGAGTGGACAAGGGTTTGAGGAGAGATTAGGAGTAGGGTGAAAAAATGGATAACCACTGTATCATATCATGAGCAGAGGCGCAGAGTCAAGCTGTGACGTGGGCTGTCAAGAATAAGAGGAGAGAGATGTTTTTCTCTTTTTTTCAAGACAAGTTAACTTTTATGTCTGAATCTTGAAAACCAGACCACACGATATGTTGTAAAAAGAGTACAGATTGTGCAACAAATGCTGTGACTGTATATTTGCCTGGAGCAGCTTAATGGACTGTGTGCATCCATGCTCTCTTTTTTTTATACTCCCTTGAAGAGTCTGAGCTTTTTCCACTCACGGCATAGTTGGTGTCAGTGCCAGAAAAAGAGTACTTTCCTGGGCAGTCTTGGTCAGGATAATGCTAAAGCTCTGGGGGTGTTCTCTAGCAGCGTCACTTGCTGCTTCCCCCACTGCCATCTTAGCAGCACCTGAATAATGTCATAAATGGAGTGTCAAACCTTCTTGAGCAGAATTGTGTTGGCATGTTGTATCTCACATGGGTACTAGAGCCAAGAAACCCCTCAAGGTGTCTCAGACCACACCTGAGCAAAGCGCTGCTGGCAGCAATGATGTTCAATGTACCTTCCCTTATTACAGTCCTGTTTCTCCAGACTTCTGGTATCTTTGCAGCCTGGGAGTCTTAGAGGACACATGATGGAGAAGCTGTTTCTGTCCAAGACATGCCTATAGGTGTAGTGGACAGGAGGAGAGATGGGTGGATATTCAAAAGAGATCCATAATGGCCTTGACTGGACTCAATGACCCTAGAAGTCCTTTCCAGCCCAAATAATTCTATAATTCATTGCCCTTACTCAACAGCTTCCTGAACTGCTGAAATACAGTAAAGCTCAGGGCCATTTAGAGGTCTTTATACACAGTCAAAGCTCTAGCTCTGGCCTGGTGGGGTGGAATAACCTCCCTTTTCTAATTCAACTCCGCCTGTGGGAGGTGATTAAACCTGCAGGGCCCTCTGCTCCTTGCCCAACACCCACACCACCATAAAATTCAGTTGATGACAGAAGTCTAAGATAGCTGAAAAAATGTACAATCAAAACAGAATTTCTGTGTACTGGTGCATGAGAAGAACCTGTGATATCAGCTGTATTCTTCAGTTGCATCTACAGTCCCCATGACCTCACAATTTCCTTGGAAAATTGGACAGGAATGAGAACATACCATATGATATCTGATACCTGGAGGACCACTGAGCTGTCGTGGATTTGCAAACACACTTAAACTGAGCAGTAAATCATTCTTGAAACTTGGTACCAGACTCTGCTTTTATTTGCTGTGATAAAAACATTTCAATGTAGTACTGGTTTTACCAGGAATTAGACTGCCAGCTTTAGAGTGGCATGTGGCATTTTGTTGTATCAACAATTAGATATTTACAGGCATGTCATTTTATGACTAAGGCCAGTTTCTGCCAAGCAGGGAGGATTTGCACATATGGTGCAGATTTCCATGAACAAGGAGCTTAGGTAGAATAGCAGAGCACTGGAAGATTGTGCTCAAGTCTGATTTGTACCATAAGAGTTGTAATTTCTCATTGCTTGTTCCATCTTGGTACAGCAAGGCACTACCCCTAACCATTCCCTACCAGTGTATGACATAGAAAATAATCTTCCATTCTCTTTATGGAATTAAATTAGCACTGTTATGATTCCTCTTTCAGGATGTTTAAGAATATATAAGGAACCTGTTTCTAATCTCCAGCTGACACACACACATAGTTTTATACTTCCAGTATAAGTGAAATTTGCCCCAATCTCCTGGTTGCTTCCTTGTCGAGTGCTCTTTTGCAGTGCATATGAAATCTCTGACTTTTAAAATAGTTAAAAATAGCTATGGGTTAAGAGCACTTGAACTTTTTTACACTCTTTGAAGACCAATTTAGGAAGCTGACAAGGTTCATCATTCTATTCCTGATCAGTACAATCTATTACCAGCTTTGGTGGTGAAGTATCAGCTAGACCAAGGGAAAATGACTGCTCTCAAGTAAGCTGTTGAAATAAAAAGATATTAAGCAAAAGGCTTGGATATAATTCAGTAATGACCTTCATCAGCTGAAATGTTTTTGTGTTTTAAGTGAATTAATGAGCTATAATTATTAGTGATCTTGGAGGCGGTAATCAGAGAAAGCATTTTGCATAGTGCAAACAAAACAACACAAATGGAAGCCCTTGTCTGTCCCAATCAGATGAGGTCTCTTTTGTTATGATTAAATGTTATCACCTTCATTGCTTCTTAAAACATGCTTCACAGTTTACATTTTGACATCCTCATACCACCACACCATTGCTATTTATGGTACAGTCACATCTGCCATAGCAATGGAGGTTTTGAAAATGTTTTACCTGACTTTTAACAGATGGATGTTAATGGGATATTTATTTACAGAATAAAATTAAATTGAAACTGAATCTTAATGCACAATTTACATAATCAGCTTTGTTCTGAGCTGGTGAGCTGTTTTTCCAGCACTTGGGACCCTTCAGTCACAGCTGCGTCAAAGAAACAGCCACTGAGAATAGAGATTAAACAATTTCCTAAAGCTATAAGTCTTGATGAGAATCTATTATTCCATATTAGAATCCTATAATTTCTCCAGACATTGCCATAAGATCAAAGATGTATGTTAGAGCTTTGGCATAGCCCACAATCAAAAGGGAGATGTTCAATTTGCATTTAGAAAACATTTCTGTCAATTATATTTTTCTGATGATTTGAAAGTTTTGTGATTTTACCTTTTGCACCAAAGGCATAAAAAAAAATCTATGAAATCGGAGGCATAGAAAGGCTGAAAAACCAAAAGGTATGTATTTGCACCAAATTAGGAGAGATTTGCTTGTACTATTTGTACGATCTACCTACAATCCTCTGCCCTGCTGATGCTCAGCTCAGATGGAGTTCTGGCACAAGCTTCAGGTGGCACAGGACAGAAGCCTCAGATACAACACTGAGAACATGTTTGGTGCCCAATCCCTAACTCTGAGGCTGTCTGAATGGCTGTAGGGTTGCGTGGGTTTGCTCTGACCCAAGTGTAGGACCCAGATATTTTCCCTGTTGAAGCTCACACAATTGGCCTCAGCCCATTGATGCAGCCTGTTCAGATCCGTCTGCAGAGCCTTCCTGCCTTCCAGCAGATCAACGCTCCCACTCATCTTGGTATCATCTGCAAACTGCCTGAGGGTGCACTCTGTCCCCTCATCCAGATCATCAGTGAAGATATTAAACAGGACCATCCCTAATACTGAGCGCTGGGGACATCACTAGTGACTGGCCACCAACTGGATGTACCTCCTTCCCCAAACTCTCTGGGCCTGGCTACCCAACCAGTTTATAATCTAGCACCCATCCAAGCTGTGAACAGCCAGTTTCTCTAGGGGAATGTTGTGCAAAACTGTGTCAAAGGCCTTACTAAAGTCAACTAGACAACAGACTTTCCCTCAGCTATTAAGCAGGTCCCCTTGTCACAGAAAGAGATCAGGCTGGTTTAGCAGGATGTGCTTTTCACAAACCTGCCCTGGCTGGGCCTGATCCCCTGGTTGTTCTGCATGTGTCACATGATGACACTCAAGAGGATCTGCTCCATAACCTTTTCCAGTACCGAGGTCAGGTTGACAGGCTTGTATCCCCTGACCCGCCTTCCATTTGACTGGAGGTTAGAGTTGACTCACAGTTAGCCAGGACGGCTGGTAAATGCTAGGGAGTACCTTGGTGAGCACTTCCACCAGCTCTCTCAGTATCCTTGGGTGGATCCCAATTGGCCTCGTACGCTTGTGTGTGTCTAAGTGATGAGACAGGTCACTGACCATCCACCCTCGGACGATGGGGGCTTCATTCTGCTGCCTGCTCCTGTCTTCCTCAGAGGGCTGGGGGCTCTGAGAACAACTGATCTCACTGTTAAAGCCTGAGGCAAAGAAGGCATTAAGCACCTGAAGTCTTTTCTTCATCCTTTGTCACAATTTTTCTCCCCACTTTAGCATCAAGATTCTTCTCAGCCTTCCTTTTCTTGCTGACCAATTTATAGAAGCATTTTTTACAACAGGAACCAGAATAAGTTTTTATTTGGGATTTGACCCTTTAAATTTTCTCCCTGTATAACCTCACAACATCCCAGTGTTCCTCCTAAATTGCCTGTCCCTTATTGTCAAACTCACTTTTTTTCTCTTAGCTCCATCCAAAGCTCTCTGTCAGCCATTCATCGAGCAATGTGACTATCTCTCAGGTCTCAACTCTCCCCACCTAATCTCGGCCACTCCAGGCTCTCTGCAGTCAGCAGGGAAAGACCTGTCCCCTCTGGCAATCCTGCCTACCTCCACCAGCTGCAGAAGTGACATCAGGTGGCCACGGGTCTCAGTTATTGCTTTCATTTAAGTGTCTCCACCTAGCTGAGATGAATACCATTTTGGAAGATGTGGTAATGTTTAAAGCTTTCTGCTCTAAAACCAGCCAACAGCCACTGTAAGAAAGAATTTCTTTATGAAACTTATCTGAGGAGTTACTCCTCACCTTCTTTGCACCTCACTGCAGGAATGTTTTGAGTAGTTTGTGCTCAAAATGGATGTCAAAAAAAAGAAGATGACTAGTCCAGGTTCAGTGAAAAGTTGAGTGGAAGTCTTCCACTATATCCTGCATTTAAATGTTCACTTATGTCTAAATCTGAGCTAAACGGGAACTGGCTGGGGACTGGCTGGGAGAGAACAAACTGGGCTGCTGAGAACGGCAACAAACAGTCTGCACCACTATGGAGAGCATGGCTTTTGGCCAGCACAATAGCTTTTGTAGTACATCCTCAACTGCATGAAATCAACAAGCAAAAGTCTGGGAAAACGGTCTTCAGCAGTTAACAGGAGCAAGCCAGGGCTCAAGAAAGCTCATAACACTTTGAAAAAATTCCAAAACTACAATTTAGGGATGAGAGGATGTGATTTGGCTGCTGATATGAGCACAAAAGGCCAGGGAGGGTGTTTACAAAGACAGTACAAACCCATATGTATTAGACTGTCTAGTAAGAAATGAGAACACGAAAGTCAGCATTTCCACAGAGTCCAGCTAGAGGCAATAATCCAATTTACAAGGAAGTAAGAAGCTGATGGTGACCTTGCCAAAAATCCAGCTTTCCAAAAATAGTATTGATAAATGAGTAGTAAAAAATAAGGACCTAATCAGCAACAATAAAGAGTGAGATAGAAGTTTCTCTCTCCGTAAAAGGTAAATTATTTACTATAAGAATGACATCCATCCATTTCAAACTCTCGAACAGCTACCAGTTTCTAGGGACTTGTAAACCAGTGCGCAGACTAAAAATATGTATTAAACTTATTCCATTTTTTCCCAAACCTGCCTAAATTTTATTATAATTAATAAGTTATTCCTGTAAATGCCTGCTGTTGCACTTTTCTTCCATTTGTACCTGAAATAGTGTGCAAAAGCTGTCAGTCCAACCATTCTCACCAGCACACACTACAGAGATGGAGGCTGGTAGGATGGCCCCCACTGAACTGGTAAATGGCACTGGCTGGGGACATGGAACAATGCAGAAAATGAGCAGTTCTTAGGACTCTCCCCATGCAGTCCTGTGGCACTCTGCAGGCCACTTGTCAGATCTCACCATCTGTGCCCTTAGCATTAACAGGTCGAGCAATACTTGTGATCATCTGCCTTTCCAGCACCACCCAGAAATGATCCTCCACTGTTGTCACCGACTTGCTCCAGTTTGTTACCAAATAAGCACAGACTGGAGATTTGGTACCTTCTGGGATTATGAGAGTGTTCCAGGGTGACTTTATGATGCTTGTATCCCCAGTCATCTGTTCTGTTTATGCAGAATGTTAAGTTCCACACCTTTAAGACTGGTTCTGAGAGCAAAGTGGGGGAAGAAGCGCAGTTTGTTTTAGAAACTGCACTCATTCCTCCTCATTCTGCTCCCGGACTGTGTTGTCTGTAGCATGTGTGTCACTCTGATTTTTCAGCCTTCTCTTGTCTCTCACAGTTTCTCACACACAGGTGTTATAAACAGAAGCAATGTTTTCCTTAAATCAAGGTAGTTTACATTCTTTGTCTTAGAGATATGAACAGCTGATGGACAGTTGTCTTGACCAATAGGATGGGGAAAGGTGTCAACCTTCTCCCCCAATCCCTGGCCTTTGTAGAAATACGATATAAAGTGGAGTCAGATTTTTTAATAAACAAGTCATGCCTTCTCACCAAGGTGAGTGTGTGTGTGTGTGTGTGTGTGTGTGTGTGTCGAACAACAACACGTGCAGCAGGAGAGAGCTCTCCTTTGCTTTTAGTTTCTAGCTAGCTGAGGCAGAGAAGCTCCCTGGACTGTGGCTTTTTTTCTTTTTCTTGGAGCTGTTCAGCCCTGCTCTGGACTGAAAACCCAGAAAAACACCAGGAGCTCACACCTGTGGCCCACGGGGCCCAGGACATGGCATTTTCCAGCTCGGGAGGGACTGGTAAGTGACTGAGTGAGCTGAGTTACACCCACGACATGGGGTCTCTGAATTTGCCATCTCTTCAGAAGAGTAACAGGTTCCATTGTTTAATATTATTAATTTTTCCACGTTTGTGAGTATTTTCCTTGATAAATAAACCATTTTTTCCACTTTTCTTGAAGGAGATTTATGTCTCCCGAACTGTTGGGGGAAGGGGTGGGCCATTTGAATTTACTTTCTAGAGGGACCCCTTTGGAGGTTTCCTCCCAAATTTGCCCTAAACCAGGACAGAGAGTTTGAACAGCACGGAGTCCTCTGCAAGATTAAGTGCTGGGCAGTCTTTTGTGGACATTGTCATCTCACTTGACAGACTTGAGAAAATTAGAAGAAATAAGAAATTTAACTTCTCTGTGAGAGATGCCAAAAATATATATACCAGGTATAGACTTTTTTATAACCTGGAAGATCAAAGATCCAAAGAAGTTATCAAAATGCAAAGGACTCACAAAACCTAATTCCTCCCAGAAACATCATTAGCATTCAGGAGAAGTAGTGTGCTCCCCTCAGGATCCTACATGTGTGCATGATATTTAAGCTCTGCCCAAACTAACTCGATTTTATTCACAAAGTAATAATTTCTCCACACAATAGAGAGATCTGAGTCAGCTGCTTAATGAAGGCATCTCACAGAAAGCAAAGTCAGGGACTGGGACACACTCCCAAGCTTGTGCCACTTCACCACTTGATGAAGCATCTCCTCTGCCAGGAACTGCCAAGTTTCTCATTCAGAGAGCTCCAAACAAAATGTCTAAGTTGGAGTTAATTGTCCTCGAAGTAATTATAGAGGCAACAGAGAGAAACAAGGGACTCCAGCTGGTGATGCAGCCTACTTTTATTCTAATAGGAGCCAGATTAATCACAGCCTGAACGTGCCCATTCCTTCCTACAGGATAGAAAGGAAGCCCAGGGAGACCAGCTGAGATCTGGATGTCCTGTCCTAGATGGACACCTGACATTAGATGAGATGATGCCTCCCAAACACCTGATGGAAAGAAAAACTCCCAAGTGTCTTTCTTACCCACATATAGGGACATGGCAGGGGTCAGTATTCTGACCACTGGCAAAAGAGCGGTTTATTTCTCCTAATGGGACACAAATTAGTTTATTAAGGTATGAACACGTGATCAGAGATTTTTACTACTGCTGCCTTCCTCTGAACCTTTGCATTAGGGTCTTCACAGTCCTGTTTCTTCCTCTTACCAAGCATTATGTTCAAACCTGGTGAGGGATATGGCAAAGAGAAAAGCAGCATGTCTGAAGGCACAGAACATGAATGTGTTCCCCAGAACAGTGTGGAGGTATTATCTATTAATAGCTGTGACCAGTCATTAAGCAGGAGCCATTGTTGCACATCCACCTAATTAATGAGCATTGTTCCTCTTCTTCTCACCTGATCTTTACAGATGCAGCCCTAGCTGCACCAATGAGAGCCAGCTATTTAACTTCATGCACGAGAGATTTGCCTCAGCATCCCAAAGCCTGAACAGCAGAAGAAAATACTCATTGTTTTAAGCCTCTGAAGTAAACAGTCATCACTTGTACTTGGCATGGTGTTGTCTGAGTGAAATACAAGCTGAAAGATAATTCATGCTTTAGGTAATCCGGTGCCAAATCACTCAGAGAGTTTTAAACTAGTATGAAAACCTGCTTTTGGGGTCCTGTTGCAACAGCTAAACCTCACTGTAACCTCTCTTTTGCTTTACAGTACTGATCCTACAATTGCTCTGCAAAAGTCTCCCTGAATCTGTCTTGTCAGATTACTTAAAGGTTCCCACATTCTGCCTGAAAGATTGTGACAAAATGCACTGTATCCAGACTGTCCAAGACAGAGGAAATGCATTTCCAGCCACTCTGGCCACACAATTGAGACTAGACCAGAATTTCAAACCTGATCAGATCAAAAGGTTCTCATCTTCTGTGTCAACTGATCACTGGAGACTGACTTGTCCATTACAGTGTGAGTAGGTGCCTTTCTAAATAGTGGCCTTTCTAAATAGTGGAACAGCCATCAAAATGCTGCTTTTGGCAACCTACTTTCTTGCTCTGGGGCAGCTAAAAACCTGCTTTATCTGACTATCCAAGAAATCAAGAGTGACCTCAGTGCTCTGTGCAGGAGAAGTCCTGCTGCTTGCTCCATTCTCTCCTATGGTCCCCACCATGATGTCTGGGAGGAGGGATCCTCCTACATAAATCAACGCGGTTTTTAGCAGAGACTGTGAGTATGTCCTTGGGCTACAAGCTGGCACACTGTAATCAGAGTTGAGGTCCTCACGCCATTACCTTCTGAAAATCTAGGCATTATTATCAGAAACTTTGAAAAAAAATGCTGAAAAACACGATTCCTGACACTAGGCAAATTCATGACAGTCACCTACACCATATAACCAGGTGAAACCTATCTAAGTAGTGCCAGAAAGTTTCAGAAAGACATGATGTTCCCCAGATGTCTTCAGGCTCTGTTGGGATTTTATTAGGTTTCCTGAAAGAAGGAGAGAAGCTTTCTGGGAACTGAACTAGCAGTTCTTAGCCCCAAGGTTCACATGTCTCCAAGCTGATGCTCAGTTGCCAGCTTCTGCCCTGCTTCTTCATACACTGGGGAAGTGATGGCAATGATCTCCTTTTCCAGCATATCCATTTGAGCTGCGATGTCTGACACAGTGTTTTTAACAGCATTCAGCTGCAGCTTCAGTTTATTGTAATCTTCTTGGAAGGATCTGTTCACATCATAGAGATTGGGACAGCACTGTTTCACCCCAGGAGGATGGTTCATTTTCAGGAATGTGTGGAGGAGCTCACGTAAGTCCTGGAGAACCTGGAGGATTTCATGCTCTTCCGGCATACTTGGGGAAGACTTGATCTTATTCTGAGTTGGAGTAGTGCTCTTCCTTTTACCTTCATGTTTCTGCTGGGGGACTGGGCCAGGGTTACCCTTTTCCACAGCTGCAGTGGTGTCAGTGCTCTTCTGAAGATCTGAGCTGGCATCTTTGCTCACTTCATGGACTGTGATGGCTTTTTCGTCTTTCCAGGTGACAGGGAGTACTTCATTCTCCTGTTGGAAATCCTGAGATATTTTATACTTTTCCTGGACTGCCTGGAGAGCTCTGTGGCCCAGGCTGAACTGAAAACCTGTGCGCCTCTCTTGGAAGAGTGGAAAAGGCTTATTTTTGTTCTTGAGGCTTTGCTGAATATCATCTGTGTAAATAACCTGGACAGATTTGTTCTGTGACTGGAGATATTGTAGGGCCTTGTTTTCTTCCCAGAGCATCCTATTTTTGTTCCAGAGGACTTGATTTTCCTGCCAGAGTGCTTTGTTCAGCTCCCAGATGCTCCATTCATTCTCTGCCTTCTTGCTAAAAAGTTTCTGACGGGAAGGAAAGGGAGGCTGACAGTAGATGTCATTCACCCATTTCCCATTAATAAAGACAAACATCTCACCCCCTTGCTTCACCCGAGGGGTGATGTAGTCTGTCTCAGGCTCCATGTGCTGCATGCTCTGGTTCCTCTGATCAAAGGCAGACATGGCCCTTCTTTAGCAAATTGAAGAGGACTGTGGGAATAGGCTTCTTCCAGGGCTTCTACAAGAGGCCACTGACCACTGTCAAGGAGTAGATGACACAGTAGGGCTGGAGAAGCTTGATTAGGACTGAAAGAACAGGGAACACAAATGTGTAGGTTTACTGCCAAAACTCCAAATCAGAATTAAACTACATTAATGACAGGAACAAGCAAATAAATCAATTCTCACAGTTAACCATGTTGCCCCTTTGATGCTGAAAGGTAAGGAATCCACCAGATAACTAGCTGATATTTGGCATTGGTAGATAAAGCAGCACTGTGGCAGCACTAAAAGCTTTGTTATAAAAACCTGGACTTTCGGTTTATCTCTCTTACTCATTTTTACAGACCTATAAGGAAGTAAAATGCAAGAATATTTGCAAGAATATTTTCTGCCTCAGAATAGCCTGCTCACAAATGACTGACTCACAAACACATTAAAAATTGTTATGAGGCTGAAACAAACTTTTCAAAATAAAGCATTTTTAAAGGTTCATAGAAAAAAATCTGGCCTTGAGAGCAGGTTTTTCTTGCTGATGCTGAATAGCCTGTGTTAACAGGATGCCACAAAAATGCAGGGGCAGTTTTGCTTTTTGATCTTAAAATCCACAATATGCATAGATCATTTGAAACTCCAAACCAAAGCTTTGGGACACCAGGACAAAGACAGCTTTGTTGCCCTTTGCGTGGTTTTTTGACAAGCTCCCATCACCATGGTCCAAAAATTGTCACAAACCCTAGATAATTCTCTGCTTTTCATTCTCATTTCTCCCATCACTCTTCCTCTTTATATCCTTTGATAGGCCTGTTATTTTTCTTGCTTTCTAGTCCTGCAATAGTGATTGCTTATCTTTTTCCTACAGTCCATCTGCCTCTTTTTCACATCATCAGAAAATTCATCTCTAAAATCCATACTGCAGGGCCAAACCACTAATGCTTCTCATTTCAGACACAGCAACCTCAGACTTATCTGTTGAACACTCTCCCCTCTTTTCCTCTACCCAAAATATTACAGCTTAAATCATCTTCTAACCATGAGTGAACTGGGGCAAATGAAGGATTTGTTGTTTTACATGGGGGGAAAAAAAAAAGACCAACCAAACAATCAAAAATTATTGTTTTGTGCCAAAGAAAAGCTTGTTTTCTGCAGCTTTAACCAAAATTAAATTTATGTAATTTTCATGATGAAGTTATTTGATCTGAGATTGATCTATTTTTTATAACCAAATTGTTGGAATTCTCAGGGTTTCTGCACAGAGTTTCTAACAGCACAAATCTGTCTTTTACTAGTTAAAAAAAATAAAGAAGCTACTTGTCAAATTTCATTCAGGCGTATTCCTCTCCCACTGCTGAGGTGTCCCAGCTTCCCTGCTGTTCCTTGGAAAGCCCAGTTCTGCCTTTCTGTCTGTGAGGAGAGTTTTGCCTTCATGAATCTTGCCTTCATAGCTCTACCCCAAGCATTAAGCAGAAGGTGACCACCACACACAAGCCCCTCATAGCCTCCAGCTCTGCCATCACACTCTGCACCCCCTGTCCTATTGTTGCCCTTTCTTTTTCAAAACCCGTTGTTCTCCCCTTTCCCTGTCATTTCCACCAAACAGCACTGCGTGTCCAGGCTCCTCCAAGTTAATTCTGAGGGCCAACATCCATAGATGCATCCTGCACACCCTTCCCAAGCTTGTCCACTCATAAAATTACTGCTTCATTTAAAATCTAAAATTCCTTCATTTAGGAAAGGGCTATTGCAATATAGGGCGTTTGCAATAACATTAGATTGTTTACTGTCTGAATTTCAGGGCTGTCTTCCATGTCATCTGCTGCTTTATCTCATGTCAGACGTTGTTTTGATAATATCGTTCTTCTGCTAAAAAGGTATTCCCCAAAAAATCTGTTTTGGACTTTTTTTTTTTCCACTTACACTATGTCCAGAGCCATGCATTGCTCTGTCCCTTATACCCTTTCTCCTGCAGCCTTTCCAACACATCCCATTCTGTTGGGGTTCCCAGTCCCATTTTTTCCCCCAAAAGCCCCAAAACCGGGGCATGGTGGGACGTGAAGGGGCAGAGAGCAAATCAGTCAGGGAGGGAACAGACCCCTAATTATCCAGGGAAGATGCAGACACATCCAGCATCAGAAGCCCAGACCCACGTGCCTGTCATGGATGAGCAGCTACAGTTCTTAAAGTCACTTACAGATAAAGTGTTTAGATTGCACATTTTCACGAGAAACAGAAATGTATAATATATACGACTTTGAAGGACATTATCTTGGGGACAATTAAACTTGACAGTGGCTCTGTCAGCTCTTTTGCACTGCCAGGGGGACATCGACCCAAGCTTTAGAGAGACGCTTCAAGTTTTCAACACCTCCCATGTAATTCTTCCCCCCACCTCTGAATAATCCCAGGAAATGCTGGGCAGCTGGGTGGATGGGCAAGGCAGCCAGCTGCGGGGAAGCCACACCAAATCAAGACAGGCTGGGCAGTTTGGGAATACAGCATCATACACCCAGCACACACTCACCTTCTCAGCAAGGCCAGCAGTGCTCCCTCTCCCCAGAGCCGGGCTGAGGTCTCGCTGCTGCCAGGACGTCCAGAGGCGGCGGGATGCACAGCAAGGACAGGGGACAGGGGCCTGAGGCTGATGAGAGCGCTGGCAGGGACCTTGCCCCAGAAACAGCCACCTGCCCCCCGCCCTCCAGGGGCTGGGAGCTCCTGCACACCCTCCTTGCACAGCTCGCTTCTGCGCTCCTTCCCCGCTGTCCTCACCGGACTGGCTTTGACTTTTCCCAGCACTTCTCTTCTGGGTTATTTCTCATGGAAATGACCTTTCTGCTAGCTCGGCTCCCATGCCCTTTCCTGAACCCAGACTTCCCGATCTTCCTTTGATGCTCATAACTGAGAACAGTTTGGAAGGATTCTTTCTCTATCACACCCTCTTAGAAAAAAATTTTGCTTTTATTCTGAATTTTCAAATTCTGTTTGTTGCTGAACTGATACTGACGTGTTCAAAAATCACTTCCTTGTATGTACTGTGAAAGTTGGAATTATTTTCCGAGGACAACGTGAAGTTCTTCTTTGACTATAAGTTTAAAAACAGACTATAGCTGAACCCTGTTGAAAAGAAAATAAAATATATAAAGCATTCACACACTGCAGGTTTAGATATTATTTGCAGCAGCCATTTCCACTTCCACATCCTTACATTTCTAATGAAGCCTTTCTTATTTGTTACATCTTTCAGAAGGGTGGGGGGTTTTTTTTCTAATCAGGATTCTTGAATAATAAATACAGCATTTAATTTCTTTTCCAGTGAAAATTACCAAGTTGACATCAGCCTCAAGGTGACTGCTATTGCTTTAGGAACTTGAAGGTACAGTTCAGCTTTGGTGTTATATGAAAATTAGAAACTCAGGTATAAAATCCTTTTCTGTAATTGCTCCCTTGCTTATGTTTAATCTTAACAAAAAAGACATCACAGGTTACTATGGCAACTCCCCAGGGAGCATCCTTCTTTATTGGAGCTCCAGGATCCTGTACAGGAAAACAGAAAAATGTCCTGAAAAGAGAAAAGACTTTATCATGGGCTGCTTGTGCTTGGCCTGCCATCAGATGGGACTTTAAAGGTGCTACTCAGTGCAGACGTTTTTCAAGAGAGTTGACTGAAATGTCCAGTCTGAACTTCTGCAGAACTGGGACTATGGACACTGAAAGTGACTTTTGATTAACATTTTAAGGTCTAAGAACTGACTAGAAACTGAATTAATAGAGAGAACAGGACTGATCAGCAGGCAAAGCCTGCTTAATCCAGAACCATGGAGAACTAACCTGGTAGAGAGTGTTTCTTTACTTTTCTTATGCAGTGTTTTCCTTAAAGTTTTGTAAAGTTCTTCTGCCAAGTAATTTTTTTGCTGAAAATTATAAATTCAAATGCCAATGCATTTGGATCAAATTTAGTGAGTATTATCAGATGTGTTTACACACACGTCAGAATTGAAAATGCTACAAGAGCTCACAGCAGAATTTTTAATAGCAGCTACACTGATTTCTAAGCTGGACTCTCAAAAGGACTGAGGTGTCATTCACAAGATTACAAAGGCAGAAATAATGCTGAGTCTGTTCCACTCCGTGCCAAGAGACAAGTAACCCCTGCTCTGTAAGAAGGGTTGGAACTAACTTGCCAGCTGAGTGTTTTGTCCATGGCTACAGACCACTCATTTTCTCAAAAATGTTTCACTATACAGAGAATTAAATATTAATTGGAATCAAAGCCTTTTCCCCCATCCTACCTGCACACTTTATACCAGTCTGCTCAGCTGACTTTGCTGCCCTTCTTCTTGGAGATTGTCTGGTTCTAGAGCGGATCCAGTGGGAAGGAGTTTGTGATCCCAGACACGCTCATATAATATTCCTCATGCTCCGTGCTGGGGTGCAAGAGGTCACCATCCAGTGATGGGCTGAAAGCCAGAGGGAAGAGCAAGGTATGAACAGCTGCCATGAAGATTTTGCAAGAAGGATGCTGATGACGCCATACCAGCCTCCTTCCTATTAGACAGTGGCATGTACCTGCAGTAAATGTCCTTTCCATCCTTTGCTTTTGGGATAGAAGATCTGGTAAACTGCCTGAAGTTAAAATAATCTCGGGGGGGAGGCGGTTAGTAAAAAGCATGCTATATTCCCAAATCTTTATTTGATAAAACCAAAAGCCACTTTCTACCATGCCAAGCACATCTGTGCTTTCGAAATGCCAGCCTCTGTCCACGTCAGTGCAGGCTGGTCTCACCTCACACTCATCCGCTGTTCTCCAGGACATTAAGCCTGGATGTGAATCCCACCTAATGACTAAAAAGACTTTTGCATATCTGAGTGCTCTTGAATTATCTCCTGACCTCAATAACTGGATATGGAATACAAATGACGTTTTCTCAGTTTCTGAGGCAGTGAAGTGTCTGGAAGGAGAGGTGGTGATATCTCAGCATTGTATTCTGCCCAGGAAGAGATGCTCAGCAGGGTGAAAATCAGTAATGAAAAACTCTGGATCAGGTTTTTTTCAGGCAGATAAATGGCTTGAGTGACACCCCTATGTCATCACCTATCTGGACTAATTGTCCTTCCAGGGACACTACCACAGTGCTGCTGCCAGTGGGCCTCAGTGTAACCCTCCCAACGTACAATGTCAGGCAAATCACCATCCCTGCATTCTCCTGTCAGCACTGGGTCAGCCGGGAGCTGAAATGAAAGGTGGAAATATCTGCTTTCATACCTTTCCTCTGATCCTAGTTTTATTTTAGACATTGGGTTAGTCATCATTTCCTCAGGTTCTGAATGAGTTTGGGACGCTGACTTTTTGATGCAAGCTGTCAAGAGAATTTAGTTCTTCCTTGTAAAGTGCCTTGAACATGAAAGCATGACAGCAAAGAAGCCCTACACACTGCTCTTATTTATGCCCCTGATTGTAATATACACATGATTTACAGGGTGAAGCAAAATGTTTTGCTACTACTAGTGACATCTTACAGATATCAGGCTTTGTGTTGTTCCACCGTAGATCTCATTCTCACTTTGCTTGCTTTATACTTTAGCTATGAATATTAAAAAAAAAAAATCATCAAAACCCATATGCAGACTCTTGGTCAGCTCTAAGCCATTTCCTGTCAATGCAGTTACTGTGTTCCTGCGTTGTGCCTCTGTGAGCCTTGCTAACAAAAAACAGTCCAGTTACAATGTCACTCTCCTAGTGAACAGACCAAAATTTACAGAGCACTCCATGCTGCTGAAACAGCCTGTGGTTGAGTAAATACTAGAAGAAATGATGACTGGTGCACTTGTTTCTGTTCTGAGGGCACAGGGGCAGAGCTGACGTTGCCCCTGGAGGAGCTCTCTGGCCTCTCTGTACACAGGGACAATTTGGAAGGGTACAGCCACCTCAGCGTGCCATGTGTGAGCATGGGGCATCCCACGTGGCCTCTGTGAGACACCCTGAGAGGCAGGCTGTGCTGGACATGCTTTCCCTGATCTCTGATAGCCACAAACCCCAAACAGCAATAGGCACTAGTGTTCAGGAAACAGACTTGAGCCCCCTTGACTTGTCAGCCAAGTGATGCCTCAGCCCTCACCAGTGCTCTGATTAGGTCTCTGCTGACTGCACTTGAGCTCTGAGGTCCTGCAAACAGGTGCAGTATTTGGGAGTTGGGGGCGTTTCAGCTCATTCTGAGCACAGAGCAGCTCTTCCATGTGACAAGTCTCCCTAGGTGAGAGGAAAAGTCAGTGGCTCCTTTCCTGATTGACAGGGAGAAAATTAAGGGTTCGGGCTTATAAAACAATCTCTAATAGTGATTTATGGGATCCTGTACATTTTAATCTAACAAAAAAAATTTAAATCATCTGATTAGCTAAGTGTGTAATCCTGTATATTAATTGTCTATTAGCCACTTTTTAATTATAATGGAATGCTTATCAAATAACATGTGATGGCCACGTAGCACCAATTTAAGTCATTATCAGACTACCTCCTACTTTAATAAGGATCTGTTTAACTGGAGTCTAACCATTTCATTTTGTTTTAAAAGCTCTACAGAAGATGAAGCAATCACCTTAAAAAAACAGTATTCCATTAGGACTTTCTAGACCCTTTACTGTAAACAACACTGCACGAAGAATCACAAAACCAACATAAACATCCAAGGAACTATCAAACAACCTGGAAACCCAGATCTTTTGTTTAAGTTTGTCCAGGAGCTTGTTCATGCACACAGGCCTTCCAGCATTTTTGCTTGACATCCTCTTTGTTGGGATGCATCACTCCTGAGCTTGGAGGAGGTGAATCGTGATTGTTAATGTGCTTTTCTGGGCCCGTCATCCTTCCAGGGTATTCTACCAAGCAGATCCCTGAAGAGATCAAAGTCTGCTTTCCCAAAGTCCAGATGAATTTGCCGTGTGCTCTCCTCAATGTCCTAAGTATTCTAACTCCATAATTTTGTGGTTGCTGTGGCCAAGGCTGCCCATGAGCTTCACATTCCTCAACAGATACTCTTGTCGATGAAAACAAGGTCCAACATTAGCACCTCTCCTCATTGTCTCCTCTATCACCTGTGATGTCTTAAGGTTTAGCTTTCATATTTTCAGATTCTGTGCTGCCTAGGGATGTAGTTCTGAGCCTCATATGAAGTGCTAGTGAACTCTCTTCACAGAGTAGGTAGACAAAACAAATCCTTTTCCTGCTGAGGACTAAGGACAACTGTCAGGCCCAAAAGCATGAACAATGGTGGACTGAAGGGAGGAACAAGAGGGATGGGACCTCACAACCTGAAACTGTAATTGGACAATTAAACCCCAATATGTAAATGGATCAAAACTTATAAAAATGTTACGTCTCGTGACTGGTCAGCCATTTTGTGATCATTCTTGGTCCATCCTGGGTGTAGTCATGGTCAGGCTCCTGTCCTGCCCAAGGTGGATCCTGGAGACTTTTCAGAAATACCTACATTATACTCTAGCTCTGTCCAGTCTGTTTCAGGTCAGCTTTCCCAAGGCATCACTTGGAGAAGGAGGTTTTTATCAGCCCATTCCAGGAATGTGCTGGATGGTTTATATCCTGTTGTGATGTTCCCTCAGGAGATACCAAGGTGGTTGAAGTTCCCTATTAGGACCAGGGCTTGTGAACATGAGATCACTCCTACCTGTCTACAGAGGAACTAATCCACTTCCTGGTCAGGCAGCCCATAGCAGACCCCTACTAGAGTGTCACTTGTCCCTGCTCTCCCTTTAATCCAGACCCAAAAGCTCCGAGGTGGCACCTGATCCGTCTACCAATCCAGGCAGAGCTCCATGCACTCCTGCTGGTCATTGGCATGGAAGGTGACACTTCCTCCTCATCTCCACACTCTGTCCTTCCTAAAGAGCCTGTATCCCTTCATTCCAACTCTCCAGTCACAGAACCCACCTATCACAGCCTGAAGGCATGCACAGTTCTCTAATTCCTCTGGTTTTTCCCCGTTCTGTTTGCATTTGACAGAGACATTTAAGCTGGGCCCCCCATTAAGCTGACTTACTGTCTGGAGTGGCTGGAATCACACTGTGCTGCTCTTCAGGTGCTCTGCTGCTGACCTGCTGGCCTCTCCAGCTCTATGCATCTCTGGCTGGCACTGGCATCACACTGGTAGGAGTGGGATGCATTGAGGTTTCCCTCCCCTGGCAACATTAGGTTGAAGCCCCCTTCACCAGCCTGACAAGTCTATGGGCAAAGACGCTCTTTCCCTTCTCTGGCAGATGAGCCCCATCAGCTCCCAGGAGATCAGGTTTCTCAAAGAGAGTCCCATGATCTAAGTAGCTGAACCTCTGGTTGTGGCACCAGTGCTTTAAGCATCCTAAGATTTTATATGAACTCTTCCCCCTCTGTCCTTTCTGATTACTAATGTGTCATCTTCCAAGAAATTTTGAAATAGCTTACTCGGAGCTGTACCCATGTTCTGATGGGAAAACACTGCTGAGTACATCTCTCTCAGTCCTTACAGGCATGCAAGATTTATTCTCCCTTTTTTTTTTTACCACTAGATCTGCCGGAGTAGGCTTCTAACAAGGCACAGGACCCATCTGGTTATTTTATTAAAAATCAGATTTGGCTTTCAGAATCAATCTTTACCCAGTAAGTGTCTCAAATGGTAGCGCTTTCACCTGGTTTTTGCAAAGAGCTCTGCACTCAGCTCCCAGGACTATCCTTCCACAGCATTTTTGCCTTTTACAATGGCACACAGATTTTTACTGGAGCTGATGGGCTTGTGCAAAACAAGCATCTTATGAAAGATATAAATATCTTGAAGGATGTCTGAAGCTTAGTGCTAGACAGTGTAATTTTGCCAAACTAGAAATGCAAAAAGAACATTAAAAAAAAAGATAGTCTAGTTTCATACCTAAACTTAAATGTGGAGTCGTACTGAAACGAGATCATTTCAAGCTCTGTGGAGCATTGGTTTACCTTTTCTGGCACATATCATGCTTTGATGGGCCATGGCAAACTTTGCTTAGAGGAACACAATTTTAACATCTGCTCATCCCAGGGTTTAAATTGGTGCCAGAGCACTCTTTTAATGGTATGCCAGAAGAAGAGAGGTTTCAGCAATGAAAAAAAAAGAATAAACAGAACCCAGGTACTATTGTTAAGCACTCCTAGGAACAATTAAACAGGTAATTTTAGAAATGTTATGTAACCCCTAGGAATGATTTTACGCCAGAAAAGCAGCCCCTTTTACCCATTTCCCTCAACTTTAAACCTGCAAAGTCTATCCTGAGGTGAGTGGAGATTACAAAAGTTACCTGGCTTTCCAAAATTGCCTGCAAACCTCTGTGTAAATTTAGGGCCATTGTCTGTCCAAGTGCTAAGCGGTGGCACTCAAAAAATAGTTGGAACCAGAAGACACATCCACCCAGAGAAATGCAATAAGAAAGAAATAGGTTAACCTGTCTTCATATGTGTCCAGAGGACATCATTAACATTAATGTAGTCATAAAGCAGCACCTGCTGGCTCAATGCAGCACATCTTTGCCTACTACCAATTAACTCTTCAAAAAATAATAGAGAACAGTTTTTGCCCTTCTGCCCCAAGCACAATAACTTGTTTCCTGTTAAGCATTATTAATTATACTGTCCCTGCTGCTTTGCCTCACTGAAATGAACAGTCCCATTAGTGACATAAGCTTCACAGCAAAGTGTATCTCAGCAGGAGCAAGTGCAGAGTTATTGGGCTTTAAAAATATTACACTGCTTTTTATTACTATTGTTGTGCCTTACTTGTTATAGAGCTTTCACTCTTAACCATCCAGAAGGAAAAAAACCCACACATCTCAGTCAAAGCACAGATCCCACCTAGATAAAGGCATGAATTCCACGAAGACGTTCATATTTTGATAATGTCAGTGATTCAGCGAGCAAAGGCTTAGGTGTGGCAAGCTGTGTGATGAGATGGGCAGAGGCACTCCCCCAAAAAAGCTGTAACCACGCTCTGCATTGCTAAATGCGAGCTGCAGTCAGACTGCAGATGGGAAGAGTGAAGGTGAAGGTGACCCTTCCTCTGCGGTCAGGCGTAAGGCACTGACAGTGCCTCTGCACATCAGCTGGGTACTACCAGCTTTCACAGACCCTTGGCTCTCCTCCAGGGTCCTTTTAGGACCAGCTCTTCCCCGGTGTCCATCACCTAGGGGTGCAATGAGGGCACCCCTTGTACAAAGTTTCTGATGTGGTGTCCAGTGAGGTCACTTACATGTACAAAAGCTTTGTATCTCTGATTTACATTGTGAAGGTCACTGTCTCTTCTGCAGGGTGTCTCATACAGCCTATTTCATGTTCTGTGGCTGAGCTGCCAGCCCTGTCCGAGCAGACACCACCAGGTCTGAGCATTCCTGGTCTGAGCAGGGTTGGCTGTACAAGAAGCAAAGCTAAGCCTGTTCTGCTTAGGGAAAGGACAGATCTTCCCTTTCCGCCTGTATGCAGGGATGAGGTGGCAGATATATGCGATGCCCATTAAAATATTTTGCATGGTATTTAACCTGAGCATTTTGGCAGAAACCATAATCCATCTGAGCTGTCTCTACAACATAAACATACAGTGTATGGCAGCCAGCCCATTAACTGAAGCGCTGTTTCACATAACACAAACACTGATGTTACATACCGTGCTTGTGTTACCCTTCCTATCTTACCAAAGTCACTTTCTGCATAGACAGGATGTCAGGACTGTGATTTACTGGTTTTGCTTGTCAGTGCATTGCAGGTGATCACAGACCAAGTATCATTGCTGAATGGACAAATGCCAACGACACTGGTTCCTCTATTTATAATAGAAAGACAGCAAAGTGCAACTAGTTTTTGTTAAAGCCAAGTTGCCACTAGTAGCTTGTAGAAAGCTGCACCACTGATCGTCTAAAAGTGAACTTGATTGCATGTTTATTAACAAGGTTGAACTTCACAGAAAAGTGCAGTTGTTCTGGCTGCCACATCTCTATCAGCCCTCCTTTTATGAGACAGCCAAGTCTTTCCAGAGCTATGAAATGCTTTATATTATTTGCGGCTGGGATTGTCACTTCTTCAGTATCTAACAAGGTGCCTGGAGACCACCCTTCTATTTCTAGCAAAGATTTCAACCTGACACTAATAAGAAGACAGCATCTCAACACCACCTTTTTGAGGCAGAAAGGGGCACTCCAGTGACCTGGGAGTCATTTCATCTGAAATGACTAAACCAAAGCCTGCCATCGTCTTACAGACAAGGCACATGCCATCAGCCCATATCTCCCGCACCTTCCACCTCAATACTGAGTAATTTCTCCAAGTCTCATCCCAAGAATTGCTGAATGACAGAAAGAGAGATATTTCTGTGACTCACAGGCCAGTTTTTGCAGTGCATCTTTATCTGCTTTGCCTGATTGATCAAAGATACCATTATCTGCTGTACTCTGCAATCTCATTGACTAGGTTCAGCCTTGCTTACTTCTAGCCTTCAACGATCATAAAGCTTGCTAAAGATAAAATTAAAAAAAAAAAAAAAAGAAAGAAAGAGGCTTTCTTTATTTGACTGGATTCTGGATCTTTCTGAATGTCAAATTTCCTTCCCAGTCCTCGGAGAAGTTTCTTTCTTTCTGATGACAGCAGATGATCTCTTGCAAATAATGAGGTATCTGCCTAATTATTTGTCATTGTCTTTTCCTTCTCTTTGCATCAGCTCCCCCCCACCAAGCACAGAGCCCTTAGAAACCATTGCCAGCCATCTCAATTTACATCTACACGTATCCCCCATATTTCCTCCTTTGGGGAAATCCCAGGCAGTACTGGGATAACAAAAAATTCAGATGCAATAAACACACTTGAGCAAACGAGATCAGAAATTGCTTGCTCCATTGTTGAAACTCATCATCTTTTATGCACAGCTGCCATCAATGCACAGCCATACCTGGGTGATGGCAAGGGCTGAGCTGCAGATCTCCTGAGAGGTCTGCTAGAGAAACTGCTTCTGAGATTTAGGTGAATGGTAATGCCAAGTGAAACTGTTATCATTCTGTGTAATGCCTGTGTTCTTCATTAAGAAAACATAGAACTGGAAGCACAGGCACTTGCAGAAATTTGAAGCAGCATTCCTTCCATATTATGCATATGAAACGTTAATACCTGAGAAGTGACATCCCACAACCTTTCTTTTTCCCCAAACAAGAGAATCACTGCAAAACTTCCTAAGTAAAGAAAAGCAGATGTGGTTAACAAAAGAAACAAAATATGATTGAACAAGAAGTTTATTAAAAGTATAGTTCTTTTAAATGCCTTGTCATTTGCAAATACATTTAATATAAACTATAGAGATAGCAGCTCTTCCTTATACTGACATCTTTTGCGCTGTGTCTGAGAAATCAGGAGTACAAGTTCACATACATGTCACTGTGCAAAGTGCTTGTGGTAATCATTTTCATGGGCAAAAATAAGCACTTGAAGGATCATATATTTTATGTCGTGAATTCAGTTAATGCACACATCAATCAGATTGTCAAAGTTGTTTACAGCTCATGAGTGGATATTTCCAGCTTTTGACATATTATATCAAAGAGAAACAGAATCCTTGAAACATTATTTTATAGCTCTTGCTCTCTCTCTGCTCATAGCTTTCTTCCCATACTCAATTTTTCTGGTAAACTCTTTATATCATTTGCAGCTGCTTCAGAATTCCACAGTCACCAGCTCATTAGCAACATCAAGATCACATTATTTGTCTTCTGAGAGCCTGCTCTGGGTTTCCCCCAAAACTTACAAGGACTAAGATTCACAATATCTAGGTAGGTTCAACTACCACATCCTTCTAAATAAAGTTGCTCTTGTATTTCTTCATGCATTTGCACATCACAATCTAGTTTCTTCCATGAAATTTCAAAAACGTACGGTTATTCTTTTTTCTCCATGGTCTTTTTTTTTTTTCCTTTTGTACTTAATGACTTTATGTCTGGCTGTTGATTACAAGCTGTGTTTCCTCTGAGGTTTGTTCAAAGTTTAGAACTAGTCTAAGATATATTAGTCCCAAAAGAGGATGTGAGAAGAAGGGGTTGGAGGATCGATATTTTTCCTTGTGAAAATTTAGAACCCTGGAATTAGAAATTACCCTTTCTTCTATATTTTTCCCCCAGATGAAAATCATGAAGAAATACAAAGTTTTCTCTCCATGTATACCACACGTAAGAAAACAGCGATTTGGAGTCCAGTATTTCAAGCCATGAAGACACAGCACTCACTAACTTAGTGAGTACCAGCACAGAAAATTTCTAGCAACAGGCACTGGAAAGATAAAAGCTCAGATGTGCTTTACACCATCACCAAATGAGATCAGCTCCACCTGATGGACTGTCTTTAAGAGACAGACACTGGACTTGACAGCCAGCCCATGAAAAATGAAGAGGTGTGATTTATTCAAAGGACCAAATATCTCACAAAACTGGGCAGGGGGAAGGGATGAAAATGCAGGAGGGGAGAGGTGTCAGAAACAGTCCAAAACTTGTCCAGGCAACAGCAGCATAAAAACAACCAAACAGTACTGCTCCAAGAACTTGGTCGTAAAATTTAATGGCTTGTTAGCTATACAAAGCCTTCAGCAACACAGTACGAAGTGGCTGTTTTCCCTCACTTCACACTTTACTGTTGAATGCTTTCTTTTCTCTCTGTCTCTCTCTCTCCATTTTAATCTAAACAATATATCTGGTTTGAGTGTGTCTATAAAGCAGACACTTAGCAGGGACAGAGGCGTGTGCCAACTGGAAATGGCTCTGCTCCCATCCTTTCCCAAGGTCGTTCCCCACCAGCCACACCTGAGGACAACAAGCCTGCAGTGCTGTGATCAGCCAAGAATGAGATCCAAGGGTAGCAAAGACACAGGATTCCTCAGTAGCTTGCTGGGCTGTGCTTGCATACAGTAGGATTTCAAGTCTTTGAGGCATCGTCAAACATTGTTTTCCTCCAAGACATTTATTAAACGCTAGATTAGTGCCCTGATAGGTTTGCATGAAGGACATTGTGAGACTGACTGACAGACTGATGGGATAAAGATGTCAGGAAAACATTCAAAATTTACTTTTGGCAAAAGTAAAAAAAAAAATAGAAGTGGAAAGCCTTCCAAATCTTGCTGCAAATAGTCTTTCTCACAGATTTAATGGGGAAAATAAATGTGCAGATTCTGAGACCCTACTTTGAATCACATTAGTGATTTGAGATGCTCCAGTGTTCTCTACATCATATGAGCTGCAGACTTTTGATTTCCCAGACTCTGCTAATAACAAGCCTTATAATTAGGTATCTGTCCCTTGCAATCAGCACTACAGCTTTCTGTGCATAGGAGAAAAATTGTAGGGTGGGAGAACCACTCAAGAGCATAGGAAAGAAGTCACTGGTGTAGTGCGGCTGTCTAATGGCTTCAAAAATGTAATTAGGTATGTAGCATGTTAATAAAAATGTTCTTGTTCATTTGTCTGTCTGATTGAATGCACACAAGTTTTGGGTGCGAGCTCATTTTCTCAGACTCCAGTAGTTAAGTAACAGATTTCTTCTGATTTCCTCCTCCCTGTACCCATGAGCCATTTGCCTGGATGACTGGCCACAGACTGTTCCTGCTCATTAGGCAAGATTTGCTTTTGAAGATTGATACAGCAAGATGATGTAGAAAGGCATGATGGAGAGATGCTGCCTAGGGATTTACTCTCCTATTTTATTCTGTTTTTTATTTTGCCCATGCAGTTTACTGGTTTCTGTTCTTTGACCTAAAAAGAAGAGCCCAAGCATGTCAGCAGGCAAAAATCAGACTGTTACTTGACTATCTTGGAAAGTCTTGAGACGCAGCAACAAGGAGGTTTCAGTGTGAAACACTGGCCTGTTGAAGTCACAACAACATTAAATGCATGAGGGATTTTACATTCAAAGTTAGAGACACTTTACCAGTCTTATCACAGCCATTAGAAGCAAAAGAGTGAAAATTAATCTGATTAAGGCCAAAGTCTACTGCTCACCACATTGCACTGTTGAAATCACAGCAACTCCACAAGCCATTCTGGTGGAGTTCCTCTGGACTCCATTTTATGTCTGGAGAAGTAAATTTCCCCACCAAGTTGTCTTTGACTATATTTTAGAAATTAATTTAATGCCGGTGCATCCCATTCTTCACTCCAGCAAAGCTGCCTTTGGAGAAAGGAATGAAAGCTCTCAGACATGATTTTCTGCCCAGTATTTGCCCAAGAGTCTCTTCATCTCTCAGGTTTCCAAAGCCAGGAGGGTTATTTTCAGGGACACACATATTAAAATTAGTGCTAAATCCAAAGGGCTGCATTCCACAGGGCTTGATTGGATTTGGACAAAGAATATCACTTTCTGAAGTCAACCTGCATGTAGATTATTTTTTTTCACCACCTAATCATGATTGTGAGAACGTAAATCATGCGAATTACCATGAGCAGAGTTGATGATTGTGCGCCACAGGAACTCCAACTTCAATCCCCTCCGAGGTCACCACTGGAGAAAGTCCCTTCCCTAGGGCTTGATTTCTACTGCCTGGCACATTCCCTCCTTAGCCACACTCTAGTGAGGGAAATGAGAAGTACACCACCTTTGCTTCTGTTTTGTCTGTAACCTGTCTCTCATTCTAATGGGAAAATGAAGCCCAGTAAGTGTCTGTAAAAGCTTCCTGTATTTTTTCTGCATTCACTTACAACCAGGCTCTTAATAATTGGATATAAAGTGAAAATCCTCGGGAGCACAAGAGTGAAGCCTGCAAGTGCACGGGAATTCAGTTCTCTCAATATTTATGTTTAGCACTAAATACTTCATGCAAAAACAATGACTTTGACTCCCAAGGCCTTCCCTCTCTTATCTTGAAAACTGTTCATACACATGCTGCAGGAACCCTATGCAAATATAAAAAGGGGATTAAGTTGTACATGTAGTAAATCCTGTTTTTACACTAAATAGGCAAGAGCTAACAGAGGGCCTTTGGATTAAAAATAGGTCCCTGTTTGCTGAGCAAACTAAAGTATTCTTACCTCTGGCTTCCTTGCCATGCAGGAATTGACTTTTTCCTGACGAGAAATTAAAGTGAATTATAAAATCTATAGTGTATTAGGGGTATGTTCTGTAAAATAAATGATTTTGATTTAAGTAACTGTATATTAGGGAATGTCCCCTGCCTCCACAAAACCGCTCCTTGTTTTGCAATGGGAATCTGTGCCCCAGCCCATATGACAACACCATTGCATAAGAAACTTCCATGCCCTTAAGGGAATATTGGGAACACAAGGTGGAAGTTGACATCACAACTCTCTGAGTAGGAGGTGAGCACTGCCCCTGGCCCCAGATATCATCTTTGACCATTATCTGGTGTTTTCTCTCCACCCTTTGCAGCAGGATCCAGGAGGAAAACTCATCCAGTCCCATCGGATCAATTCTTACTTCTAGGACCACACATCAAACACACTGGCATTTTGGTTCCATTTTTATGGCTTGTCCCATGATGAGGAAAATCAGGCTGTGGCATTGAGCTGAAGGATACAGAAAGCAGAGGGTTCAGCAGGCAGCCCAGCTGCGTGACTACTGACCTGGTCATGTGGTTTTTTGTTTCACCCATTTTCTTTTGTTCCCTTACAACATTTTTTAAAACACCAAAACACTCCTGAGCACAAGGCAAATTCCTCTCTCTGAGTCTTGTGAGACCCCTTGGTCCACAATGAACATGGTCACTAGAGTAAAAAATACCCCACAGAGTCTGTAGAGGGACTTAAAGGAACTGACTGCAGAGGGTAAAGCACAGCTGGAGGAAGCAGAGATGGAGCCACAACTTCCTGACAGCACCAGTACATCTCACAGCTGGACTCAGGCAAGCATTCCCTTTACCTTTCCTTTCCTTTCCTTTCCTTTCCTTTCCTTTCCTTTCCTTTCCTTTCCTTTCCTTTCCTTTCCTTTCCTNCCTCTCCTCTCCTTTCCTCTCTGAGAGAAATGTAGAAGCCGTTTTTGCCCAAGTCATTAGCCTTTGCAACTTCCCTTTTGCCCTTTCATCTCAGACACTCAGCTGCCAAAATAAGCAGCAATCCTATTTCACCTCTGGATGGTAGAAAAAAAGGACACATATCCAAAAGACTGGATATCCCAACAAGCTGGAGAGCCCTTTTTTTGAGGCCATCAGGGGTTACTGACACACTCCACACGCCAGCACCAGCCGATGGATGGAGTGAGGACGTTGGTGTGCTGTGGCCTATGGGGGCAGCTCATACCAGAGAAAGCTCAAGATGCAGCACACAACCAAAAAGAACAGCAAGGAACACTTGGGTGGAACTTGTCCACCATGACTGAGATCCTGAGATACCTAGGCTCTCCTTTTGGAGAAGCACAGAAGGGCAGTTCACCCACCTCCCCTCAGGGCTTGCCGGGGGCAGGGCGCCTCAGGTGCTGGCAGTATGATTCTTCCTCCAAGACAGGCTTGTAGGCTGGTGTCCCACTTCCAGCATGCCAGGCAAGCGTGACAGCTCTGGATGTGATCTCACACATCCTCCTCCACTGTGAGTCCCTGTCCCCTCCATCCCCCAGCCTTGGCCAATCTCCCATAGCCCCAACAAAATACCCAGGAAGGGCTGCAAGCTGGCAGGAGCCCCCACCTCCTTCACTGAGAAATGTGGCATGGCAATGTGGGTACTATGGCAACAGAACACAAATAGAATCCCAATAGAATCCCAACGGAACCCCAACAAATCCCCAGCGGAATGTGTGGGGACAGAGGGCCAACAGCCCAGCAAAACAGTGAGAAGAGTCCCAACAACAGCCAAGAACATTGAGGACAAAGAGGGTGCCCCAGGCACCTCCCAGCCAGCAGATCTCTGCTTGGTCCTTGTGGTGAGGAGTCTCTTGGATATGATTGCCCAAACAGGTAAGCTTGTTCTGTGACACCTGTGCAGGGTTTGATGGGGACAAAGCTTTTTGGGGGGCTATCAGATGCTTCCTTACCATTTATCCCCCATGTACCCTTGTTGAACCCAAATTTGCTGTTCTCCTCTCCTGGTTTCCCTTACACCTGGGAGATGAAAACCAACCACCTGATGGAAAAAACCCCATCCTGTATGGAGGAAGGAAGGAGGAGGAGGAAGCTGCAGGATGCCCCAAGGGCCATCGCTTCCCTGCAGCAGGCAGAGGTAGAGATTCAAGAGTGGATAATGGGAAGTGAAGAGATACAGAGCCAATCTCCTCCCTCAGCTCCCTGACCACCCCTGAGATCAGACTTTCCTGAGATGTAGGAGCAACAGTTGACGAAACCACACTATAACACACCTTAATAAAAACTAAAAATAGAAAGGAAAAATTAAGAAAAACACTCTCCAATATACATTGATCCAATCCTTGGGAGAGCTGGAATCAATGCACCCTCTGCCCACTCCTCTCTGACTGCAGGTACTGCCGCAGACCCTCAGGTTGGCAGGCCCTAGAAATGGCACATGGGGCCAACTCATCCTGGCAGGTAGCTTCTTGCCAAGGTGACTATGGACACGGCACAGGCAAGAGGGTTTTAAGGCATCTGGTAGGACTATGCCCCAGCAGGGTTCGTGCTGACAGCATTATCCTTTGGCATCTTTCACATTCTCCATGTTCTCTTCATAAACAATATCCACATTCATTTATCTCTTTATTCTCTTCATCATATATTTCTACTTCAGAACTTGTTTAAATAGGCAGTTCTGTGAGTATATGTATTTTTACCTTTGACTTAACATAACATTAGGATATCTGGATGTGAAACATAAATAAGAGGCTCTGTTGAATAGCGTAAGCATAGTTTATTCCGTCAGGATAAGGAGGAGACATCAGAGAGCTTCTCAGTTCTCTCTCAGTACAACTGGCTCAGTATTACTGTGATTTTTTTCTGCTCTAAACCTACAGTAGTTGCAGGTACTCGATATCACTGCAAATTTACACCACTTGTGTTTGACTGGATGCGTTGTGACTAAGACCTTTAGTTCTACATTGAGGGGCCAATGGATTAGAGATACATTATTTGCCTCCTCTTAGAAATGCTGTTCTCGTCTCTACTAAAATATTTGGCTGCTGCAGAGGGCAGGACAAAAGACAGCAGAGGTGGGGCTTCCCTTTTACACTGCAGGACATGAAGCAGGAGAGACCATCCTGCCAAAAGTGTGGATGATAGGATCAGGTCCTGTGAGCCAAAATGAGGAAAAATGTTTCTACCTGCAGTTTGCTGCAGTGTTAGAAATCAAAACCACAGCCAGCAGTAACATCAGCTCTGTGCTACCCAGAGCCAAATTCAATAAATCCCTGGCATTGCTGTCAGATGAGTCCTTTACTCTTCCAGAGCATGAAAGAGACGGAACTACTGGCAGTTAATCGGGGATTTCTGTGCTGTCAGACAGTCTAGCTTCAGATCATTTCTTGTGTCTCACACCACAAGTCCCAGTACACACACTAACAACCGTGATTTATGGCTGGAGCTGCTTTGCTTTACTGTGTAGTGTAATTGCTGTGCTCTTGAAGTGCCAGGCTTTGTGAAGAGCATTCACGGACTCCAGCTCCTCAGCTGCGTGTCCTTTCTGCTCTGTGGTCCAGACACTGGCATCTACCTAAGTCAGCTTTTAAATTCCAACAGTAGAGGTTGGTAGTCTGATTCTGCATACCCCTTTTAAGCTGTTTATGCTTAAATGTTACAGATGTCATTTTTTCTGACTTACCAGAATAAATGGCTTCCATTGTCAATTGTGGGTGTTACTGGTTGCAAGCAGAGGCAGCTGCTTCTCATCCCTGCACCTGCAGAACTAGCATGATCTTTAAAATCTTGAGGCCGAATGAATTCTCTAGGGCCTGGATCATCACATATTTGCCATATATTTCTGTATTTCTATAAGCCTACTAATGGCCACTGCATGTTACAGAGAGCCACTCCAGCCACTCAGCTGGAGCCAGTGTCACTTCTATGGTGAGACCAGGCTTTTGGATGCAGCCCTTCAAATAGAAAGGCACTGCTGGGATGAGTATTGCTGGCTCTGCCAGTGCTTACAGGACTGGTAGGGTGCAACAGGTACAAGAGCTGCACAACAGGAGACCACTCAAGAGTCTTCTGTGTGATTTACAGCCACCAATTGCTTTCCAAACATCTTTCAAAGTGCAAAGTACAGAAACAGAGTTATTTTGGGAGATTGTTTTCTCTACAAGAGTTGTGGTTATAACTCCGAATTTGGAGACCAACTCTGGACACAGCTGCAATGGCAGAAATGGATGAAACAACCTGCTTGCTTTTAATAAATAGATGAAACAACCTGCTGGTTTATTTGGCAATTAAAGTCCATAAATGTATTGGATTTTTTAGCGAGATATATATTCTATTGCATTAGGTTATATATATGAATGTATATAATGTGTGTAATAATAACAACAGTACTGTGTGTATAACGTGCACATGCTCTGTTTGAGCCTGTAAATATATGCATACCTATATGTATGCATACACAAACATATCTGCTTGTTTGGCCTTTAAGGGAGTGTGGAGTCCACTACCCCAGCCTGCCCTTGGTGGGCGGTGTTAAACTGTAGCTCTGAGCATCACAGCACCTGTGGTGCCAGCAGGTCCCTCTGCCCCAACAAAATGGGGAGACTGCAGTGATGGAGACTCCAGCCCTTGTTGGACTGTGGGTCTGACAGCTCCTGACATCAGCTATTGCATTGGAAAGTCCTGCCAGGAAACTCACATCTAATAAAAGTTGAGGCACCATCAGATGCCTTTGCAGTAGACTATAAACTAGGAGATTACAAATCCCATGGGATCAAGTAGGCATTGCTTAGAGGGAAAGATTCCCTCTACAAAGATTCCCTCTACACAGATATCTTGAAGACTGTGATGGAAAGCAGAGGCTGACTAAACTCTTATTTACATAGTATTCTCTCCAGACCTGTTGTGGTGCAGAAATTTCACTACCATGTCTATGTATGAATGTCTCTTCTCACACTCCTCTACCTTCTGGGATATGTGCAGGGGTCTTACAATTGGAATTAATTTAGTTGTCATTTTGCAGTATGACACAGAGTTTAATTCTCATTTGATGGCATTGCACTCTCTGTCTTCTGCCTCTGCCTGGGGAGTTACAGATGTGCAAATGAAACCATTTCCCTGAGATGATCCTACAGGGAAGACGTCGTCTCTTTTGCAGCACCTGCAGAGCTGCCTGGGATACTGGGTCCCACCAGGTGTTGTCAGTGAAAAGAGCTTGATGATGTTTTCCTGGGCATCCTTCCCCCAAGTGGGGGACCCCAGCCCAAGGAAAGGGTTGGGTCAGCTTGATTCTTCATGGGGGATGATGGGAGAGCTCAGAATAAGGAAAACAAGACTTTGACGGTGAAGCTGGCAGATGTGATGGGAATACCCATGTGGAGCTGGGCAGCTCAATTTGCCAGCCTCACGTTGCTCGGGGAAGTGCCACAGGATGGGCATGGCAGGAGGTACTGCTGTGGCCTCCCCTGGGCATATCCAGCCTGGCTGTGTCTGAGAGCACAGGAGTGGGGGGCTGTGAGATGAGGCATGACAGCAAGAGCTAAAGAAATATGGGGGCAACGGCACCAGGGAGGCAATTCCACTGTTATTAACACAAACACAGCCATTGCTCTTCCTTTGTCTCCTGATGAATCAGAGGAAATTGCCTCCCAAGCCCTTCGCCTTCCAGCTACTTCAGCTGTGTTTTGTTTCTCTAAGATTCAAATATTCTGACTAGATTTCAGCATATTATTATGAGAACAGAAGAGCTATAGAGAAAGTGAAGCTTCACAGAGGAAATAGCCACTAAATGTTGCTTTGAATTCTCTTGCTTTTTATGGTAAACTCTGATGTCAGGGACAGATACGTTGCAGAAGATGTGTTGCAGTACTGCAGATGTGTTTGTGAATACTTAGTGACAATTTCCTGTGACATTGCAGAGGGCAGCTTACCATCATCTGTGAGATTTTTAAGCCTGCCATTTTTATGTAACTGAGTCTTCTATTTAATGCTAGTCCCCATGAACTATGAGTTTACAAAACCAAGAGCACTCTTCTTTGTGTGCCAATCCTATCTGGCCAGATCAACAAAATATTCTATGTGCATTTTGCAAAAATATTGGACTTTGTAACAAGAATATGTATCAGATCAAGTGAAAAATGTGATAGTTTGATATCAAAATCCCAGAACGGCTCATGATGGAGAGGGCGAGGCAAACTTCCAAAGCAGGAATATTTAACTTTGGCGCTTTCAAAATGTGGCATTCCATCTCTCTAATTTGCCATGGGCTTTTTGTTTCAAACATTTCTTCTGATGAAAAGAAGCATGCAAACAAACAAAAAAAAAACCCACTCCATACTTAGAATTCAATAAAACACATCATTTGATCCTCTTCAGTTTCTTTGAAAAGTTCAACATGAACACTCAAGTGCTGCATTCCTTCAAACTGTGCAGAAACTGCTGATCTGGGAGTTGTGCAGCTTTCATGTGCCAAGTGCCAAGAGAGGGTACTCTAAAAGCTGCTGTAATTCAGATTATTCAGTGAGACTGTCCTGAGGGGCGTGAAACCTCAGTCTGGCAGCTACAGTACAAGAACAGAGACAGAAATTGTTTGTCCTGAGGGCTTTACCCTCCTGATCTATGAGAGGAGTGACACAGAGAGAAAAGGATAATCCATTCAAAACATTCTTCCACCACTGGAAGTGAAGAAGTTCTCCCTACTTCTTGTATGAGGTGATTTTTCTCTTTTGTTTTGGAGATGGTTGATCAGGATAGAAAGGGTGACAAGGCAATGTAGACAACCTGTATAAGAAGGATGAGATCCTACCCTTGGGCACTGCTGCTGCTGCTGTGTGGGGCCAGACAGGGAGCTAAACCCTCAGGTTCATGGCTTGCACTCTTCCACCGAGTTTGAGAAATGCTCACCTCAGTTGTGTTTTTATTTATTCCAGTTCCCCATTCTCAAGGTTGCAAAGGAAAACATTCTAAAAGCCTTACTAATAATACTTTATGAAACATCCTTTAAAACATTCATGAAGAGGAAGAGTTCAAGGAGAGCAGTCAGTGTTCAGCGACATTGCTGTGCAGGGACACACGAGGGTGAAACACAGTGCACAGACACAAGGTCAGGACAGCCCTTGCCACATAGACATTGTGAAAGTGGAACCAGCTTGCCCCAGAGCAGACCCTGAGCTTGCCCAGATCCATGCACTGCAATCCCAGGCAAATGGCAATTACAGGGCATTGCAGCAGGGATGCAAGCCATCCTGAATTGAAGGAAGACGTGGCCAAAACAGTTAGGTTAGGTTCGACTTCCAAACACAATGTGGAGAAACACGATTATTACCCTCTGCTTGGCACTGGTGCAGCACATCTGGAACGCTGTATCTTGTCTGGGGCTCCCCAGTGTGAGACACAATGTACTGGAGCAAAAGGTCTCCAAGACATGTATAGGCTGGAGCTTACATGCACAAGAGGAGGTTGAAAAAAATGGATCCATTCAGCTTGGAGGAGAAAATACTCAAGTACCTCTCATTGCTGCCTGAAGCTGCCAAATGAGAGGGTGAGGACAAAACAGACTACTCAGAGCCACACTGTGGCGGGATAAGGGGCAACAGACACACACTGGAATATGGGAAATTCCAATTAAATATTTTCAAAAATATTTTCAGCATAAGGGTGGTTAAATATTGGAGTTGGAAATGTTGTAGAATCTTAGGTTCTGGAAATACCTAAAATTTGCCTAGGCAAAAACCCAAGGAGATATCTCGCTTTGAGGAGAGTCCTGGACCCTGGTGACCTCCAGAGGCACTTTCTAGCCCTGCTTAGTCTACAGCTCTATAACCACAAAATCTTGACAGGGAAAGTAGAACGACAGCAGTAAAAAGATCAGCAGAGCTAATGACATAGAGGTGTCTTAAAGTATGATTAAGAAGCAAAGGTATCTTAAAAGTCTGTTACAAGAGAAATGTTCACGAAAGAATTGTTCATGAAAGGCAGAAATGACAGACTTTTCCAAAACTAGCTCCCTAAGGAGATTAAAATTAAGCAACATAATTAGATAACGTGATAATAAGATGCTTTGTGTCCAGCAATGAAAGAATGTAGTGTAAACCTAGGTTTACAATTGGGTGTTGCCAGCTAATCTAGACCAAGGAGTAGTAAGAGGAACCTTTAAGGTCTTTCTGGGTCATTTGCAATCAGTTTTCACCATTACCTGGATCAGAAGGAAAGTTCCAGAAAACTGAAAAGAAAATTACCCCAAGAGAAGGATAAGAGGAGAAATAAAGGTTATCCTTAATGTGAATTCAACACAGAGTTAGGGAATATGGCCTTTGCCAGACCAACTAACTCAGTGATTTCTTTTAATGAAATATTGTGTAAGTTTGCTTGACAAAGGTGAAAATATTGATACCCCATACATGTGCTTCTCTGTAGCACTTGAGTTTATTGTGTCAGGCACTTGTATTACACAGGCAAACCAGTTTACCCTTGTGGATTCAAACACGCAAAACACCGTGTCTCAGATTTACAGCCTTCACTACACAAGAAATGGTAACAGACGACCATTGCCAGAGCACCTCAGAAACAGCCCTGGCTGGGACCTTGCCTGGGCAGTGTCTTCACCTTGGACAGTGCTGTGCTGGTCCTGCTTGGCCCTTGCCTACTCCCTTCTCAGAAATTTTTCCACTGGGGAAGCCCAGCCGAGGGGTGAGGAGCATGTCCCACTGAGCCATCCCAAGGGCACCTGCAGTGCCTGAGTGTGAGTGTGTCTGTGGGTTCCCACAGTGCTGGCAGAGACCCCTCTGCCCAGGGCAATGGAAGTTTTTGGGTCTTCTGCATTGATAAAACACCTGCAAACAGCCATCTCAGTTTGCTGTCAGACAGAGCAGAGGAGCATCGTGCCCGATGGGAATTGACAGTGAGGGGCAGGCCGGGAAAGAGGAGGTTGCAAAGCACTAGTTCTGCCAAAGTAACCTTATTATTTTTCCCTTCTTTATCTTTTGACATTAAACAGACTGAGTGGATGAACGGAAGATGCAGACACAATTAAGCAGATATTGCAAACAGGAGGGTGAGTTGCTTTTTATGGCTAGTTTATGTTTCAGACACACAACTATACAGAATAATGCAATAAGAAAAACCATGCAGTATTTACCCTGGGTTTATTCACTGCAGGTCCTCTGAGAGCTGCTTTTGTTTGTCTTTATTTAATTGGCATGGTCGGATGGCCACCAGCAGGTCCAATTAAACAGATTCAATAGATTCCACTGTACATTTTTATTTTTTTTCTCCCTCAGTGTGTAGCAAAAACTGTCCAAAATAATTTGTCTGAGTACTAGTAATGAATATAAAGTGCACTCCATTCCAGCCTGCACACAGTAAGTTTCAGCTGTACAGCATTTTATAGCCAAAACAAACTCGGTTAATAATGAAATCACTGATGCAATCTTTAGTACAGCCTTAGTGGGGAAGAGGGTAACATAGTGTGTTATGGTATGAGATATTTGATTGCTTAACTTTGGGCATATCTGAAACACAGACAGGCATTATGTCATCCTTTGTAGCTATCTTGAGCTTTGGTCTTAAGTGTTAGGTGGGAACAATTTAAGAAAATCCTACCAATAGGACCTGAGCATGCCCTTAATATCAGGTATTTGTTTAAGTGCTTTGTTGAATTGGAGCCTAGTAGATGCTCTTGAAAAGAAAGTGATTTTCAATCTAATAAGGTTATCTTAGTGTGAACATTTTAACTACATCAATCAATATGCCCATCAGAAGTAAATGACTAATGGGATTTTTCTTTCTTTCTTTGTTACAAGAATGATGAATTGACTTTGCCTGTTGCTAAAGATTCTCATCTCCTTAATGCATTGCAGATATGTTTAATGGACACAAGCTGTCAGTGTCTTGCCGTAACCAGTCCCAACCAAAAATATTTCTCCTTCGGATTCTGTCATCATATCCCAGTTCTGCTCTCACAGTGGAAAACTTGAAAAGGCTGGAAGAGGAATATGCAGCTTCTAAAGAAGCCTTCAAAATGCAGAGAATGCAAGATTACATTGAGCAAGCTAATCTTGCTCTCTTCAACAAAGAGACAGGTTTGGGTTGGAAGGGACCTTAAAGATCATCTCAGTCCAACCACCCTGCCATGGACAGGGACATCTTCCACTAGACCAGGTTGCTCGAAGCTCCATCCAACCCCACCTTGAACAACTACAGGGATAGGGCATCAATAACTTCTCTGGACAGCATGTGCCAGTGTCTCACCACTCTCACCGTAAAGAATTTCCTCCTAACACCTAATATAAATCTCCCTCTTTCAACTGAAAATCATTTCCCCTTGTCCTGTCACTATCTGGCCATTTAGAAAGGTCATTCTCCTGCTTATTTACAAGCCTTCTTTGAGTACTGAAAGGCCTCTAGCAAAGTCTCCCTGGAGCCTTCTCTTTTCCATACTGAACAACTCCAACTCTCTCAACCTGTCTTCACAGGAGAGGTGCTCCACCATTCTGATCATCTTCATGGCCCTCCTCTGGCCTCAGTCCAGCANTCCTCTGTCCTCAGTCCAGCAGGTCCATGTCTTTCTTGCATTAAGGTCCCCAGAGCTGGACACAGAACTCCAGCTGGGGTCTTACAAGGACAGAGGGTCAAAATAACCTCCCTCAACCTGCTGGTCCCACACCTTTTGGCGCAGCTCAGGATGCGTTTGGCTTTCTGGGCAATAGGAGTACATCACCAGGTCATGTCTAGCTTTGCATCCACCAGAACCTCCAAGTTCTCCTCCACGTGGGCTGCACTCAGAGAGTTCTTCCCCCAGGCTGTGCTCATGACTGGGATTGCCCCAACCCAGTCGGATCACCTAGCACTTGGACTTGAACTTCGGAAAGCTCTCATGGGCCCACTTCTCAAGCTTGTCTGGGTTCTTCTGCATGGTATCCCACCTTTCTGTTGTGTCAGCTGCACTGCTCGACTTTGTTTCCATCTGCAAAAGTGCTGAGACTGCATTCCATCTCACTGTGTCATTGATGAAGATGTTAAAGAGCACCAGTCCCAAGATAGAGCCCTGAGGGCCACCACTTGTCACCAGCCTCCATCTGAACTTGGAGCAATTTACCACAATTCTGGTTGCATCCACTCTGCCAACTCCTTATCCACTGAATACTTCACCCTGCAAATCCATGTTTCTCCAAATTGGAGAGAAGAATGTTAGCTGTGTCAAAGGCCTCAGACAGTCTTCCCCTGTTGAGTGTTGCAGTTGTTCCATCATATGGTGAAATATGAGTGTCTGGACACCTACCAGGGTGATGGATTGTGAGGAGTAACACATGCCTGCCCTTCCCTGGCTGCAAGTGAGGGGTGCATTTGTGTGGACTGCTGGGCTGGTTTGTGCCATGTTTTGGGCAAAAAACACTGAGCTACAAGAGCATGGTAAGGTATAGCAGAGACAGACAAGAGACAGGAAGCAAATGCATGCAGAAACATCCCTCAGTGCTACCCTAGCCAGTAATTTCTTGGATTTGCACATCACAATTAGAATTCAGGTGATATATGAAGTTTGTTTCAGTAGAGAGCTAGTATGTAGACACAGGAAGATTTACCAAGGCAAATCAAATAGGGGAATGCCTCATTAGGGACCCAGTGTCAACATTTAATGTGTCTTCAAGAATTTGTACACTACAGTGGTTCACAGGGCTTTCTTGGCTACTTTTGATTTCCTTTCTCTGTTTTTTGTCTTTCATAAGAGTGGCTTATGTCATCTGAGCAGTAACCTGCATTTTGATGCTTTTTCTGGCTCCCTGTCATAGCTATCTGCACCTTTCTTTTTTACCATGTGTCTTACTCTTCTACATTTTCTTTTCTACCATCTCCCTTGCCACTCTACTGCCCTTCCCAAATGCCTCCTTGTTCACCCTCTTTCCCCAGACCTCTGCACATCCACAGGCACCTCTCCTCACTCCCCCCTCCTTCTGCATATGCCTGCCCTAAACCTCTTCCCTCTGTCCCCTCTGATTTTTTGGAAACAAGACCACTTGGTATGGAGAAACTGAGGTAGGTTGTGTAGGAGCTGCGTGACCTGACAGAGCACGTGAGACAAGCCAAGATGTACAACTGAGCCAGGAGGTGTGGGCTGTGACCGACCCCAGGTCTGCTGCGCTCAGCACAATGAGGGAAATGTGCAGCCTGTGACCACTGAATTAAGGCAAACCTGGAGGAGAAAGGTGCTGTTCTGGCAGCAAATCCCTCATGGCACCCCACCTGGTTGTATGATGTATTTGGGCCAAAATCACCATTTTGAGTTCATTCCACATTCTTGTAGCATCATGACCTTCCCACAGAGGGGCACCCCCAGTGCTCTTCTCCCCATTGCCCATGTGCAGCCACAGAGAAGGTAAAATACTCATGGGAATATGCCCTTCCAAAGAGTCTCTAAAATAAGAAGACCCAAGCTGTTTACAGATGAAACCTGAACAGAAAGGCAAAGTAAATTAGCCTGTTACTCTTGCCTCTTCCTCAGTAAAGCCTACCCTCAGTCTCCAGCAACTTTCTTTACAGTTCATTTTCAGCAGCTTTTTCTTTGCTCTCCCTCAATTTATTGTACCATTAAAACCAGTGGGGAAAAATGTTCCTCATTAAGGTGAGAAGGTTTTATCTGAAATACAAAATAATGAAATGGCAAGAAATCTCAAGGCAGGAAAAAAAACCAACCAACCTGCTGTTCTACACAAAAAGAGGACCTTTTTTTATTTTTAAAGAAAGCTCTTTCTCTCCCTTCCACCAGCACAAGAGACATATTCTCCATCAGCTCAGCTCACAGGACCTGTGGCAAAGAAATCCAGGTAAGCAGAGTAATTGGTAACATTTTTCTATATAATTCAGTCACGTTAGGCTGTATTTATGCCATACACAGGAGGAACACCGAGCAACTGGAAATTTACATTGTGCCTGAGACACTCACAGCCTGGCAGCCTCAGCTGTGCCCTTGCTATTAATAAACTGGAAGTTATGTCTGTCCAAGGGGTTGTCTTTGGGCCCCTCAGCATCAGCTGTATTAAAAGGGATGTTGCCATCCTCTGCAGAGGGTTTTTTAAATTTTTTATTTTATTTTGTTAGACAGATAAATCCTACACAGCATGTCTCAAATCAACTGAGATGTGTGATTTTTATTTTACAGGCTGCTCTTCCAGCTGAGGAAAAAAATAGGTCTGATTCCCCAGCCACAGTAAATCAGCATAATACCACCTTTCCCACCACTGGTGCTGCTGCAGCAACACGGATTTACACCATCTGGAGACATGGCTCCCTCCTCCCATCTGCCTGATGTAAACATATAGACATATCTAATCTTCCTTGCAGGGAGAAGGCAAAGAAAGGAAATTGAACAAACACTCTTGTTAAGAGGCAAACAAAGACCAAATTATTTTTCAGTGACTTTAAGCAGCACTCTGTTCATTAATAACAATTTTTATAGGAATATCCAAATTATTTTTTTTAACTTCTTTCTTCTCTTGGCACCCAGGGAAGCGGATGTAAGCGGCTGTTTTAGGGAAAGCTGTTACATTGTTACATGAACATGCTGCAAGGTGGTTTTTGAATTATATTTTATAAATTACATTGTTATAAATGGTAAATGTTATCACTTTTAATAGATTAAATTGTCCAGCATTTATATAAATAACTGTTCTAAATTTTCACCTTGAAAGAGTGCAGACTCTATTTCTTCCCCAAATTTTGAAAATGTTATAGACTGAAGTAAAACCTCTGATGGCAAATCAAGGGAAATCAGTCTTTAAAGTTTCCTGGCTAAAATCATTACACAAATGCAAAAAAAAAAAAAAGAGATTTCCCCCCATCTGGAGGTTTGTGAGAGGGCATCCCACAGTCCAGCTGCCCACAGGGGTGGTCTGAGCTGTCCCCAAGGGCCTGGCTGTGATTGGGGATGCATGCAGAGAGCTGCCCATGCATTGCTGAGGCTGCAGGCAGGTTGCTCAGTCTCATTCTCAAGCAAACACCAGCTTGACCCAGGGAGCACACCAAGCTGCCCATCTACACTCTGGTCCCAGGAACAGGGGTTTCCATGAGATGTGGGTTGGTACTGGTCCCAGTTAACCTGCCCATAGTCCTTCACTAGGCTCTACTCCTCATGTGCAAGGCAGAGATGATGGCATTTTAGTGCCTCAGGAGAGCTGACAGAGCAAACACACAATGGAGGGACCAGAGCACCCCTATTCCCCCTATTCCTCACGAGTTTTCATCCACAGTGTGTGCCTTGCCTAGAATCCTTTACGATTCATAGATAACTAATAAGAAAGCAGTGATGTGTAAAGGCCTTGTTGAATTACTAATGGATATAAATAAATAAATTTTAAAAAATTTAAAACACCCTTCACTCCTTACCTTGAATCAGACCACAGTCAAGCCCCAAACCCAGTTTGTTCAGTATCTTATTCTCATGATCCTGTGGCTGTTTTTTTTTCATTTGCCAAGGCCACAGGTATCTTTAAATTAGTATATCACAGGGACTGTCAAAAAATTATCCCTACATTACACAGATAGTATTGGCTGCACACCTTGATAGTTCCATGTTGTAGGCTCAGAATGATCTTGTACCCCGACTAACAACTTCAGGTGAAAGGAGAAAGTAGAAGGGTGTATGGAAAGCCTCAGTTGCTGCTGGACATGCTGTGGTAAAAGAGGAATGTCCCAGCAGGCTCCCAGTCCAAGTGTGTGCAGAGGGATTCCATATTGTTAGCAAAATGGGGGTCACCTACTGCCGTTTGCAGAACTGTGTAAGCTGAGATCAGCAGGAGGGTGATTTTAGGACTGATGAAACCTTGTTTTGTCCAGTGGCAAGGAAAGCAGTAAGACCATAGAAGAGTCTGTGCAGCTGCTACCAGTACTCCTTGTTCATTCTGCTGTGCTGGCTGTTACCCGTCTCCTCTGTGCTGTCCTTAGTTTTGTGAGAGCAATTCTCTCCTCTGCTTGCTGCAGAGCTAATTTCACACGGATAAGTGCCTTACATGACCCGTATCCTGAGTTCTGCTCCTCTCCTCTTAAGCAGGGTACCCCTCTGGTAAGCCAGGGCAATGCTAAGCCCCTCACCTGATAGCCCAGCAGCTGGAGAGCATCATCAAGACTTCTCTGAGAAAATGTAACCTCAGTCCACTGTCAAAGAGCAGGGATTAGCTGATTTTGCTCTGAGATGCCCCTGGAAGGCTGCTGTCCATCACCACCCTAAGCCATGATGCCACAGCTGATGGGTGACACCTGCTGAGGTGGGAGGATGCCTGGAGGTGCTCAGCATCTCCAGCCTAAGTGTGTCAGTGTGGGCTGTCAGCCAGCAGAAATGGTCATGACTCAGAATGAAGGAATATTCCAGTCTTCAGCTTCTTGATTTTCACAGGCCTCCTCAGCCTAATCGTTCCCTCACTTTTTGCCTGAAAAGTGGAAGTTAATTCACTTGAAATTCACTGGCAGTTTGATAGTGCTGTCAGTCTACCATCAATGTGCAAAAACTCTTCTCCCTCTCTCTGCCCTGTGCAGCCCTCAGGTTGGGCCTCCTCCTTGCCCCCAGTAAAGTGGGCTTCAAGATCTCCTTTTAGGCCAGCACAATTCCTCCATCTCCAGACATCCAGGTATGAAAGGACATTTGAGGGCCTTCTGAACCATTCACAAATGTGATTCAAATCAATAACATTGATTTCCAGTGTCTCATTAGACACCTCAGTGTTTTAGGGGTTCCTGACCTAAGGGTTTCTCCATGAGTGAAGCACAACATTGTCACCAGGCTATCTCAGCCCATGAGGGTTTATGAAATGCTTAGCTGGCAAAATAAAAAGCATTAACTTCTTGGCTACAGCTTTCTGGCAAAAGACAGGCAGGTCGTGCTTCAATGCAGATGTCTCAGGAAAAAATGTGCAGTGCATTAGAGAGCTGTGACTCATAGAATAATTATCCTTGTTTCTCATAGTTTATTAATAATTTAAACCCAATCTTGATGTTATTGATCTATCATTGAATTGGAGATTTATTTCAGATCTGTAGTCACTGAAGCAGTAAATTTAATCCCCCTTTCCTCCCACCCTTCCATCCACTAAACTCACTTTATAACTAAAACATGATGTTTAGGCTGTTTCAGTAATAGCACAGAAGAGTAAGAGCTCAGAGGCAGTGGGTGGCAGGAACAGCCTTAAGCCCACATAATACCAAGGGAGGGCATATAAGGTTCTTGTTTTATTACATCATTTTGACCAAACCATCCTCTTCACATGGTCTCAGGGGTGTCAAAAGGACCAGAAGCAACTTGCTGGCACGTGCATCACAACCAGATCCTGGACCAGTTTTGTCTGTTTTCATCTAGATTTGATAATCCATGCCTAGGGTTAGCTATCAGCATTGCATGCATCATCCCAGTTGTGTATCCCACTCCTACTCCTTGTCACAGATACGAGCTCACTGAGGTAGAAGTGCCCGCAACATGTGGGCTGTTGCAGGGCACATAAGCTCTTGGGTCTGATAATAATCTTTCTTAAACAGGCAAAAACCTGAAGCAGCTGCCTGGGCGTCCCAGGCGCACCATGAATGTAAAATCCATTTATGTGCATGAAGGATCAAGCCTAGAGAACTATAATGTGAAGACTCCTACAGCAGTGCTCACTGGGCTGTACCGTGTCTCTGGTGAATTCAATAATACAGCAGCAAGGCTTGGTCTTTTAAAAGAAGACAGGAATAGAAAACAGCATCCTTTATGGCTGCAATGTGCCCTGAAGAGTGAGTTTTTTGTAGGCAAATTAAATACATTTTTATTAGACCAATTGTAATGTGCTGTTGGGTAGGAAAATGTGTTCTTGGCTGTACCAACTCTTTTTCAGGTCTGGAGGAAAACAAATGTGCCTAAAGACGCGCCTGTTCTTTTCCATCCATATTAAGGGATACAATTGAAAATATTTCCATCCTCTGCCAGACTATCCTTGCTGCTGATCTTAGACCCTGCAGCTGGAACTACAACAAGTGGGGTGTCTTGGCCACCATTGGGGTCCTTGCAGCTATAGAAATGTATGACCGGGCCAAGCTGTCACAGCTTTGCTCTAAAAAGCAAACCAGGTGGCTGTCACAAAACAGAGGGGATGTGTTGGTGCAGTTAGTGCTGCATGCACCCGCAAGCGTGTGCTCTTCATGTGTCTGGTGTTTCTTGCCCAAGTAGGAGACATTCCTAGAGAAAAACAGAAGGAAAAGAAGGCACAGCAAACTCAATGTAGTTTATATATTCCAGAGGTATCATCATAATGAAATAGTAATGAAACTCAGCTTTCCTTTGTTTGGTTCTGGGGAGGTTTTGGGTTTCAGTTATGGTAGCTAAACCTGGAATAAGATCAGGGAAATGCTGCTATTTCTTTAATCCTGCAGGACAAGGGATGGTGCCAGCAGTAGCACATCAGGGTGCAGGTGCTGGGTGTTGCAGGGCTGTTGGGAAGGGAACAAGCCTAGAGAAATCCATATCTGGAAATGCTGCTGGATCGCTGGGTCCCTGTGTCACTGGGTCCCACCTGCACTGATGGGACGGTTGTCATTGGCAGGTAACAGCTCCTGCAAGGCCCAGGCTCAGTGGCATTACACCTTTCTCTTCTTTGAGGCCTGAGAGCCCTCTTTGGTGAGTTTTCACCTGAAGCCACGAATTCCTGGGAATTGAGGCTTCCCTGCAGTTGGAAAGGAGTGACCTCCCCTCCTCCCTGTCCTTGGTGAAATAGGTGGAATAAGTGATTGCAGGCACGGGTACCCATCACCAGCTCAAGTCTGTTCTGAGCATCTACCTGTGATGGGAGCAGATTTGGTCCCTCTCTAAATACATAACCTCAGCTCCCAGTTTAGTCCCACACCAGGCAGTTAGAAGGGTGTTTTTCGTACTGAGCTGCCAACTGGAGAAGCTGAGCAACACTTCAGGGCTTGGTCCCCTCAGAATATGCCATTTAACATGTCTAGGTCTCTCTGCACCCTGGTGAGGTGAGGAAATGTCTTTTGCTGCCCTATAATGGTGGGTAAAGGCTGTGTCCACATCTCTTTCCCCCTAGGCTACATGCCTCCTACTCTGACATGCTTGCTGGAGGTGTGTGTTCCTTGCTGTTGACAATATTAGGCTCCCAATTCAGGTTCAGCTTTGCTTAGGGTGTTGACCTTGGGCCCTGGTTCAGCTCACACAGGATGTGTTTGTCTTTGTGGGCTGTGAGTGCACATTGCTGCGTTGTGTTGAGCTTCTCCTCTCAACAAACACCCCAAGTCCTTCTCCTCAGGGCTGCTCTCAGTCCACACGTTCCCCAGTCTGTATTTGACCTCAGGGCTGCTCTGACCCATGTGTGGGACCTTGCACTGGCCTTGTTGAACTTCATGAGTTTCACATGGACCCACCTCTCAAGCCTCTCAAGGTCCCTCTGGATGGCATTTGTCAGGTAGAGAGCAGTTGTCCACAGCAGAGGATGTGGTGGTCTGCTCCAGCATATTCCAAAATAAATACCAAGCAGCAGCAGTGACACAGCTATAGAGTCACTGCCTGTGCCACTTCTCTTTGCCCACCCCAAACCTCTCAGTCTCTCATCATGGGGTGCAGCAGCTTGAAATCTGCAGAGTGAGAATTCCTGGAAATCTGGCTCTATACCTTGCCCTGCCCTGCAGCTTGTCCCAGCAACCCTACTTTTGCTTGCCAGGCATTTGTATAAATAGGATTAACATCCACAGTTACAGTTAGCTAGGTTGCAAATTACACAGGCTATCACGGCTCGTGCTTCAGGGCATACAGTGATTACCATCAGAGGGGCAAAAATGAGTTTTTCCAATAACAGAATATTGCGTGATTGACTGGGAACATTACAGGGCAGAGTGGATTAGCCTTTGCCATCAGTATCAGTTATATGTCATTACCACATCAAAGCACCAGCCCACTCCCATCCAGCACGGAAGGCAGCTGGGTCTCGAGGGGCAGGGTTGGTTGCTAAACCCGACACAGATTTTTGAAGCTGTTTATAAAATGTGCCTCCAGCCAGCTGTGCTCCCTGCTTCTGCCTGCCTTTCTCCTGGGCTGCACACCTTCAGCTGGTCAGAGGAGCCTGCCTGCCTCTGCTTTTGCCTCCTGGGGTTTCCTGGCTCTGGTGGGATCACAGGGTATCAGCGGTTCTGGGACTCACTGCAACAGGAGGCTGGGAGACACCTTTACTTATAGGTCAGATGACGCCATCCTCATGGTGTTTCCAGAGGCTTGCAAGAGGAGCCAAAGTCCCTGCCAGCTTTCTATTATGGATGAACAGCTTTGCCCACTTTCAGGTCATCTCATTTCCTTCATCTTGGCAGCAACTGATTGTCCCATTTGAATGGAAGAGATAGAACTGACAGAAAATCTAAAATAAGAAGCATAATTAGCAGCAAAACTTTTAATTCTCCTTTCTAAGCCATTTCTAAGTGTGTTAGTGCTTATTTATTGAACCTGGCATTTAGACAGTTCCTTTTAGCGCTAATAGGGTTGATTAACGGGTTGAAAACTACAGCTTTGAGGAAAGGGCTGCTCAGTATTCAGAGATGCCAAGTTCCCTCGACACAGAAACACCCACCTTTCTTCACAGGAAATGTGTTTTATTCAGCACAAATGTATTAAAATAAGGCTGTCACGGGAGCCACGGAAGTCACAGATGCCACACCAGCAGCCCATGCACAGGGTGTGTGGCTGTGGGATGCCAGGGCTCAGCCTTTCTGGGGCTAAAAACTCCCTCCAGCACGAGCAGGACAGTGCCAGCCTTTGTGATGAGAACTCAGCCAGGGCTTGCTCCAGATCATTGGCTTGGCTCTGGTGCGAGGGGACACCTCAGGAGTGGCAGGACCCCCAACAGTGATCCATGGGGAGATCTGAAGAGGAAGATTAGGGGAGAGGGTAAACAACCAGAGAAGAGGAGAAAGAGGAGGATGGGGAGGAGGAAGAGGAAGCTACCCGGTTTCCCCAGGTTACTGTCAAGGTCTGGGGTTTCCTACCCTTGCCCACTTGCAGTTCACTGAAATCCAAGACTCTTGTAGTCCATCCAGAGCCAAACAGAGCAGGGTCTCCTTCCTAATAGAAATCTGGGGACAAGAAATATGGGTGGGGATTTTTTCCCATAACAGTCATTATCAGAGCAGTTGCTTCAGTGTGTGTAATGGACCTTTTTTTGTTCCCTCTCCTGCAGATCAATCAACAGGACAGATGTCTGACTATCCCCCTGTTCCAATGTATATCATCATTACCCGTTTGAAGCTGCTGCAAAATAGCACAGGTGTCAATAAAAATAGAATTTGGACTTTCATTTACTTTCATTTAGGCCTTATAGGTGAAAATGGTAGGTTTTAGAAAATAAGTCTCACCTCCATATTACTGAGCATGTCATGTCAACCCGAGGCTACTTGTGTGATGCAGCAGCCTCCAGAAATAGGGCAGGCTTCTAAAATCTGAGAGTGTCAAGCCAGCCTGGCTTGATAAATTTTGCCAGTGGCTAGCCAAGTGCAATGAGATTACCCTGATCTGGGGAACAGAGATACCTGAGCTCAGGAATTTCTCCCTGGGTGTGATTATCTTGTAAAAGCCTCTATCCCTCATTCTCATTTCTATCTGGGAGGGAGGTGCAGAGTGAGTTTACTGGTTTGTGTTCACCAGCTGGTAAACTGCCAAGGCATAGCTTTCAAGGCAACCTTGGAAAAGTGCACAGGAACACAAATGTCTCCATCATTAAGGCACTGAGATTTCAACCAGAAGGGTCACTTGCGTATCGTGTCAGTGCAGCATCCAAATCTTTGTTTCTAATTTACTGGGGGAAAAGTTAGCAAATCACTCTGATTTGGATTGACGATTAGAGATATTGCTGCACTTTCCCCCCCCCCCATCTCTTGTTTATACCCAGGCATTCTCTTTCAGTGGTGCTTTGGAACAATAAACCCAGGGTGACCCAGGCCAGACAAATTGAGATGCACATGAGAGGTCTGCACAGAGAACAAGATTGTACCCCTTGCTTACCTGTTGCATTCCAGAACAACTGGGCCTCCACTGGAGAAGCCTTGTCTATGCAGGTCAAGATTTCTTAGGGAGCTAAAGGAAAATGGGATGACCTGTGGGTCTTGGTGGAAGACTTTTTAAGCTGAAAATTGTGCCTGATGTGGGAACAGTGACAGGCAAGAGCACCAGACACCTCAGGCTTCATTTCAGCCATTCCCCCTAGTGAGATACAGGGCCTGGTGTGAAATGCAGGACAGAGGAATGGCTGAAAATGCTCAACCCCCAAAATACACCTGGCCCAGCATTCTGCCCTGTATGAGACTAAGCAGATACTCAGGAAATAACACAAAAATTGAGCAAACATTTGTTTTTACTTTCCAGAACACTTTCCATTTCCCCAGTGGTCTGTGACTCAGGAACCTCCTAGATGCCATCTCTGCATTTAATAGGCCTTGATGGATTCCTCTTCTATCAATCAGCTTACACCCTATTGAACCAACACAAACTTCAAACGTCCACTGTACCCTATGGCAAGGACTGCCACAGCTAAAAATCTACTTTGTTTATTTTGGACTTGTCACTTGATAGTTTTCTTTGATGTTCACTCTCTTCCTTTGAAGAGCACTGAATAATACGAACAGCTGTTCCCCAGTCACATCGCTCTTCCTTTCACAAAACTCGGTCATATTTCTTCTTCAGTCATTTTTTTCCTCCAAGATAAAAAGTCTTAATCTATTCAGTCATTCCCTGAATGGAGACCCTTTTGTGCTTTTGATCATCTTCAATTGCCTTCCTCTGTAACTTTTCTATTTCTTCTGTATCATATTTGAGATCAGTGAATCAGGACTGCACAATGGCATTCAAGAGAAGGGAGTCCATGGATTTATACAGCAGCATAATGATTTCCCCTGTTTTGCTCTCTCCTCCTTTCCTAATAATTGCTAGTTTTTCTGTTTGCTTTTTTGATTGTTACTGAGACTTGAGCTGACATTTGCATAGAGTTATCTATTATAACCTGAGGATTTTGCTCCCAAGATCAAATAGCCAGCTTGGAGCCCATTATTTTGTATGTAAAGCTGGGATTGTCTTTTCCCATGCACATCACTTTACATTTATCTACATCAGATTTTATCTGTGATTTTATTACCCTTTCATTCAGTGCCACGAGGGTCTTTTTGAAACTATTCACAGTCAGCCCTTTGCCTCAACCACTCTTAATATCATCAGCAAACTTCTCTCCCTGCTTGCTGCTATTTCAAGTTTATTTCTGAATATTGTGAAAGCATGGGACAATGTTTTGGCTAATTTAACAGCTTCCTCTCTCAAATTTGAAGGGCCAGCTCTCAGGGAGAGGAGAGAAATGCCATTTTCTGAGCTCTTGGGGTGTCACTGGAGACAGGGGGGATTAGTGGCATTGTGCCTAAGCAGCACTTCTTGCACAGACAGGATGATGGCAGTTGCTGGGATGTGTGTCTGCCCTGAACCAAACCAGCCTAAGATGGGCCCAAGCCCAAGGAGGTGAGCAAAAGCCCTGGGGCTCCAGGAAAGGGTGCAGAGAGGAAGCAACGGAAGCAAAGCCTTTCTCTGAGAAAACCTCGGCACACAAAGTTGTGTTGAACGAGCTGGAGCTAACTGGGAACTCTTCCTCACAAAAAGAAATCTGGGAGCCTGCCAAGCTTGCCCAAGGGAGTCCAAGGGCAGAGTCAGACAAGAAGCCTCTCTCCATGGGAGGTGAATACAAGGATGATGGAACAGTCACTGCCCTCTGCCCAGGCAAGGTGAGACCCTGCTCTGGTGGTTTGGTGAGAAAAACCCAGAAATGACCAGTGAGGAGCACTTTCCAGGTGGTGTGTGCTCCCTGGGAAGCAGCACCTTGCAGCAGTGCCTGGCAGGGGATCAGTGTTGAGCAGCAACAACAGAGGCTCTTCTTTCTGCTGGGAGCATCCTTGTTTGGGAGAAGAGGCTGGACAGTTGCCGCTGCCATTTGTAGGCAAAAGGAGACAGACCTCTGAGCATCTCTCTACCACCGCAGGGGAGCACGAAATTAATTCGCCTAGGGGAAAAGAACAGAAGAGGGTTCCTCATCCCTGTCCAGTGGCACTGCTCAGAGCCACAGGGTCACACAGAATGTTTCCTTCTGCTCTCTGGTCCTAGTAAATTCATGTTGCAGCCTCTAGAGCCAGGCAGTTGGTGAGATGCCTTTCAGAAAGGGCACATGGCTTTCAGAAAAATGCTCTGTAGAAGTGATTTGATGCTCCTGCACCTGCAAGGGGAAAAAGAAAGTCTCCCTTCTCTGATGATAGAGCAAAAATTGCTTCAAAGGGCAGAGGCCCTCCTCTTTTAAGAGGCTTAAAGCTTGACCATCAGAAAACCAGAACCCTTTTGATAACAAAAGAAAAGAGCGGGCATCAGTCACTCAAGCACAGAGTGTTTCTTGAGCTGTGGGAACACTTTTGTCTCCTGCCAGAAGATGTGTGCACATAAAAAAAAAGACGACCTGGTTTCACAGATGCAGGGAGCAAAGCAGAAATTCAAGAGAAAGCCTGTGGCAGACAGTGGCAGACCCACTGATATTGCCGCTTTGACCCCCTGCTCATCGAGTGGGGAAGGCGCTCCACTACCAAAGGCAGAAGTCCTTATTTTCATCCCAGCCTTTCAGCTGTAGCCATGCCACCGCCCACTCCAGGGACTAAAGCTGAGGACCAGCAAGCGACCAGGGCTCCTCCAGAGTGTCTGAGAATTTCAGCAATGCCTTCATCTCTTGTTTAAGAGTAAGGTTTGGGGCAGGAACTGCGTGGTGTGGCCAGTGCCAGCCCAGTGCTAGTGAACCACATCAGCATGGCTCACACATCTGCACAGCCCTGCTGCATGACAACAGGTATAAAATCAGCCCCTTAGGTTCCTGTTACCAACTTTGCACTTCATTCAGGTCAGAACTGGGGGGTCTTTGCCTGTCTCTCTCGATGGGAGGTTTTGGGGAGGAATGAATAAGAACTCCTACCGCCACCAGAAAAGCAGATGTGGATGATACGCCGAGCACAGCTTTTGTATAAGCAGCAGTGGCAGCAGACTGTGTAACTCAGCCAGCACAAGCCCACAAATAAGTGGGTTTGCAAATAAAGTGCCTGCAAATAAGGCTGGAGTAAGATGGGAATGCACAGGTGCCATTCATTGGTCCTGGTGGCTCCAGGGTTTGTGCTATCAGCCAGCCCACCCAGCCCGGGACCACAGCTGGTTGGCAGATAAGGAAAACCCATCCGGAAAGAATCCTGGGGAAAGATGGGCTGGGTTTAGGTGACAGGACTGATCACAGTAGAAGACACCAGAATGGCTACTCTAAATACTACAGTGAGGAGAAAGGCCCTCACTGCTTTTGAGCATTACCATACAATCACAGAATGGCAGCATGATTTGGGTTGGAAGAGACATTAATGATCATGTAATTCCAATCATCTAGTTCCAACCCCTTCACCACGGGCAGGGACACCTTCCACTGGCCCAGGTTGCTCAGGGCCCCAAACAGTCTGGCCTGGAGCACTGCCAGGGATGGGGCATGCACAGCTTCTCTGGGCAATCTGTTCCAAATGCTTCATCACCCTCACAATAAAGAATTGCTTCCTAACACCTAATCTAAATTCACTCTCTGACAGTCTAAAGCCTTTTCCCCTTGTTGTATCATTACATGCCTTTGTCAGAAGTTCCTTTCCAGCTCTCCTGAGCCCCCTGTATGTACTGGAAGGTTCTAGGAGGTGTCCCTGGAGCCTTCTCTTCCAGGGCTGAGCAACAGGATGGAGACAGGCTCTCTCAGCCTGTCTTCACAGGAGAGGTGCTCCAGCCCTCTGACCATCTCTGTGACCCTTCTCTGGAAGAGGTCCATGTCTTTCCTGCTCTGAGGACCCCAGCGCTGGATGCAGCACTACAAGTGGGGTATCAGCAGAGCAGAGCCGAGGGGCAGAATCCCCTCCTTCATCATGCTGCCCAGGACACGTTTGGCTTTCTGGGCAGCAAGTGCACATTGCTGGGCCATGTTGAGCTTCTTGTCAACCAAAACCCCCAGGTCTTTCTCCTTAGGGCTGCTCACAATCCATTCGCTGCTTGGGAAATCCCCAGTCAGGAAGGAGGAGAGCTGAACATGAATGTTTCCATTGCAAATGCATTGCAAGTGCAGGCTATTTAACTTTCCAAAATGCAGATTTTCTAATTTCCCTTGAAGATTCTTCATATTAATGTTGTCTTAAAAACTGAGTGTGTCTTGACTTGTAATGTAGTTTCTCGGGGTTTTCTTTTTAAAGAAGAGACAGGATCTAGCTTTTTTAAAAATTATTTTTAAAGTTTTAAGCCTTTTAAGAAGGCATAAAGCCTTTTTCTCTCTCTTTTTTTTCCACTTTCTCAGTGCTTCACAGGATGTTAAAAGAAGGCCAAATTCCCAAGTTGTCCACATTTTCATATGAAAACAACTGCAACTTTCTGTTAGGTTCTTAAGAAGGAAGTATAAGCATGGCAGCTGTGTTTATGTGGGAGCACAGATAATTAAATATAACCTACATTTCCTGACATTATATATACATATATATATATATATATATGCCTTTATGAGAACAGTCTAGATCTAGAGTGGTTGATCAAAAGGAACAGCCCCAGGAAAATGTGAGTATAACCATACTGTGTATGCATGGCTGTAGCATAGGCTTCTTCCCAGCAAAAAGGGACAGTGACCATCCCATGGCAGTGGCAGGGAAACAGACTACCCACTTCCACACCATTCACTTTTCTTGCCTTCCAAACAAGGCTGCTCCGTTCAAACTTCCCAGAGGGGTCAGATCCAGGCTCCTCAGCTAGGAATCACAAGGAGAAGTGCTCCTCTTCCCAGCCCAACAAAAGCTTTACAGGGTTCAGGCAGCCTTGAATTCATGAGTAAGGACATCACCGCAGAGTCCAGCGAGGGAGGGAGTATCCTGGGATGTCCCCTCCAACCCAACTGCCAGGAGAAGCAATGCCCCAGGCCCTGTTGTCCCAGCTTCTATGACCCTGGAAGGGCAAGTAAAGACTGGAGTTCCGCCCCGTGAACCAGGGGCTGGAAGGGATCTCCCTGAGAGCTCAGGTCCCTGCAGCATGGCTCCTCTCTTCCCTGCCGGCTTCTCCTCTCCTTTCCCCAGCCAGACAGCATTGCAGTTTCTGCCAGCATGCAAGAAAATTACCTGTGATTTATCACACAATCAATGATTTTGTTGGCTTTTTTATTTTGGACATAGAAGCACATTATACTGCTCTTCCACACTGAAATATAGGGGTAACAAATCTGCCTGCCTGGGACTGTCTGTCTTTTTAGCCTCATAAAAAGCCTGAAAAATGAAAGCAGGAACAAAATCGTCAGTTTGTTAGGTTTTTGTTCCCCTTCATGCCTTACAAGCAGGAAGGAATTCTTAGCTATTCTGCAGAGCCAAAGCCTGCATTTTCAGGCTATTGAATTGGTGCCAGAGCTATGGCTGGAGTCACCCACTTCAAGCATACAAAATGCCTCCACCGGGGACCTGCTGTGGACGAGTCCCTCAAGTCCCTCCCACAAACACAGCCCGAGCATGGTCCCTTTCTGCAAGTAAGAATTGGTTGCTGCATTAACAATGATCTCTCTGCTTCCCCCTCTCCTAGGTGTTCCCCTTTCTTCTCAGAGAAGCAGGGGGTAATGCTGCTTGTTTCTATTAGAAAGTATTAAACCCTGCTCCCTTGTAATTCTGGGAGCTAAGCCCTTAGTGAAAAAATGTTTGTGTGTTCCTTGTCAGTAACCTTGCAGGACAAATTACTTCTGCGTCTGATGAAAAGAGGGCCCTTAGCAAATTATATCATCAGAGAGCAGTTAATAACATAGAATAAAAAGAGTTATCTTCGTATATGGAATGTGAAAACACAGACGTGAAGGATGAGTTTTCCTCAGTTATTTGAAAGGGTTTAATTAAACAGTAAGCAAACAAACATAAATACCCAAGGTGAGGTAGGAACCACAGTGTGATGGTCTGGCAGAGCTCTGGGGTCGGTACCAGCGGAGGGGGGACAAGGCCTGGGGCATCATATTCCCATCCCCTCTGTCCAGGCAGGTGTCGCACCACACTTCCACGTGCAGCCCCAGGTGGCCACAATGGAAAAATGTGGGCTTGTTGCCTGTACCTGTGAGGGGAAGCTACAGTAGGGCTGGTTAGCTTTAGGTCAACATTGCTGCTGGATTGTTTCTCATCTCCAGTGAGTGCTCCTCACTAAAGAATTAGGTGACCAATTTCTTGCAGTCTAAGTTGTTATATGAGGTGAGTGATGACTTTAGTAAAAGCTGCAAGCATCTGAGCCATCAAATAATAATTTTTGACATCCCATTCCCAGTCTCCAAAGTTTTCCTTCAGAAAGCTTGTATCTGGGGGAATCACTAAATCCCATCTCAATTTTACAAGTCCTCCCTGTGCTGAAGCTAATTAATGGACATCTTAAATGTCTAACCGGCTATTACAAATCATTTTAAATAGCTTTTGCAATAACGCTTCCATCAGCCTCCTGCAGTCCTGCCATTTGCCTGCAGACATGTTGGTGTTCCATCCATCACACAGCAGCCAGGTTTTACAGCCTGACACCGAGGAGATCCTGAGCAGCACTAAACCACCACTGACATGCCACGAGTCTCTCCCAGCCGCACAGGACCACACACTTGCTATTGGTGTCAGCCACGTGCTGGCTGCTGGCTCACCTCAGAGCTGGGGCTGGCTGCTGCAACACACTCAGCCTCACCCAGCACCTGCAAATTAAGGGCAGTGCTAAGTGACCACTCTGATATTTGTGAGTAGAATGTGATCGTTTGATGGGAGGAAAAAAGAAAACTGACAGCTCGTCCTGCTTATGGGCAGGCTCGGGCTTGCCCATGGCCAGTGCTGTGACACAGATGTAAAGTTAGATTTTTTTTCTCGTGTTGTTTTTTCCGAGCTGCAGCACAAGGCAACAGTGAGGGAGCCACTCTTGCAGCCTGGTGAGAATCAACTTCTTCATGCTTGGGCAGGAAAAACTCAATGCAACACGTGCTGTGAATGATAAAACCTCCCTGTTTGCCACAGCTAGGGGATGCTCCAGCACCCAGAGCTGTCTACCCAGGCTGTCATGAGATGGGGAGCATCAATTTGTATTTGTATGTGTAAATATGGGCTGTTTTCCCTCACACGCTGCCTTTCCCTCTCCTCTGTAGCTTGGCAGTGCCATTTCCCATACCCAGCCACACACAGAACCATACACACATGCACGGAAGACCTTTTCTTAGGGACTTTCAGCTGTAGACATGCAATAGGAAGAGAGGGACTGTGAAAAGATGACCGGGGTAAAAAATATCACAGAGTGGAAGTTGCTGCGGAAAATAGAGCTGCAACTCCCTGGACAGAACATGGTCAGCATACCTGACCTCCCACACACAACACAGCACAACCTAAGGGGACTAAAGGGAGGGTGGAGTGGTCACACCATGGCCAGGCGCTGTTGAAACCCTTGCAGAGGAGGGAACTCAGTGGTACTTTCCAGCCTATAAGCCCCACAGCAGCTGAAAACCAAGGGAGATAAAGGAAGATGTCCTGCTGTTCCATCAGCAACGACGGTGAAACCACTCTCCTTGGACTGGTACATGTCCCCATCACACAAGGCCTAGTTTTCCTGAGGTCTTGGCAGACCAATCAAACACAAAGGGTTTGAGTTAATCTCCCTTTTTCATGTGGCAGGGACTTACACACACACACAGAGCCCATACTCCACCCAAGGGGTTTTTTGCTCTTCAGAGACTCATGGTTCTCATGGGGCCATCCAATTTCTGTAGCATGCATTTGCCAAAGGACAAAAACTTACCAAAAAGCAGCCCCTCACTTAATGCATCTGGCCCTAGAAGCAACTCTGGAATAGAAAAATGGAAGTTTGGTCCAATTGCAGATAACATGTAGTAGCTGGGATCAGGAAGCTGTTTGGTCTAAATTCACCCAGCTGTGTATTTCTCCCCAGGCCCACCCTGGACCCACATATTGGGATCTACCTGGGGCAGGAAGGGGCCACCAGAAGCACTGATCTGGCCTGACTTCAGCCAGCACTCTCACAACCCTCCTTTCCAGTCCATCACCATGGAACAGAAAAGCCATGTCACCATTAAATCCCAGAGTAAGGATCAAATCGACTCAGGCACAACTATCCTGTCTGTTACAACGTGGGGTCCCAGCTCCTGGTGAGCACTTGCTGTGATACCCTGCCTGGCTGGCTCCTGCCTACCAGCTCCTTGGAGAGCAGCAAGGAAACCCCCCAGTGGAGACAAACCTGGGACTGCTGCATGGCACTGGTCACAAATTTTCAAGCAGAAAAATCACTGTTTGAGTCAAAACCAAATTTCTTGCCTGTGTGACTCCCAATGAAAGTCCCTCCCAGCAAAGCATTAAGACAAGCTGAAATGCTGTTGCTGAAGGGTAAGAACAAGACTCACAAATCCATTTTGAAATACAGTTTCTTTTTAAAGCATTAATATTAAATGTCAATATAAGAACAAAGCTTCTGATTTTATCTAAACAGCATTTCACTTAACATGAAACAAGCACACAGGGAGAACACCACCAAAACCCTTTTCTATTTGTTGTCACCCACTCAGGTTTCCCTCTGACCCTTAAGAGGTGGAAATGCTGCTCTGGCCAGGGTTGAGCCCTGTTCAGTGCCAGTGTGACTGTCTCAGCCTACTGGTGTGTAACTCTGTCCCTTACTAGAGGCAAACACAACTGGTCAGCACTGAAGTCATGTATTGCCCATGCTTGGTTGGGGGCTGAGGCCTCAGGGGGCAGGATCCAAGTTGTGTTCCCTGGTGCAGGCACAGACCAAATGCTGCCAGCCCTCACAGCAATGCTCTGTACATGGTCATAGGCACATCGCTAATGGAAACAACCTCTGTGGTGGCTGTTCAGGAGGGTGGCAGTGAGCCAAGGCCCCAAGTGTGCACAACCATAAAGTTCTGGCTACTGCTTTGACCCACAAAATTCAGACTTCTTCTCAGGACCATCTGCTCTGTTAGATAACAAAGTCATCTTCTTCATCCCACTAGTTCTGGGCACTCCCACCTGAGCTGGCTCAAGTTGTGAGTTTAGTTCTTTGCTCCTCAGACCCCTTGTACACTTGCTGGAAGAGGATCAGGTCCCAGGGGAAGCTGTAGGGTTAGTGTGCTCCACAGGCATGAAGGGAAAGGGCACCCATGGCAGGTTGTATGGTGAAAGGCTGCATTACAAGAGATGCAGGATCCTCTCCCACTTGGCCCCTCTCAGAGAGTTTAGCATTAACATCCTTCACTCCGCACGGGCTCTCTTTGCAGCTGAAAGATCCAGAGAAAAGTCACCCACTTAGGTGGCCAGAAAACAAAGAGGAGCTCCTCCTTCAGTCTAAAAACATTCAGCTCATGAGCCTGCTCTCCAATAATCAGAGTTGCAATACTTTTGGCAATCTCTTTCTCGTTGGTATCACTCCTTGCATTTGGTTATCTTCTACCTGCATGAAATACTGAAACGCAAGAAATCAGTGCTCACAGCAAGCAGTCCCTTCAGCATTTCAGACCAACTATTCCCTCATCAGGGTGGTAACAGTCACTTTGCAATAAAAACAACGGTCCTTTCCTCAAGCTCACAGTGCCCATCTGCACACCAGGTCCTTGTAAGCAGGTTTGCTCAGCTGGCAGCATGTGATGGATCCCAGTCTGACCAGCAGGGCTGCACACCAAACGCACAGTGCCTGGAAGCACATGGCTTCCATACTGCAGCTGAGGAACTGGAAATTTGGGAAATGGTTGTGCCTAGTGTGACCGACCAGCTTGCTTTGGCTCTCAGCCAGAGACAGCTGGGCTGGTGCAGAGGGGATGGCAAAGAGCAGCCTGGGCACAGGGAGCAGGGGCAATCCAAGAGCAGGAACACGAGGGGTCTCTTGGGTTTCCAGGCCTCAGCTGATGGCAATACCCATGGCTCAGTGGCATGGTTGGCCACCACTGAAAGGGACCAAATGATTCCTTTTCCCTTTTGCTCTATTTAGAGGTCTTTATATCAAAGACCTGACTTGCTCCACGTATTGGCTTGGTCTTACGGCTCAATGAGGATGAAAATGCACAACAGTAGGAGAAAACAGCATTTGCGGACAGAGCTGGATCTATCTGCAGTCACCAGGATTTGTTTCAGCAGCAGAGTTTTCCCCCTTTTCACACCCACATCACTTTGTCAATACCAAATCTGCAGTTTGAGAAATGGACTATTAAGTTTTGCTCGGAAAACACATGGCACAGTGTAAGATTTTGCTGCAGGTATCACTGTTGTCCAAAAGCTGTCCAGGCATTCACCTCATTTACAAGATGCAATCCAAAGGACCAGACCCCTAGAGCAGGTTCCAAGTGACCAAGAAGCTCTAGTCACACATCACTGCCCCACACCTCTCAGACAGAAGCCAAATTCCACAAGGAAGGAGAGCTTTTCCTTTGATAGTTCATTCAAATGACATTGTGAAAGCTGGAGGGTGAAGGGAAGCTTCATGCTGACATTACAGGGGACAAACCACAAGCTTCTGCATCATGTGTTTTACACCACCAAAGGCCAGAAAGCCACTACAGGGTAATGAGAAACTCTGGGTAGATGAGTCTGTAAGTAACCAGGCAAGAACAGTCATCAAACAGGAATACTTGTGTTTTCTGCCACCAGCTCCCAAGCTCTTAGTAAAAGGCAACTTAGTTAAATATGTTCTTGTATTACAGTTGTGGTTTACAGTAGTGGTTTCTTCCTCCTAACAAAACTGCAAGGTAAAAGACCATTTAGTCACACAAGACTGCTTGTCAGTAAAGAAAATAGAAATTTGCTTTTATTATAACCATAAAGAGGCATTAATTTAACAATTAGCTGTGCATTCAGCACTCATATGTATCTGTGCCAAATAAACTCTCTTCTCTTACTGCTAAAAAAAGAACACTCCTCAGCAATGCACAACCTGTGCTTACAGGATGTTTATTGTCTCTGTATTACAGTTATCTTGACAGACAAGCCTCAGGATACAGAATAAAGCTTTACTCTTGGACCAAAATAGGAGGCAACATTTTTATTTAAAAAAATTAAAAACAGCAAGTTTCTAGTCAGATAATATAAAGCATCTTAAATTAATCTTTTGAAAGTATTTGTACTATTTGTAAACGTAACTATCTGAAACTGTACATGTTTAAACAAATGTTCATTTAGCAAACAGGCTGTATAAACTGATTGCTCTTCTAATCCTTCCACCAGCTGTCCTAGAGCTGTCTGGGTACTGTAAGAAAAAAGATCCCAAGCACTAGAGAGACTACTGCCATGGTTTACCCTTCACATCTCTTCTGTACAATGCCTGTATTAAGTCAGTCATAACTCTGTACAGTGACCATGCAGTCCTTCTGAAAAACTTTATAAAAACCAAATATACATATATTACAATGCACTGGACATTATTTTACAGCCTGTATTTCTACATAAGTAAAGGGAGGAAGTTTTTCTCCTTGTTAGTTCCTTTACTTAATTTTTAAGGAGTCATGTAAGGTCCTGTAAGTACCATTTATGTATCTCAGCACCACTGCTGTAACACATGGTAGCTTTCAATCCTACCATCTTATACTCCAGCCTTGTTATTTATAACAGGACAATTATTAAATCAAAATACCACCGATGTGCAAGGAAATGTCTTCATATTCAAAAGTACAGAGCAGGTTTTATAAATAAGTTAAAAATACGTCACATCACCCATTACATTTTCATTTTGCAGTGCTGCACAACGAAGATTTACACACTGAGACACCCTGAAGTGTTCATTCCATTAAGGGTCAGGCATTTAGCACCCAGCTTTCCACACTAATGTCCAATTAATGCTCATTCAACAATGCTGTTTACCAGTTACCGAGTACTTATCCTCCCTTTACAATGCAGATTTGACAGCCTTGCACATCAAGTTTCAGGCGTCCCCACACCCCCTAATTAGCACTTTCTCCACTGCTCAGAGGCTGTGCAAGTTCTAGACCTCCTTCCCACTTTAAACAACGTGACATCACCATCAGATCTTGGGAAAGGCAAAAAAACCGACTCTGCCCTAAAATTAGGTAGCTGAAAACCTCAACGCTAAGCTCTGCTGTAAAGCATCTGAAAACATGCAGTTCCCTCAGAAACAACAGAAATTATGTTGCACAGCTTTCCACTGCAAATCCCAAGGATCTGAGACTCTTCACATGGACAAAGGCTAGAGTATGACACTTCAGGTCAGATCTCACAGATCCCAATCACGAGAGTGTAAGAAAGCCCATCCAGTGTTTCAAGAAACACTTCACATGTGGGAAATTAAGTTTTTCCCAAGCAAGAACCTCTGAATTACTTTCAAGCTTCTGGTGGATTACCAGGACTTTCAGGGAAGTTAAAGAAAAACTCAGAGCTTGCCTGCTTAAGTCAAATTGTCATACCACTGTGGTGATCTCCCAAGTCTCACATATATCTATTCCTGTTCTCATTTAATTCCCTGCACTGTATTTCCAGCATCTCTTTGAAAGTGTGACTTTCCATTGCATATATCAGCTCATTAAGGGAAAGCAAGAATTGTTTTTATATTTAAAAAAACAAACAAACAAAAAAGGTTTTCAATTTTGAAAATATCTGGAAAAGGCAGTAATTGAGCTTCCATAAGAGTGATCAGCAAAGGGGTTTTTGTTTCATTTTCTTCTGCCCACTGCTCAAGCCAGTGAACAGGAAGACCTTTACCAAATCAACAAACATGTTCATTTTGGGTTTTTTTCCCTAAAACAGGGTTAAGCAGCCTGGATAGTTTTGATGCAGACTGGACTGCACAGTGGGATCCTTTGTTTACTTCAAGCAAATGTCTCTGCATTCCCTTCACTGCCTGGCATTTGGCTGAAGCTTATTCCAAGCAGCCTCACTGTAGGGCTATTTGGACATCGACAACAGTAAGTTCACCTGAAAGACAAAATGAAAACCTACATTAGACAGAGTAGCCAAGTTTCAGAACTGATGGTTTAACCTTTAAACAGGATTCCTAGGAAGTACATTAATCAGAAGACAGTTACAAAACAACAGCTAAAATTTCCAGTCAAATGCCTACTCATAGGCTTTTTAAAATGCAACTGTTGACTATGCTGACCACTCATTTCAGCAGCCACAAACTACTGTGATAAGCTTCCTAAGATAACTTCAGCTGTTGTCAAGAAATGGCAAAAAACAGGCACACTGGCAAAAAATGTTACCATTCACCTCAAATATCTGAAACACATTTGGGATCCTTCACAGTACTTGTTTCTCATAGCTTACAATATGATTTCCCACACACTTCAGTTTGTAGGATCACTGATCCTAAGGTTCATAGGATAAACAATTAGAGGGAAGCCATCTCCTCCAGGATAACCCCACCTCCTTACGGTGCATCACTCCCACACAGTGCTCCAGGACAGTTATCACACCTTCTTGTGGCCACTCGCACTGCAGGCAACGTTCTCTAATTCATAAACTAGATATTTATCTGTTTGAATACTGGCATCCTGTGATAATCAGGATTCTACCCACATTCCCTAGACTACTAAGGTCAAAGCGACATTTTTAAAAGCCTACTTGGTTTCTGACAGAGAATCCTAATACAGGGAATTCTTAACCCAAATTATCTCTGAGACTAAAGATCACGTAGGGTTAAACTTCCATGAACATCTGCACATTTTCTCAGTACAATTCACTTTAAATATGCTCTAGTAATTCATTCTCGTGCTTCCTAAATGTAAAAGTTGCTGCCTTCTGTATTTGTCAAAAGAAAGACTGCCTTCAAATGCACAGGTTTTTTAAAGGCTTATTCACTGGCTTTGATACCTTTCCAAGAAGACAATGCCAGGAAATGGCAAGACTCTTCTACAATGCTGTACAACTCAATCCCCAGCAACATCTATCACCACTTTGGTTTAAGAAAATCTATCAAACATTCATTAAAAAAACCCAACCAAACAAAGTCCTCTCCTAGCTGAGAGTCTTCAGATCAGATAAAGCCCAAAGTTTAATCATCCAGGATTAAGGGGGATAAGAAATAAATAATGACTCTGAACATGGGAAGTATGAAAAATGAAAAAAATCAATGTTTATAAAAGCCAGTCATATGAAAGAGCAACTGATAAAATAGGGAGCTTCAATAGATACCTGTTCCATTGAAGGACAAGCTATGATCTGGAGGTCTTCATTACTAAATTCTTCCTTTAACAGAGCATGGAGTTTCTGGAACATTTGCTGAATGTTATTCTTTTAAAGGAAAGAGATAAAAATCAATATTAAAAAACACAACACCCATCTTAAACATGAGCCAGAACAAACACAATGTACACAGAATAGCTACTGAAGTGACCAGGCAGGGAGAAGCAGCCAAGCTTCAAGAACTTTTCTAAAACAAGCCCCAAAACAGCTACAAGGAATCCACATTAGTCATGAAATAAAAACTTCAGCTAATTTGTGCTAAAGTGAAACACTGAATCCTAAAGACTTAACCCGGAAGCTTAAAACTCAAGCTTGCCTCTTCTGGTGGTTTACAGCAGGTTTTCCACTGAATCTGTATCATCCTCTCTGCCTCTGGTACTCCTCCTAACCCATGCATAACTGATCAAAATTGACTGGTTTGGGGTAGGACAGAGTTAATTTTCCTTATGGTAGCTCATTTGGGTACCAAGTGGAAGATGTACACAATAAGAGCAGGAGCTACTTCCCTGTAATATGTGTGTTGTATAGCACAAGCAAGAGCAGTACAGATGTTTGGATTTGGCATTTTTAAGCTGAAGATATCATCATAAAACATCTACAGGAAAACAAGACAGCAGTACTCACCCTGACTGGCTTAAACAGAATTAATTCTGTATCTTTATTGGACAAGTATAGGGACATGCTTCGTAAAGTTGATGGCAACTTTGTTTTTATTGTCTTGTAAGTGGAAGAGACCAGATCGTTGATCTTTGCTGAAAGTTAAAGAAAATACCTTTAATAGGCTAAAATGGAGTTCTGCTCGCTCCAACCTACACTCCAGAAAATCACCTCTGCTCTCCTGGGGCAGATCATTACCACAGGTTTGAGTGGAAGGGAGAGAGGAGACGCTGGGCTGTGCAGTGTCAAACCCATCACAGGACCACAGCCTGCCAGGCACTGCTTCCTTTCCCTGCAGAAAATGCACCCACCCCATTCAGAGAGCTACCACATCCTCCTGAGGTTTCTGACATCGCAGCCCTCTAATAGCAATGAAGTTCTACATAGGCTCCCTCCCAGAAAACTTACCTGGAAAAGAACCTGCTGGGCAACAGTGCAAGTAAAGAGAACAGAATATCACAAATTCTCCTTACTGATCATAGGCCATGTCTGTGAGAGGAAAGGCTGTACAGAAATCTGGATTTTGAATTGACCAGACAAGAATTTTCTGTCGGACAAGACCTTCTTTCTTTATTGCTCGGAATTTTAATGATTTTACAAGATCATTGCTTAAAGGCCAGGGGAAAACACATTTTGCAGTTTTAAGGTACTGAAGTTAATATCCTATGTGGGTTTTTCCCCCCCACAACTTCAGCCTCTGCCACATCTAAATTTTCTGCCTAGTCCCACTTCCCAGAAAAATGACTCCAGGAAAGAGCAGAAGCTCTGCTTCGATCTGCTTCTACACACATAATTATCTCCAAACAAACACAAAAAATACTCCTGAAGTAGCGGAAGTGTTAAGTGGAAGCCTGAGTTAGCCCTTAAGAGTGTCTGACCCATGGAACAGCACTGAATTATGTATGAACATGGCTGGCTTTGCATCTTAAAAATATATGCAACAGAAGGTTCCAATGTATGATTTAGAATAATCAGATTTTTTCACACAGAAGCACAACTTTGTAATGAGAAGAGCAGAACAACCAAGGAGCATCTAAAACTGCTCCAAATGTTCCTATGAAGTGTTCACATTTGAATTTTTAAAAAAGAGGGTAACAAACCCAGATTCCATTTTTGCATAGTGACAGGAAAACTGAAAACAAAGTAAATACCAAACGTAGAGACCATAAGGGCATCAATGAGGATTCATTCTTTCCTACAAAAGCAAAAGCTTTATCATAACATAATCAATTAATTCCTCAAGCACATTCTGTATGCAGTTGCAGAAATGCTGTTTACATGCAAGAACAATCACAGCTTGAAAAATAGGCAAGGCATTCATCTACTGCACCAATTAAATACATATTCTGAAGTTTGTCAGGTTTTTAGAGCTGGCTTAAAACATTTCAAATAGCACACAGGCTAAATTGGAAGCTAGGATTTGCAAGAAAAAGACAGTTATTATATGTAGAATTTTTCAAAATCAATCACAGTCTCTCAGTCCAAGTTATTCTGACTACCTCTTCAGATTCCTAACAGTAACATGAATCTAAACCAAAGTAAATACCTGGTTGTGCCCAAGGTTGCTGTGAAAGGCTGTAATTGGGACCTCCTTGAGTGGCCATTGTTTTTAAAGCAGATACCTAAAACAAGTAAAATCAACAAAATGATGTTTCTTTCAGTTGAATTCACAACAAAATGACCAAGTAAAAATAGCACAACTCTCTTAGATACCACAGTGTACAGACTCTCCACTGCTCTGTCTCTTCTATGACCTGACTTAACAACACACAGGGGAAGCAGCTTGACAGAAATGCAATTCAAAATTACAACCGTGATCAATTCTTGAAAGTAAAATTCAAAATGGGATTAAATTTACAAAGATGCTTAGGCACCTAAGGACATAAAATCTCTAAAGAGACTTATCCTTAAGCAGCTTAGTCAAACTCCCCAGATTCCTAATGAATCATTGAGATCACTCAGACAAGCTATCAATCTCACCAGTTACCCATCTATATTTTAGGCATGCCATTGACCCCTATCCCAGCATGACAGGCATGAGTAAATTTAATACTGTAATCTTCTAAATTCTCAAAAAATCAGCAGCTGGGATATCAGCAGTCCATGCAATGCTGTAGCCCCAGTTTCTGAGAGGCCATGTCACTTATTCTCAGGACCTAAGGTTCAAAATAGATCTTGTTGCAAGGTTTTCTCGAGAGACCCAGAAATCCTGACCTCTAGAGCAGGTTCTAGAAAGGAATGTATTGTAACAAGACATCTAATACTCTAAGACCTCCCTCAAGAACACACATGACCCAAGACTGTTTTTGAAGGCTTACAAATGCAGTCAAAGTAGTTCCTGCAAAAAGAAAAGCTCCTGCCAACCTTCACCCATCTGTTACAATTCAAGGAAAAATTAAAGTTTCTTGGTCAAAGAACACAAGGGTTGCTTTTAAAAACAAACTACAACATGTTCCTTTAACCCACAGATCTCAAAAATACCTGGAAACTTGTTGTTGGAACTTAAAGGAAAGCACATTATCTTCAGCTAATCACACAGCACTAGCAGCTTGTCATATACCCAATTTAAATACCAATTCCCTTATCCTACCAGTACTTCAGTTAGGTTAACAAACACACAACACATTTGTACCTTTGTCATGAACTCCTCCAGCTGTTCTATAAACTGTTTGGTTTGCTGCTGAATAAACTGCTCACAGGCCGATTTCAGATGACGATCTACATCTTTCTTGGAGTCGATATAATGTTCTCTGATTTCTGGAGTACCCTTGAAGAGAGAATGACAATTCTCTTCTTTTTACTTTCCAGAGATCACCACGCACTTAAATGACCCAATTTTTCTTAATGCAATAAGACTCCACATTACCTCCAGTAAGAACTGTATCAAGGCGTTGTTGCTGTTTAGTCTAAAAAATCTTGAAACCGCCTTAGGATTCAGGATTTTAAATGCCGCATCTGTGAATCAGAAAGTTACTCACACTGTAAGTCAATGCCACTCAGGTCCAGGAACTACGAACTCCAATCACTCATTTATGCATAAAAAATGGCCCAGCATGAATGATTATGAGTGTAACATTAATGATTCCAGCCTTGCTCAGAGCACAGAAGCACACAAGGCCTCATTCACTACTTTTCAATGGCATCTATGGTACACCTGTACGTAACAGTTACACAGTCTAAACAGATAAATACATTACAAGAAACTAACAAGTTGCTGGTATTAACTGCAGTGCTATGAGCACAAAAACTGTGTGAGCTCTCCTCTTCTTGTTACTGTATCTCCAAGTGGAAGACTTTTAAATAAGCAATTTAAGTATTTACAAACAATATGCAAAATTTTGCACACATTGCCTGGGAAAACCAACTACAGTTGCATGAAATAACTTAGCCTTGGCACTTTTTTCCTCTGTGCTTAGCTGTTTTAGTTATAACTAAATAACAAAACATCAAGGTTGATAAACATTCATGTTTATGTACTCCACAGAAGTCTCAAGAAGGAAAAGCAACAATGTCTGTAATTAACACAAGATACTGAAATTACACCTATAGTCTTAACAAGACGCTGTCGAGCTGAAATCTAGTCAAATTGGGAAAAAGAAAATTGTTAGTTGCAGTATAGCTTTTTACCCTACTGTCAGCCATTTATCATCCTACACGTCCCTCTGTTTTTTTTTCATTTCAAAAGGAATTCTGCACTCTGTATAAAACGGGAGGAGGGAAAAAAGACGTAAGAATAAAAGAATTGCTCTCTGAGGTATCAAATAAAGAGAGAATGCCAAATATATAGGTGTGCAGGTTTTTCACTGAACTAAGAATCTGCACTCCTATGCAGTGAAAGGTGAACACAGAGCAAGACTGGTTTTGTTCTCTGCATTTTTTACCAGCAATTTGAGAAATTCCAAGGATTTCCCAAATTCTTGACTAGAAGACTATGAGCTAGTCTTTTTTCCCACCAAATATTTCAGTTACATGAACCTTAACATTATGCTACTTCAAAGAAATTGGGCAAAAGCATGACTTTTACAGTAAGCAGTACTGCTTCATCTGTAAATACCAAATTAAATCTTAAACCTGTGTGCAGGAAGTTTGACTAGAACACAGTAAAGCTATTAGCCATCTAATTTTTCTTCTACAACTCATCCCAAATGTAAAAGCCCTACTGGCATATGCTACAGCACAGTAAGAATTAAGCACAACATACATCCTTTCAACACCACTGCCACCACCATCCAATATAAAGAAAGTGTTTTCCACTACTTACCACTACAACCTGCAAAGCACTGGCTGGCACAGAAGTTTATTCCATTAAATGAAGATGGAGAACAAACTTGTATGTCAGCCAGGGCAAGACACCAAAAGGATGTATTTGCCCTTTAACCTCCAGTCAACTAGAAACCACTCAACAGGTAGGAGGTCTCATTGATGTTCAAATGCAACAAGTGAAATGGTTAGTGTAAGAAATGCTTGCTTCAGAGTTAAGACTGCAGCATATTAGCAGGAAAGAAAAGTTGTTTCTTCAGCTTTCTCTTCTGGAATGGAAGGAGAGAAAATTGACATGCTTCCAATAATTTTTCCCATTATCCTTACAGCTTGGGAAGTGCATGACAGTTCAATTTTGTATAGAGAGTTTTTTTCCTGAATTTTACAGGAGAACAATAGTACAATTTCAAAAACCACGAGCATGGCCACTACTTCTATTTTCTTGCAAGAGACATGCTTGCTACATAATACCATAATACTGATACTTTTTATTGAACTTGCAAAATGAGGAATCCTTCTCAAAACAAAAACCTCATTGAAAGGTTCACGTAATCTTAATTTGCTTTTCCTAAATTGACTACGTATTGTTAAATTCACCTGCTAAGCAGCAGTAAGGAAAGCTATTCCTTTAACAGGTCAGAAAAGAGGAAAGACATCCCTGTGCAATAGAAATGTAGATTACTTAGCTGTTCTTAAAAAAGACTGGATAAATGAGTTAGGTCAGCAGCAAAAGCAGGCAAACACATTTCATATAAAAATAAAGAATTTATTAGATACATCTTGAATTGCCCTGACTAGGAGAACAGTTTTGGCTTTTTTCAGAGAAGCTAGGAACAAAGCAAGAGATTAGAAAAAGCATACAGGTCATTGCAAGTGAACATAAAATAAACCCAAAATTTTTGCTGGCACAAAGGGAGGACAATCCCATCCCATTCTGTAGCAGCAACTGTTTAGTACCTCTAGTTTTCTTAAGGTCCAGGGAAATTTCCTTAATGGTGAAATCAGTGTGGAAAGGAGCAATTTGTTCACGAAGAATCAGAAGGTGTTTTATTAAGAAAAGTTGTCCATCAACTTGGGTCTACAGCACAAAAGAAAGAACATGCATTACATGCAAAAAAAACCCCCAAACAATTAAATGAAGAGCAAAGTTTCAACATTTCCACTTTTTTTAGTTAACAAGCTTTTTCCATTAGTCTGTAGTATCATTAACTACACTCTGGGATCAACAAATCCCACGTCTGTACTGCTCCTAATACACTGCACTACAGAAGGAGACTTTATTCCCATTTCTCAGAAGAATTAGATTACACAGCCATATTACTAAACATCCTCATTAAGTAAAGGCATCTACTATTTGAAAGATACAAATTTATCATTCCTCAGAGAGAGAATTCATATAATTTATAGTTGAAACACATGAGGTTGTAAATTTGTTTTCATCATAACAATGACTAAAAAAAGTTAATGTTCCTGTAATAACCTTGATCAACTGTGCTGTTCTGCAAAGGTTTTACAATGCATTTTTCCCATGTCATTAAACATAAAGCTCAGTTAATTTCTAAACAGTACAGCAAAGATACAAAGAGTAAAAGAAGGCCAAGTTCACACCATCAAAATGATCAGTTTTGCACTGCTTATTATTTTAGCTACATGCTTCATACTGCATGCTGGTTTTAATCTTTAAAGTTCATGGCTCATTGAGGTAAAAGGAGGAGGACTCAAATTTGCTTTTGCAAGCTGGAGGAAAACTTTCTTTGATATAATGTTAAATAAAACAGAAAAGAAGAAATCAGATTTAAATCTGCAGTTTCAACAAACAGAAACTTCACTAAAAGTGAGTGGTGGAAAGGGCTTCTTGAGTTTTTTGGGTTTGGCTCCTTTTTTCATTCTTATATGCAACATTTCACCAGATAACATTAAATACACATGCATCAAGAACAAAGTGGTAGAGACCCTAGTTCTGGGCCAACCTATTCAGGGTTTATTGCAGGACAAGTTTCATTCTCTGCAATAATTTTAATTCAATGCTGGCCAGGCACACAGTGCTGGAATTGGTGTTTAACAGCAGAATTCTGAATCAGTTGCACAGGAAATAGTTAATCTGCTCCAGCTAAAGGGCAGCAGAGCTTGAATTTCTTTTGAAAGATACAAGGTTTAACAGCTATTACTCAAAGGACACTCAAAAGGGATACTTTAAAACAGATATTTCCAATCAGAACTAAAACCTTTTTCATTACTAAATATTTATTGTTTCTAATAATCCAACAATTTTAGCCAACTAATACTTTTTTTTTTTCATTCACTTCCTGGCTGTTAGGAATTAGCAAATTACTACAGGATTTAAAGGAACTGTAACAGGAAAAAGAAAGTTTACTCCAACTACTTAAACACAGGTAAGGTTTAAATGACTTGATGAATCTGCATTGAATTCTGTGCAACAAATGAGATCAAATCTTTTGATAATAAAGTCCTGAGCAGAGAACACTTAAAACTTCTCCCCAGTGAACATAACTTAGAAAGCTTCTTGAAAATTCAAACAATGGAGGCAGAGAAAAAGAGAAAACAGTACCAGGCAATGAAAATAAATACAGAGAGCAAAGTCCTCTATTAGAAATTTCTCTTTAGGCATCACTTCACTGAATTCCCATGAGTTAGAGCAGCCTGTAAACACGAATGCTATGATCTGTATTCCACCTTTTCAGACAGGCTAGCATGTGAATCATTATCTTTGCCCTGCAATACATTAACCGTAACTAAGAACTAGCAAATCCATGAAGTCTCTGGGGGCAGAGCAACATGCTTTAACTAAGATTTTAACAGAATTCTGAACTGCTGCTTCGTGACTTTAGATATACAAGGGGCTGGGGGCTGTGGAAATCATACCCAAAGCACAGATTCTGACCTTGTTTTTGCTAATGGAATCAGCAGCTCCCAGCAGCGACTGGATGCAGGCAGATAAGGCCTCTTGCGATAATCCCTGAAAGACTGCCCTCTGCAGGGAAGAGGAAATCAGACCAACAAAGGAGGTGTCAGCAAAGCTTAGGCAGAATTTTAAGAGATGCACTTTGCGAGAGACGTGTTTCCCAGCTTATAAAACCCCGGATTAACTAGCTACAAACATGTTGGCTAAATGCAGTGACACAGGATGGAGTTCTCACATACAAAAGCTCGCTACAAGCCCTGGGCCGGATGCAGGTACCCACGCAAGCATGCCCTGCTCACCCTCCAGCTCTGGATTGGCACCTGGGTAGCGACATGGTCACTGACACCTCACACATTCAGAGCCAACAGCATGAATGGTGTGTGCTGGGTAACCTGACCAGACACTTCTTTCTGTCAGGGTGACTACCTGTGCGTGCAAGCTACATCTGCAAGAGACACGAGATCACCCCAGTGAGCTTAACCTCAGGCAGACTCAGATTACCTCACATTTGTGACAGCTTAGTAAACAAACATGACAGCTGCCATGGCCCAGGGGACACGGAACAAGTCCTTAAGTGGCAGCAATATGATCCTACGGCTGAGCCAGCCATATAGGAACACAGCTCGCCCCCACCAGCACAGCAACCGAGCACAGGAGAGCCCTGACTGCCCCAGACTTGCCAGCACCACTTCATTCATGTCTTCCCTATCTACAGGGTGCAGGCAAGGGGTACAAGTTCTGCTACAGTGTCTCAAGGGAAAACAAAATTAACCTCTGTGCAGACACACTGTAAGTGAGCCTTGCAAACAATGCAGAGATCACCTCATTTACAAAGGTCTAGCTGAAAACAAGGACAAATATTCATCTCTCTTTAGTGGGATTGATATTTTAAGCAATAACACATTAATATTTTCCAGCTTCTTTCTTAGCAATAGCATCTTGGCAGGAGTTTCATGTAACACCCATCAAAGATATTTTGATATCCATTAAATGTATCTAATAAAGATACAACACATGCAGAAAAGCAAAAACATTTCCATCAGTTTCCTCAGACATTTATCAGCCTTATACGCTGTTAAGTGAGCAACACAAAACAGATTCCAATGGGAAAGTCTTAAAATGTGTTAAGTAAACACTGCTTCTGCTTGTGCTAGACATGAAGATTTCCACTGTCTTACAATTTGGAAATGTGTTCCTACATTTTGGAACATGAAGAGATGTGCCACAAAAAAAAATACAGAACATTTTCAAAACGTGGAAGAGTAGAATCACCATTTTTAAGACCAGAGACATCACATAAACACATTCACCCAGTAATTCCAAGAATAAGATCATTCCCTGTAATTGACCCAGAACTTTCTATTTGTTCTTGTCCTATTCAATCCTCTGCTTTGGTGAGACCAGTATCTTGAACATCAGACACTAAATTATTTCTGTAACAGCAAAAGCAATAGATGTACAAATCAGTGCCATTTTTCTAATTCTACAGATATAAAACTGTCTTGGAAATAATGACCTAAATTTGTCAGTTCACTTGTTTTACATAAAGATGGCAGCAGAAAGACCAAGACATTAGAAGCCAGTAATTGTCCACTCTTAGTTTATATTAAAATATTTAGACATGGTGCCCTATACACTTTTTAACTTCACCTAAAAAATTATATAAAGAAATTTTTGCATACATCTATACATCTGTACAGTTTGGAGAGACACACTAGAGTCCTTCTGACAGTAGGATACCACATTCCATGCAGATCTGCAGGTGAAATTGTGCTCTGATGCCTGGGATTAAGGGATTCAGCTGAACCTGTTTAAAAACAAAATACACACATGAAAAAGTTGCCCATCTGTCCTTTCAACCAAAGGAGACTGTAACACTGACTGCATTTTATACTCTCTACACAAAAATATGACATTTCATTTTACCCGAACAGTTTAATTTTTTTTCCTTTTGAGCAGGTCATTACTAGATTCCTGATGTGAACAGGGCACTAGCCTGTGACAGACACGAATTTGCTTTCAGGTATGACCCAGCTTGACCTTTCTTAATGAGTTAGTTTTACAGGCATGTCTCCAATGAAACTCCCACTCAGCTAAAGTGCTGAAATGATAAACAGCTACCGGAAAAAAAATTGCACAGGAGAAAAGAGGAAAAAGAAATGGTTAGAGTTCATGGAATTACAGGAAATCTTAGGGAAAAAACAGAAAAAAGATTCTCTTTTATTTCTTCAAGTTTTCCTTGCTGCTGGGGATAATCCTACATGGATTAAACAGCTGCAGAAAATACAGGGTTTAAACATCATTTTAATAACGGTAAAAAAAAAAAAAAAAAAAAAGAAAAACCAATATTGTCATGAGGTTGTTGCAAACATTAAAAAGTGCTCCTCCTGGGTAATCTTCATAATAATTCTGTATGCTCAGAATGGATTTTCACAACACCTGACAGACAGAAGTGTTTTCATTTTGTCGTTAAATCAAGCTGGGAAACAGCAGAGTCAATAGCATCAGAACTCTGATTCCAAATACCAACCATTTAAAAAAAGTTAAATTTTTGTAGTTTCACCTACTGATGGAAAATGCACCCGTGTTTATGTGATCAGTTTAGAAATCATCTGAAATAATCCAGTAGTATCTTTCTACCTTTTGCAACTATAAATTTATTGTCACAGTAATCAGAAAGCCTGTAAAATATTATGCTATCAGTTTGAGGCTCCTAGGCTATTTATTAGTCACTTCAGCTACTCCTGCAGGTACTGAAATGGGTGAGAGGCACCTCTGAAGGCAAATAATCCCAACTATCTCAGACATGTATCTTCAAATTATACCATACAGGTTCCTTCCATTTCCTGGGTGCAGGTGAGTTTTACAGGACTTGCAAATTCCATACACCTGAGGTAAAGTATGATTAACTCAATGGGATTTGTGGAGATCAGCTGAAAACACTTCTGCAGACTTTCCAAACCAAAAAGCAAGAAACTACCATGTAATCAAAAGGAACACAAGAAACAAGTGATAAAGAGCTGAGAAAGATGCTGCTGGGGAAATAACACTGTGCCACTCTGAACAATGATAAAATAAAAGGAGAAATTCTTCATGGATCTTCGAAAGTAAATTAAAAATTTGTAACACTCAAATGACTGCCATCAGAACAGCCACATTTTCTGAAATTTTAGTCCAGTTTGCTGTAATTTACAGACACATGGGTCACACATTTAAAATGTCAAGGACTAAATTCTGAATTATTGTAAATAACGATAATTTAAGAGACGTGCCTGACACACCAAATCACCTTTCTCATCTTACGACAGCTAACAAACAAAAGCATCCTCAAGTACACATCTTGATGACAGGGATACTTTTCAGTGGAGAATACAAAAGCTCAGGTTTATCTAAAGTACAATAGAAGCTGTTGACTGCAAAAGTAGTTGCTTCACATAATGGACTGCACTGGAAGCACAAAGAAATGGCACCAAAAGAACAAGATTAGGCTGTTTCTCATAAAAAATACAAAACTAAAACTTTGAGTCAAAGTTCACCTTTCAAAATCGCTTATGAATTTGTCTAGGAAAATAACCCTTTAAGATACATGCAAGTTTCTCACAGATGGTTCAAGTTAATGCGCACATTCCATGAGCTTTATGCATTAATTTGACAATATGAGATGTATTTCATACCAGATTTAACTAAGCTGGAGGATTCTGGATCTTCTAGCCGGACATCTGAAAATGAAGCTTCAGATGGCAGCTTCTTCTGTTCCTCTTTCAAACTCTGTGCAATTTGCTGCAAAGAAAGATACACAATAATATTTTAATATCACATAACACTGCTTCGGTTACAACAGATAAAGGCATACTGAATTGCAAAATAAATCAGCTACACTCAGCTCCCAGTGTTTCAAAGACTTTTAGAAGAAATAGGCAGATGTTTCCAAAACAGTAGCAGAAATATTGCAATACAATAAAGATTCACAAATATGTATCTGTGTAAAGCACTGTTCTTTCCATTTTGCCTGTTTTACTGATCTCTCAATGATGACCTATAAAGCCACTTGGATATGAATGACCTATAAATAATGACCTATAAAGCTACCTAGAAAAAAAAGTTCAAAATAGGGTAATCCAGTTCAACACTTACTTGGATTTTAAACAGATCATTTTTTATGGCTTTATTTCCATAAATGATATGCACAGCTGGCCCAGAAGTACTCTCAAGTTTATTCCCTGCAGGAGTTCAACCAAAAGCCTTCCCATAACATTACTCAACATTTCCACACTTCAACCTTTTCCACTACTTGGTCTGCTTCAAAGCAACAAGAGGCAGTGAGAATGGGCAAAGAACTGCATTAATATTTGAGCAGAACAGCACAAGAAACGCTTCTGCCCTGTGCTTTTAACATTTTAATAATTCATTTACTAAGACAGAAGGTCTCTCTAAATAGCAAGGTTTTGAGGTTTAAAAGCAATCAAGTAGCAAAATGAATCTCAAACCAGGCTAAAAATGAAGTCTTATGAGGACATATGAAGAGCAGCAAAATTTCTCAATTTGGAATGAACTTTCTCATCCTAAACTGAAGGGCCATAGGACCTTTGTTAGAAAAAAAGGCCTCATACAGACCAAACAGCAGAATCACTTGCCTAAAGATGCTTATCAGCTCTTAAACTTTCAGTATAAAGAGCATGTACACAACAAACTCGCTAGCTTCAGGGTTTAAAACCCTAAGCCCACAAAGTTGCCGAAGTACAAACTGTAGCACAATATAAGCTTTAGATGTGTATAAAGACACTATCATAGCAACACAAGTTCACTACTGATAATTTTCTCACAGTGTGTTGTCTGTTTGCACGCAAGAATTGAGCACAGTAAGGTACAGTTACACAATGTTAATTTCTTTCAGGCCATAGCAAAATACATGTATTTTAGGTAGGTATGTAGGTAGAGGGAAGAGAGAGATTAGGTAGATAGATAGATAGATAGATAGGACAGATAAGATAGAGAGACAGATAGATAGCCAGAGAGATAGCTTCTGTATTTTTTATAAGTAATATTCTGATTCTGAAGTCAAACAGTCAAACAGCAGCTTCTCTACCAACTGGTCGGCTGGAACTAAGTCCTACAATTTTCTAAGCATCACCAGCTATTCTGGTGCAGCAAGGTGGAAAGCAGAATACAGCAATAAAATTTGGATCTTGCCAGTCCATGTTGGAAAGGCCATTGTCAGTCACCTAAGTCTTTTGACAGGTTTCACATTATAAAGTGAATGGCAATAGTCACTTGGAGGGGGATTTTTACTATGCTTTACTGCTTCCATGCAGTCTTCATGCAGCTGCAGCTTGTTCTAGTCAAAAACTCATGAAGGGTTTCTCATTGGGCATTTATTTATTTGAGAGTTGTTTCATTCTGAAACTTTCATCATTATAGAATAATCCTTTAAAATAAGTAGAATTAGTTTGATCCATTTCAACAGAAACATTGACACAAAGGGCTTGGAATGACTAAAAAAATGGCTAATACCAGTAAGAACTTGAAAAAGGCTTCTGGAAGCCATTGATAGCATGTTGAATTATCTAAAGCAAGTCTTCTCTCACACTGCCTGAGCACAGGGTACACACATGCCTACCAAAAGCTAGTTGACCAGTAATTCTGAAAACAAACTTGCAGCTAACTGGGACTGCCTAAAGCTTCTCTTCAATTTCAATTCTCAACTAGAAATACAATGGGTGTTATGAATGTAAATAAAAATTCAGAACCTTCAAGTTTTAATAAAACTGTTAACTGTGAGAACTATTGCCATTGTCACTAAATTTGACATAAAATGTTGATATCTAGTTTAGGGCCATAATTTAATCAGCAGGTGTCAATTTAAAAATGCCAGTAACACTAGACACACCTAGGAACAGGAAAACCCAAGCTGCAAGGCACCGCCCCGCACAACTTCATATACTGCATGTACAAAGGCAAGGACAGTGAAAAAGCTGAGGCTGTACCTCCATCATTTCCAGCTTGTCAGGATAGGCGAGATCGCCCGGCGCAGGCTTGTAGCCGGTGATGTCAGTCTGAATGTAGATATGCGTCCGATAGACAAGGCGCTCCTGCACATCTTCCAGCATCTGCTTGACACCAGCTGCAAATGCACCCAGTTGTTCAGCTGGCAAAGGTAAGAAAGGGCACAAACTTGTCAACTACAAAACAAGCTTACAGAAACACAGGTTTGAAGTATCACATATAGGACCATAAAAACCTGGCTTGCTGCAGATGGAGTCGGGCTATTTTTGGGACAGCGCCATGCAGACAAATCTGTGACAAACAAGGAATTTACTGAACTCCATGTTGCAGTTGCTTTGGTTCCCTAGATTTTTATTAGGCTATGAAAATGCAACCTCACACTGATGACATCAGATGCCCTGTTAGAATTAAGGGTTCTAATTATTTCAGACCTGGGTACATTAAGTGGAATTTTTGTGGGAACAACAAAGCAAGGTGGTTTTAGTTCTATCACGGCCAATACCCATGGTGTGACTGCTGGGAGTTGATAAAAATAGATGAACCAAAGCAGCTCACATCAAACTTAAGAATTATTGTATCAGCCCAAATTTAAGTAGTAGGAAGACACTTCTTATGATAAGCCAAAAGATTAAGTCAGCAAGTTTTTGCTCATTCCCAACAGTGTTACAATTGTACTTCCAGGAAAGTGAACAGTTCTTCATGATTATTGGCACAGCTTCAGCAACAAAGAGCTACACTGGGTGATATACCAGCTACCAAGGATGATTTCTGTTTATTGCCTGGTGCAATCCCAGTGAAAGGATTCCATTATGCACTGGTCATACTATGAAAGGAGACACCAGGTCAGCTCACTTCTATGAGACCTTGAGCTCTGCATACTTACAAAACTCCAAAATCTACAGTGCTACTTAACTCCTCTGCTGAAATTAAAATTTCTAGTCTGGGAAACATGACATTAAGGAGAATTGAAAAAAAATCAGTTTGCATTCCTTTGTTTTATCATCATTATGCAGAAAGCTTTACAAGGATGATGGCTTAACAGGGCCAAGTGAAGCAATTCATTCATTTGAAAAGTTAATTTAAATCAACCCTGGTGCATGATATGCACTGGGTGGATGCCTGCTAGCATTTGTACAATTCAGAGAAAACACGACTAACATCAGTACATTACTTCAAATGACGCTACGCACAGACCCAAAGATACAGACTTCCATTAAATGAAAAAACATACTTAATTTTACACAAACATGTCAAAGATGAGGTTAGGTTAAGATCCACTAGAAAGAAATAAGCATCTAGAATTTCTGACTACGCAATAAAATAATTTTATCAATTCAGAAGACACTTAAAACAATCATCTTCAATCTATGAGTTACCGTTGTTCTGTACATGATCCTCAAGCATCTCATTTTTGAGAATCCCACAGAGTTCAGAAAGTGTCTCTAAGTGAATCACATGGATAATCATTGGCCTCAGGACATCATACAATGAAAGACACAACTTCTCCAAGAGTTCACTATGAAAGAAAAATAAAGCAAAATACTTTCAGGATCCCCCAAAAGCAAAAGAAAATTTTATCACAAACACAGATTATTTTGTGGCAAAGATATTTGAAAGGAGGGTGAGAAAACAAATGTCATAGAAGACTTTAGACAAGACTTTTAAAAACATAAACCCACTATTTCCTAAAAAGTAGGAAGTCTTCCTTTTAAAAGATGTGGTATACCAACTGCTTAAAAATGGTGTTACAACTTTTAATTATTTTTAAAATAAAATTTTAAAAACCTGAATAAACCAAACAAAAAGCCTACACACACCAACCAAAAACACAACTTGTCACAAAGGGAAGATGCTGCAAACTGGTTTACCTGGCTTCTGTGTAAAAAAATGCTCCTGCTGAGCTCAGAATCATAATCCAAATTTTCCCTTGAGAAAAGGCTCAACTGGTTCCAAGTACTCAACAGTGTACTAGAACCAGCAGTACAGAAAAGAGGGTGCCGGAGGAGAAGCTTGGTAATGAGAAGTAACAGCTACCAACATCTCACAGCACACTTTCCAGTCCAACTGAAGTTACGACATCAATGCAGTGACACACCGGAAATCCCACTGAAATTTAGTTTTTTCTTTCACGTTTGAAGTGGTGCCTATCTCAGTTAAGACACCAACAGCACTCACTCTAGACATTTTTGCCATTCGCAATGCTCCCTTCACTAATCACATACTAGGCACTAATGCTATTGCCTGTAGCTGAAAATTCAAGTAATTTCCCAGTTAAGACTTGGAAATATAAACATCAAGAACATTCAAGTAATCACAGTGCAATAAAGATATTGAGTTTATTGCACCATTTGTTTTTTCTAATTCATGAAGAATGTCTATTAATAGGAAAAAGACACTTCAGTTCCTCAGACAGGGAACAAAAATGCTCAGCTGAAAGAATACTCAGAAGAAACATTGTGAATGCCTCTTCCTTTGCATCATACAGCACTATAAGCAACTTGATAAAACAGTAACTCTCCGTGTTAAAAGCAGGAACAAGAGAGAAGTTTCACCAGCCTTATTATTAAATACAATACTCAATCTCAGGTCTCTACTCTTGAGTAGAATTTTGGTAAACTCTAATCTCTACATAGACATCTGGCTGAAATGTTTTCAGAGCACCTTAGCACAGCAGAAAAGAAAATGAGGCTATGTATTATGCTAAGAGAAACCTAACAAAGTAGGTACTATTTGAAACATTTTTCTAAAATATTTTATTTAGATGTAGGCAAAATAAAAATTATTTATGGAGAATGGGAACTATCAGATTTGCTTGAAGAAAAAGAAAACAAAAGAACAGCAAATTCTGACGCTTAAAGTGATTAAGCTGGTTTTTTGTCTTGTTAGTTCTTACCAAGCCACTTGAACACAGCCCTGTTTACCATATAATATTGTCTGGTACATCACAAAACACTAAATACAACATGCAGTAAAACAAAACCAGCATGTACCACCTACTCCAGTTTTGGTGTCGGTTTTGTGAAGAACTCATTGTAAAGCTGGTGTTCATCCTGGCATACATGGACCATAAAGGCACAACCACTTCGTACCTGTATTCACAGAAATACACATACTTGATTATTAAATTCTTTTCCTTGCATCAGTATCACAAGAGATATTACAGGTATTATTACTACATATTATATATTGTGTTGTGATTATTACAGCTATGATTAAACTGAAGCTTTGTAAAATTCAAAAGTAATGAGATGAACTCTAAGACTATGGGCTGAAAAGATGTTACTAGCCAAATAAAAGCTCACTGTACAACTTCTGTCCCTTTTTTGTTTCTGAAATTTAAGTAACCACATTTTATGCTTCTTTTTTATCCTCCTCCCTCTGTGAGGTTTGTAACAAGGTGGAGTTTTTACAGAAACAAAACATCTATGGCTTGAAAATATTAGTAGAATGTTAATGATTCACAGACAACAGTAACAGTTCTACATGTAAATGAAATTAAGTAAGTTCATTTTACCTGGGGGAGAGGGGATTAAAACATCACAAAACCCACACAACACTTGACTATTTTACCTACCAGAGCACAATGATCTCTGTTATTCTGACTGGTTAATTCTGTAACAGTGCTAGCGATACTTGGACCAAGCAAAAGCTCCCGCTGGTCAAGGTAACATTGATGGATTTCATTGAGAACTTGCTGATACCTAGCCAAGAAATTAAAACAGTAACTGCATTCTGAAGATCATTTTCTGACACACATAAAATGCATTCTAACACCCTCTTTAGGTCTACATAATTTCAATTTTTAAAACTTTCTTTTAAACAAATAATTTGTTTGACAGTACTTAAACAAAAGTAAATATTTCCAAAACTTAAAACTGTTGAAGATAAATTATGTAGACATACTCACTCTGGCATTCTTTCAGATCTTTGCTCAACTTGTTCAATAAGAGTCTACTCAAAAAAAAAGAGAAAGAAGTATTATCAGTAAATTACTTTTTGTAGTAACTGGGGAAGAGTTTGTAGTATTTTTCCATGGATACAATATTCAATCTTTGGACATTCATATTTGCACAATATGCAATCCTTGCAATCACATTAATAAATTCAAGCCTCATTTTCATAACTTCCTTTTTAAAAGTTAGTCACCAGCTACTTACTCTGACTTTGGGAGCAGCTGCTCTGAATTTCACATAAAACAGCGTGAAGGCATTGTCAGAATTTGGCACAGCTGAAGGATCCTGAAAGAAGAGATGAGTAATTGGTTAAAAAGCAAAATACTATATTTGGCTTCTAGTATATAATGGCTGAGATAATTAGGCTCTAAAACAGAGTATTGGTTCTTTATGCTTATGCTTTCAGTGGAACAGCTCTTTGCCACTTCCCACCAACAAAGGCGTGCTGGTTTCAGAATTCAAAGTCAGATGGAGGAACAAAATCCAACTCAAGAGTTTCATCCAACAGCCCCTACAGGAAAGGAACATTTTCAGTAATTATGACATTCTCCATAAGAGATAATTTTCTCTGGACCTGTCAGAGTAGTACTGATTGTTGGTCCTTGATACATAGTACTAAAATGGAACAAATTTCCCTTTGATCTGCCAGTCCCAAGGCAGAGAAACTGAGTTTCAGCTTGTATTCAAGCTCCAACCAGAACAGCAAGTCTTGAGGCAGCACCCCCTACAGCTCCCCAGCCCAGCGGGGCAGACACCTCGAACTTAGACAAATGATAGCACTAACAAAGTGTAACAGAGACCAAATTTCCACACCAAGCTTTCTTCCCCTTATCCCTACTGAAGCGAGAGAGAAGAGATGGTCTTCTTTAGAAACATGATGGGGACAGGAAATCCACCATCCCCACCTCCTATATTCATCCCTGTGAGCAACCTCATCATTCTTCTACGAACATACATCAAAACCTCCACTCATATGTGTGCATCATGAAAGAACATCCAGATCTCAGTCCCTTTTCAGTCCTGACAGTCTTGCTCTGTTACAATAGGAAAACTCAACACTGATCACAACTGAAAAACATTGGTCTAGCACTGCACTTCTGGCAGAAGGAGCCATTTGATTTTTCAAAGTATACAAAATATCCACAAAACCCCCATGTACATGGGAAGGAAAAGGTCATCCAACTTTTAAAAGACATATCCTTCCTGACTTAAAATTCCTAAGTATCAATTCATATCCAGAAATTACGCTACACACTTCTTTCTGTAGACATGCTTATTATCAGAGATGTTCAATTTTGTTTAAATTCAGCTAAGTCAGGGCAATCCATTGGCATCAAACCAAGCTAGGACACCTTTTTTTTTTTTTTAAATAAAACCTAGTTTTGTACCGAACATGAAAAATGTTCAACGCCACTTAACTCCAGGAGTTAGATCTTCTCTCCAGGAGTACCCTTTCACAAGTTTCCATGAACACTGCCTAAAATTCCCTTCTTTTAGGTGTGCCAGTTCTCAATTCTAGCATCTTTCAGTTTCACTGATTATCCCTCAGGACACCACGTTTGCCTGTAATAGAACCAAGCACAAGGTACACAACAATTATTTAGAGGAAGAATCGAAGTGCATAGAAGAGACATTCCCCTCTCCCCTCTGCTTTGCCAGAATACTGCAGCATGAGACTATCAACATTATAATGACACCAAAAAACCTTCCTGCTCACATTTATGCCCAAATCTCACTGGAGTGAGGGGGAGTAAACACCTGGGACAGGGTATCTCTTCCCTGGGACACTCTAGAATCATTGTAAAAATTTTAAAATGAAACAAAGAATACTGGCAAAACTAACAGGAACCTGGCACAGCTGTTATCTGCAGCTACACAAACCACTGCAGAATAAATGAACATTGAACATGACCTAGAGCACCCAAGAATACTAACTGGAACGTAATCCTGAAACGATCATGGCATGAACTCAGAGTTGTGCCTTACAATTACCATCCGATAACACCCAGCTCCTGAATACTTTTTTCAAGAATTCCCTTCAATCCCTCTCTGTCTCCAAAGCAATCCATCTCCAAAACAAAACACCACAGTACCTCTATCTCTCTTGTGTACCTTCCTCATTTGGCAACAGACTAACAGCCAGTTCAGAGCCCCAGTGCACACTCTGGTTCAGGAAAGCAAACAGTCTGGCCATCTGGTGTCTCTATCACAGTCCTTCATCCATCCCTGGCCTTCACTAGCTTACTGCTCACCTACATCAATTCACCAGCATCACCTTCTTCAATTTCCATCATTTTTTAATTATTACTTTCAAATCTTTTGGATCACTAGGTCTCTGTCATATTGAATGTTGAACAACCTACACAAACACCATAGCACTGACCTATTTTCACAAAAAACTGCTGACACATTCCACCCTCAAAAAAATAAAAAGAGAACTCTTAGATATTATAAGAGACATTTCAGTACAGCTCCACTTCCCACTTTCTGATTCACCTTACCCTTTTCATTAACTGGGTTGTGAGGTTCTGTAGTGTATTCACAGTGTATGTCTTGATAAGGTGCATAGCTTTAGAAAGGCATTGTTTAAACTTAGTCAAATATACAGGATAGTCTTTAAAATTTGGCTGAAAGAAAGAAAAAAAAATCCATTTCAAATAGAAATAGTAAAAGTCAAAAATTTATCCAAACTTGAAATACTCACATAACTAGCTAGCTTGTAAAACTAAAAGCAGTATTTTACAAAATTAAGCAGAATAGTAAGTATCTTCAGTAAAAAATTCCTAAGTTTATAAAGCACAATCCTTAACTTCTTCCTGTATTGGCAAAGAAAACTTCTTATAGGAAAAAAAAATTAAAAAGTATGAACACATAGTTGTGCCAATTCAACTAAAATTAATACAGAATGACTTACATGTGATGAAATATATGCAATACAATCATCAAGCTTAGCCAGCATTGGAATGAATCCTTCACTGTTCACAGACAGCGTAGGGGAATTCAGTTTCTTTGGAAAACAAGACAAAGCATCATTGTAAGGAACCTAAATACATTACTGTTGGTGACTAAGTTCAAAAGACCAGTATACTTTCATTTTCTAAGACTATTAACAACAAAATAATACTTACAGTGTTGATATTTTCCAGCTCATTAAAGTAAGAAAGTTTCTGCTGGATGTTTTCAGCTAGGTCAACAAGTTCTGACTATTAAAAAAACAATAAATAAAAGGAAATCATCAACCTAGTATGTAGCTTAAATATATATATATATACACACACATATATACATGCATGTGTAAAATTACTAAGCCTTCCTTTCAGCTCTCAGCACACATCATTGTTAAATAGTTCCATGTACCTAGCAACTAATTAAGCAGAACAAAAGATGCAGAATACAGCAGAGCTCTCTTGTTCTCTTACCTGAGACTGACACATTATTTTCAGTAGTGTGTTTAAAATAATATATACTACAGGTTTGTCAGTATCCCACAGACAATGCTGCATACAAACAGCAGTGCTACCATCAGTATTATGGAGAATTGTAGAAATCCTGTCTCTCAGGATTGGAGTCTTATCCAGTCTGACTATAAAAAAAACATTCGTTGTACCACTGTGGCACCAGTTCATTAGGAAAAAGAAATTATCAGGGAAACAAGCTCCCAACTTTAAGGATCTTGCAGTAACCAGTTCAAAATACTTCTGCAAGTGATATGAATTATTAATTCCAATACTGTTTGCACGTGTTGGGCATCAGTTATAAAAGCTGCCTTCAGCTAGCTTTTCATTAAAGCATATACTGACACATACCGAACATTTTACTGCAGTGCCAGACACCCCCGTTGCAGGTGAAACACACCCAAAAGATTAGATCCAAAGCAAACAGATGGATTGTTACCACAGCTCACATGTTTTCCCAGCCCAAGAAAAAGGAACTTTCATTTAAGATGTCTTAGTAGTCCCCAGTAATCCTTCCATCAAAGATTACCTGCTCTTTCAAAAGCTGTTCACAGGCCTCATGCAGTGTTCCTGTCTTTGTGGACACAAAAAGATACTGTTTTTGCAGCGACTCCAGGTGCTGAAGGGCACTATTCACATCATTCAAGATAGCATCACACTGCTCCTGAAAGCCAGACAAGTAATCCCTCATCTGTCTAGAAAAAAGAGAATCAACAGATAACAGAAGTAAAAATATCCCTTTCTGTACTTGCAAATCCAGCTGCCTGCAGGGACACTGCCACCACTTTTCTCACTCTAGGAATAAGAGACCACTTGCATCAAGCAAGAGTGCACAATAAGCAGATGTTTCATCACCTCAGAAATAACAGAGCTGATGGGTCTGGAATAGGCACTCCATTTCCCTGACATTCCTTGTAGCAAGCCTACCTAGAAAGCAGCAGCTTGTACCACAGTTGGTCTGGTGTACGTGAATACTGTCTAAATGGGCACCATAAACACAGTGACTTCTGCAAGCAGCCTAATTCTACCTGCCTATATCCCAACAGGGGTGATAATTTGGGTCTCTTCTATATAATTTTCAGTTTCCATTTAGAAATTACTTTTTCTCTCCTGAAGTAGCTAAAATTATCTAGAGGATTCAAAACTTACTGTGAGGACTGAAAGAGGCTTAAGATGAAACAGATCCAGTGTCTAATGCCACCAGAATTGTCTAAGGCTCAATGCAGACAAAAACTCTAAATGATAAATAAATGTTATGTCAAGCATTCAGCTTATCTAAGTATATTAAAAATTAATTACTCATCAGGGTCAGATAAAGCTTCTGAGTTCTACTTTACCACTTACAAAGCTGCAAGTAAAACAATTCCCTGTATCCATGTGCAACAGGCAAAGCACTCATTTATTTTCCTCCTGCAGACAGTAGCATACTGGCCATCCTACAAACCACTGTGTGCATCACAGCACACTTGAGCACCTGTGTGCACCCTTATGAACATGTCAGCTGACAAAGTGCAAGCCTGCTACTCCTTTTAGGTTCTTACTGATCAGATCACGGGATCAGTATACGCCTCACCCTCTGCTTTTAAGAAAAGTCATGTCCTCAAACGTCAGAAAAAAAGAGAAAGAAACAGCCCAAAAACAAAGCAGAGAAAAAACAGAACAGGGAATAATACAGCAGCATCTCTTTGTGGCCAAGGGCAAGTTTGGGAAGCCTCAAGACAGAAGCCAGTTTCCATAAAAGCCACCAGCAGATCTAGCTAAGCCATTCTGCTGTGCTTCAGACTCCCAAGGAGTAACAGTCAAAGTCAGTGCAAAGAAGTTCTTCTGAGCCTGATGGGGAAGTCAGTTACACAAAAACAGATGAGAATGGCAAGACTCAAAACTGGAGCTGAGCAAAGTGTCAAGGAATGCAGGGAATGCAGATACAGAACGACAACCATAGTCAAGGGGGTGCAAAATGGTGAGAACAGAAATGACCACCAGCCACATCTGCTTACACAGTCTCACCCTCTGAGGATGGCATTCCAATAGCAGCAGCAATTGAAAAATCATAGGAAAGCTCTTAGATTGCCTTTGTCTACAACCGTGTCTGTAAATCAAAACTTATTTCCATCTGTCAAAATACACTGGGCAGCTTGGAAGGAAAGCTGAGTCACCTTTAAGTGCTCTGCCACTTGGGCAATGGCCTTTGGGAGTGAGGCACACAGCCTTGGAAAGCTTCAGCTGCTCCAACACATTCCCCCATTCCCCACCAGCTGAACGTGAACACGTGCTAACATTAATGGACAAGATGAAGTCCTTCAAGGGTGGAACTGCGTATACTGAAAAGAACTGAGGAAGAGCACGTACCTATACTTGGCACCTTCATCTTGATCCATCTGTGTTTGCACCTGAGCAAACCAGGAGAAGAACTAGAAGAGATTTTATGGTGTGAACAATATAGATATCACGTGCAGTCAATTAAAAAAAAATCAAATCTATGATCTATGAAATGAAGATGAGCTTTTGTTAAAAACAGAGCTGTTTCAGAATTCAGTTATTAATCTAGGAAACAAATTCCTCACTGTGAGTCCCTTCCAACTGAAATACTCCATTCTATTCCTTCACTGAGTTAAAATGAGGAAGACTGAATTTCATCTGGCTTTATTTGCACAAGAACAAGGGTATCATATTAGATAGTGGGGATTCTTCTACTTCAAGAGCAATACCGCTTTGCCGAAGGGGTCCCTTACTCTCACATTAGATTCCACTCCAAATGCAAAAAGCACCTGTCACTTCAGAGCTAAGACTTCAGTGATGCTTTCCCCCCAAGTTCTCCCCTATGCATCTTGGGAATGGTCCAAAAGGTTTAGCAAACCCACCAAAAGCTAGGCAAGATGCACAGAAACTAAGAGAACTCTCTGAAGATTACTGCATGTTGGAGGTCATTCACTTACCTGCTGTGCTGTTTCAATTCTTTCATCTTCCATCCCTAGGGTTGCAAATCCCTTCAGAAGGACATCCTCTGTGGAGTCTGGCACTGCAGCTGTCAGCAGAACAGGCAGCGACTGGGACGTCAGGCTGCACAAGTCCTCAATGGGAAGCTGCTCACAAAACACCACAAACTTTGGTCAGATAACAACTCACTGAGAACTCCCATGTGCAGCACAACTACAAAGCAACCCAAAGCAGTAAGATGAGAAAATTACAGGCATCTACTTTTGAAGAAAAAAAAATGCAACAGATATTTTATCTATTAATATGTTAATCACAGAATCATTAAGTTTAGAAAAAAACTCTGAGATCACTGAGTCCAGCCACTACACTTAACAACTACAACATCCATACATTTAGAAATACCACACAGGAACTGTCACGTTTTTTTGCCAGACATTCACGGAAAATTCAAGGCTGCTGCCATAATTTATTCAGAAGACAAAGAATAGCTCTGTTGAACAGGAATTACTTTTTAGCCACAATTATTTTGTTTAGGCAAGAAAAACATGGAAAAAATGACTTGAGATGAATTGTATTTAAGTATGACTAGAGACTCTTAATTAGCTTATATGGAAGAAATTCATTCAAGAAGAAAAATACTGTTACATACACTTAACTAGTATAATACCCTCTTTAATTACATGATGATGAATTGTGCATTTTCTGAGAAGATCTGTAGGGTAAAACCAGAAAACGATGCTAAACTACAAATTGGTATCGCTCTAAAAAACAACCCGCTTAGTAAAATATTTCCTGCCTGGTAATACTAGTCTGACAAAAAAAGAACCATCAGGATTTCAAGTATTTGAGAAAAAATAGATTGCCATACGTTGTCCGACTTCCACAGACCTCTCTGCCCTGCCCCCGAAAATAGGGCTGACCCCAGCAGGGGAGCCAGGGTTTTTCTCTGTCCAATAGAGAGGCAAAGGTAAATTCATCAGAGCTCACTGTTTCAGGACAGCTGAAACACTACTGTCCCAACTTCCTCAAGAACTCAATGTCTTGGCTTTGCTGTTTTCCTTCCTGGCAAATAGAGTACCCGCCTCCTTGCAAAGCTGGTTTACATCCTTAAGAACATCCTCTGACAGCAGGACATCCTTCTACAATCACTTTGGATGCCTGCCAATATTTACTTTTTGCACACTGCTTACACACAAAAAAAAGAAACCAGGAAGGACTAAATGAAACAGGTGTGTTTGAGGAAGGAATTATTTTACACTCTCCCTTTTGCAGTTCCGTGCTTTCAGACACCTGCTGAGAGCAAGCTTTGTTGATTTTATGGCACTGTATCTTGCACTATGATCCTGTTTAAATACAAACCCTCTCCTGAAAGCGCAGTTAGGAATGTAAGCATTCTGTTCCATTTTCCTTTGCAGACAAGGGAGTATTCAAAAATAATCACCTTGTCAGAGTTTGGAATTTTATACAGTGGGAGACCAGGTCCTCTACGGTGCCGACAAATTATTAAGCTTTTTACCACTATTCCTGGCTTTCCTCGGTTCGTTCGAGAAAACAGTTTGTCCCAGGAAATAACGTTGGCACCAGCAGTTATGCATTCGTATCAATTTAAGAGAACCAAAAGAATGAACCCCACGACTAAAGCGCCCAATTTCACGAGGACAAACGCTGGTGGACTGAGGGAAGCAGTCCAGGCAGAGAAAGCCCGTGGATCCCCAGGGCAGAGCTCCCACGGCTGCCTACAAACGCTGCCAGCCAGGGCGGGCGGGCAGCATGAGGCTCCCCGGGGAGGCTCCCGGAGGAGCGAGCCCTCCCGAGAGAGGGCGGGGGGCTGGGGACGCGCCGCCGGGCGCGACCCGGAACGCAAAACGCCGCTGAGCCCGCTAAAGCCCGGGAGCGGCCGCGGCCCCGCAGGCCCGCCCGCTCCGGGCCCTCACCCCC